>JARBWK010000007.1:27381950-27418684 GCA_030556195.1 Anolis apletophallus
TATTGGGGGTTTTAACTTGGTTTTATAATGTTTTTATGTGTTTTATTTGATGTTTTTAGTGCTGTAAACCGCTCTGAGCTCCAGAGAGAGCGGTATACTAAGCCGAATAAATAAATAAATAAATAAATAAATAAATAAAAATATAATGTTATATCTATATATATAAAGGAAGAGTCGTCATGGAACGACCGTCCCAAACAGAAAAACCTTACAACGCAGAGACACCAAACTTGCCAACAGGCCTCAGACAAGGTAGGTTTGTAGCAAAGAAACTTTCCCTCCCCAAAACCTAAAAGGCCCACAAAACAACAGTAAAAAAACAACTACATTTCCCAGCATCCTCCGGGGCTGCCAACGACTCTCCCAGCCTCTACATTCTGACAACATGATTGGCTGCCAATTGATTTTGTCATTTGGGAGTTGTAGCTGTTGGGATTTATAGTTCACCTATAATCAAAAGAGCATTTTGAACTCCCAACAGCAATGGGATTGAACTAAAATTGAGCATTTTCCTTCGTGCCATGGCCATATCCCAGGAAGCGCCTGCAAACGCCGCAGTGACTCAGGGGGCGTTTGCAGGTGCGGAGGCTTTCATTTTCCACTGGACCAACTGGCAGGCACACACCCGCAAGCGCACGACTGTCTCAGCCTGCCAGTTGGAATCCCTGGGCAGGCGGTGCTTGAAAACCGCAGCACGCGTGTTGCACCGTAAACCTGAGAACCCCTCAGTAAACCACTTGACACTTGGCGGTTAAATGCTTTATTTAGAATATATGGTTAAAGGAAAGAGGCTAGGAAATATAGTCTATTGATGCCTTCAAAGCAGCAACAGATAGCAGCAATTGTCCAAAAGGAAGCAGGAACAAGGTTATAGTCTTTTGGCAAACAGGAACAAACATAAAAAGTCTTCATGCCCCAAACGGGCTAAATCCAAAGGAAGGGCTTAGCACAAGGCTTGGCAAACAGAGTCTTTAGAAGCTGGAAGGCCCAAAGTCCAGACAGGTTCCGTGGTAGCTTAGATGTGGAGTTCTGAACATTGACAAAGGATGGATCCCCATTGCTGGGGCCTAACTTAATAGGTCCCAGCACCTTTGAAGTATCGACGTCCTAGGCGTCGTAACCCGGTTCTCAAAACAGCTCCACAGCTGGGCTTACTCAGACCTTTCACATGCGGCTCCAATTAGCACAGGCACCTGGATGGGGAGTGAATCCACCCCCCTTATTGGTCTGAGATGGAGCCAAAAGTGTCCTTGAACGAGGGGTGATCTGGTTAGCACTGCAGAAGCAGCCTGGCAGAGACTGGCCTTTTACTTTAGCAGGCCCGACTGAATTAACATGGATTGGTCTGGTTTGACCAAGGAAACAGGTTGGGGACCAGGTTGGGGTGTCACAGCGCGTGCCTTTCCTCTCCTCAACTTTGCCCACAGCGCAGTCCCGTATCGCCCCTTCCTTCCAAGGGACCCGTTGGATTGGAAGGGGGGGGGGAATACAGGACTGTGCTGTGGGTGGAGTTGAGGAGAGGAAGGGGGCGCGCACTGCAGTTTCCAGGCAGCGCTTGCACAGGGTTTCCAACTGGCAGGCACACACTCGCATGCTTGCCAATTGTAACCCTGCCACCGCCCCCTTACAGGGCTTCAGTGCTCCTCAAAGTCCCCTTAGTCTCCCACCGCCCCCTTGGATTGCCTCACTGCCCACTAGGGGGCAGTACCACCCACTTTGGGAACCACGGATATAGGCCATCTGACTGGGTCTTCGAGCATCCTTGCCTCGAAGTCAGAGAGAGAGAGAATTTGGAGAGCCAACCGGCTGAAGCTTCCAGGACCACATCAGCACATAAACTGTAACGTAAAAGCTTTTGTGTGTTGTTTTTGGGGAACTAAGAGAAGAACCTTAGTGCTTACAACTCATGTATTTAAGAATAAACCCTTTGAGTTAAGCAGAGTGTCCAGTTTGGTCCTTGGGAGCCCAAAAGCCTCTAAAGGAAGGCAAGAAGCAATCCCCAGGAAGAGAAAGATCCCGTCCTTGTCCCTTTTGAAACCATATAGCCCGGGCATGACAACACATTCTGTTTTGAATTTAAGCCTGTTTGTGATACGCCTATAAAACTTGTTATGGTTATAATAAGGGTGCATCCACACTGTAGAGTTCATGCAGTTTGACAGCACTTTAACTGCCATGGATAAATGCTATGGAATCCTAGGACTGGTAGTTTTATAAGGCATGCAGCTGTCTTTGCCATGGAGTGCTGGTGCCTCACCAAACTACAAACACCTAGTATGGAGCCATGACAGATAAAGCGGTGTCAAACTACATTAATTAAACAGAGTATTATGTACACTGAGTTCAAATTACAAAAGAAATTGGCAATCAGTTAATTCATCCATGGGAAGAAGAAAAGAGAAAGGATTCTGCTATCCCTGAAGATTCAGAGAAAAGTAAACTGCTGCAGTGTTTCCTACTCTGTCTGTCTCTCCTCATTAATAATTTTGTCACCTTGACCACATCTCTGAACATAGGAGGATATGGTAGTTAAACCACTAGTATAAATTCCCATTTTGCACATGTCAAAAAAAAAAAGTTGAGCCAAAGAAGGACAATAGACCTCCTACACGTTTCTTTGTTCAGACACCAAAATAGTTGATTTTTTTGTCTCTCTCACACATGTAATATTTTCCCATGTTATCTATCATCCTGGAATGTTCTCCTAATAATATCAGTTCATGACCTGCATTAAAACGGTTCAAAACAGAATGTTTTAAAAATGTTTTGGAAAGTCCAAACTCCAGGATGCTGATTGCCTGAAAGTAAAAACTTCACTCCAGTGTCATTTTGCCAAATGTTTGTGCAGGCACCGTACATTCCTGCAGGGAATATTAGAAATAAAACTTTAATAGGCTGAGCTATTTCTTTTGGGAAAATTCCAAACAAAAGTCCTTTTTTTTTTCTTTTCTTTTCGTTCTTTTTATTGTAAGATATTTGAAACACATAGGCTAATTTAGAGCCATGCCCAATAGATCTCTAGGGAAGAAAGGAAGGAGAATGAGGGAAAACATTGTCACATAGGATCGGTTTTGTAAGTGTGGTCTCACTGTTGGATAAAATCCTTATCTATATAGCTTCAGTATTATGGGGATCTCTCGGGACTTTTCAAAAGCTGCAGAATTAATATTTTAAGTCAGACTTCAAGAACACAGCCTTGAGGTAAT
Source organism: Anolis apletophallus (assembly GCA_030556195.1). Taxonomy (NCBI): domain Eukaryota; kingdom Metazoa; phylum Chordata; class Lepidosauria; order Squamata; family Anolidae; genus Anolis; species Anolis apletophallus. The sequence goes on from JARBWK010000007.1 coordinate 27,385,157, forward strand.
AATGACAGTTTACGGATACATTTTGAGGGCTTCATTGCATACTGTGTTTTACGTGTATATATAAAAAATGTAAGGCAAATTCATGGTCAATTATGATTATTAAGGAATCAGAAATCTTGTCGAAGGCTTTCATGATCAGAATCACTGGGTTGCTGTGAGTTTTTCGGCCTGTATGGCCATGTTCCAGCAGCATTGTCTCCTAACGCTTTGCCTGCATCTGTGGCTGGCATCTTCAGAGCTTCTGTTGGCAGTGAGGCAAGTGGAGTGTATATAATATACTAGGCCTGTTTTCGAACGTCGGATACATCAAAAATTCGGATGTTTTTGACTTTTGAAGCGATTCCGAAGAGAATTAAGGAAACAGGAAGTGGAGTTGCCATTTTGAAGTCTCCGTCGCCATATTTGGATAGGGCTCGTATGTCATTTCCGTCCTTATCTATTTTTGTCCCATTGCGTTTAAAATGTTTATTAATGTGTTAAATGTGTTCAATATTTTGTACCAGTGTGACTAGTTTTGTCTGTAGTAGTGGTCAAAAAGGAAGGGAAAGGGAATCCCCCAAGTTTTGACTGTCCTTTCTGCAGGTTTCCGCACATTACGCAATCGCAGGCGCCATTAACGAAGACTTACGAATTTTGGAAATACATCCGAATCAATTTCGAAAAAACTCTACATAATTCGAAAGTCTATCAGATACGAGGCCCCAGTGTCCCCTACATCCAAGAGCCTGTTTAGGTGTTCAGTTCACCTTGGAGGAGGTGGGGTTGGCAGATCCTGTTTGCATGGTCTGCCAGGGCTTTAATTATGCTTCTTTTTTGACCCGGATGATGGTTGGAGTATTTATGTAGATATCTGTCAGTGCTTGTAGGCTTTCTGTAAACTGTGTGGTCCAATTGTTGATTTCTCTTGCAGATGACAAGAGTCTGTTTTGGGGTTCTGGTATTTTGATAACATTATATAATATGTAAAATGAAGCCCCCCATTTTAAAGACCACCCCAACTCCCACCCTGAAAAATACTTTCTTTTGGTTTTCTAGATGTCTCCTAAGGGATGCATGTCGGCAATTCAAGCACATTTACAGCTCTCCTTCAACCATTTTGAGAGCCACCGTGGTGTAGTATGAATGTGAGCACTGGAATATGACTCTGGAGTCGAAGGTCTAATTCCCCCACTCAGCCATGGAAACCCACTGGGTTAACTTGTGCAACTTACATTCTCTCAGCCTAAGAAAACTCTGTGATAGATTTGCTTTAGGGTCACCATAGGTTGGAAACGACATGAAGGCACACAAGAACAACAACAACAATTTTACACCCAAATGGGGCTTCTGTTAAACAGAAAGTGTTTCCAACTCGATTCTGGTTTTAGTAAGGCCAGGGGCGGTCCTACTGGTAGGCAAAGGACGCCGCTGCGTGCGGCGCCATCTGGGTAAAGGGCGCATTCCCCCGCCTGCCAGACAGCATCCGGCCGATGTTCTGCTTTTGGGCCTTGTGCGCTCCGACGCCACGCCGTAGCAAACCTCCCTGCGTGCCGTTGGCACGGTGCCGAATAGGGAGTGTTGTGTTTACAGGCTTCTGCGCCTGCGCACAGGAGCTTCTGGGCATGCGCGGAGGAGGGGGTGCGTGCCGAATAGGGAGTGCTGTGTTTACAGGCTTCTGCGCCTGTGCACAGGAGCTTCTGGGCATGCGCGGAGGGGGGGGGGCGCGTGCCGAATTGGGAGTGCTGTGTTTATAGGCTTCTGCGCCTGCGCACAGGAGCTTCTGGGCATGCGCAGAGGGGGGGGCACCAAAATAATGTTTTGGGGCGGGGCGCCAAAATAATGTTCGCTCACCATATAACATTACCTTAGACCGGCCCTGCGTAAGGCGTCTCCTAAAAAGCCCTTTAGAGAACCAGATGGTAACATTCATGGGGGCTAGTTTCAGTTGAGGAAATCCCAGGTCTACCAATCTAGACATTATGCAGCTATCCCATTTGCTATCCACAGACTATTCGTCTGTGAATATAACTAACCACCAGAAAGCATGGGGAAGTTGCAAACAGAGAAGAACTTCAGGTGGACTACCCATAATATTCTTTTGTTAAGGTAGGGAGGTAGCATGACACAAGACAGGCATTATTCACAGAAAAGATTCACATCATACTCATTGTCCTTGGAGCTTTGTAGGCGAAGGCAAAGCAAAGCATCCCGTGTGGAGTTGTGGTGCTGTAATGATGTGCACCATTGTGTAGTAGTTACATGGGCAGAGTGCCCATCTTCGCAGTCATATCATGTCTGCTTGTTATTTGAATGTATGCCATGAGTTAGCATCTTATACTTATTTCCCTTTTCATGGTCTAATCTTCTAATATTTAACAGCCTTGTCTCGCTGCGATTGAAAATAGTTTTCTGTTCTTTTTTACTCTTTTGAAGCCTATATTTAGAACGGCTTTATGTGTAGTCAGCTCCATTCCTCGGAGCCCCTCTACTTTCAAAGCAGACATCTATCTTAATTTTTTAGCAATTTCCTCCAGCAAAAGCAAGTTATAATTAATAGTCTCCTTAGTTTTGTTGCCAAAAATTCTGGCCATGCCCCCATGTTTCCTATGAGAGTTCTCCCCAGTGTAAACACATTTCACTTTACCTTGTTCACACATAGTTTTGTTTCTTTAACATTTCATGATAATGCCCATCAAACGGATGCAGTTTTTCAACAAGAAAGAAAAGAAGATTTTGGCATTTTAAAAAAAGTGACTGTGTTCCATTTTAGAACGCATCGGTTTGGACCAAGACGTAGGCTGCATCTATGCTGTAGAATTACTGCAGTTCGACACCACTTTAATTGCCATGGGTCAATGCTATGGAATCATGGGAGTTGTAGTTTTATAAAGTGTTTACCTGTCTCTGCTGAACAGTGCAGATGTATTGCCAAACTACAACTCCCATGATTCCAACCCTCAGTCTTTAAATAACACTTGACTGAAATCAGAGTTGTCCTTTTGGATCAAAGTGGAGAATTTGTGACCTTCCAGTGCTATTGAGCTGTACTTCCCATCAGCCCAAACCAACATTAGGGTCACTCAGAAACCTCACACCCGACAATTCATATCAATAATCTCAAACTAGTCAGCAAAATAGGCCAATATTAGGTTATCATATCTATTATTTCCATTAGATTGGAAGCCTTGGGATACTTCTGGATCTGCAGCTATGGTTTCCCCCCCAGTTTTGCCACATTTTAGTATTCCGTGGTTCTAATTCTGCTTTTCCTCCCTCCTCCGCACACATTTTGGAGCTTTACATGACATACCATAAGTATGGGAATGCTGCCAGGAGAACAGTGCATGATTTTGGATATTTACACTGACCCTATATGTATTTAATAGAGAGTACTACAAACCTTTTGTTTTATCTATTTGGGATATTTCACCTTGCACCAAGCCTCTGATATGGTCATTTACACTTGTATTGATAATTTGAACACAAAGGGACAACAACAAAAAAAACTTTATCACTGACCAGCATAAAGTGGGCACAAGTGCCCTGAGAGGGGAAGGACAACTCCCCAGTAAGCAGTTGTTTAAAATTAGATTAGAAATCAGTATAAAATATATTTTAAAAGACAGGATATTGTAACAGGTATAGAACCGAAGGGGGAGGGGAGAGATTGATGAGAGAGGTCGAAAACACTGGTATGGGGCACTAAAGGGGAAGGGAGGGGCACACTGTGAGTCTAGTAGCATTTCAGCTGTAACATGTTGCTCTAACTTCATTCCCTGCAGGGTGTTGCCTTAAGGTGTCAATCATCATCCATCTGATTTTAAGTGCAGCAGCACAGAACTTAGCAACACTGTAAGTTATTGCAGTGTTAGAGTCCAAAAGCAGCAGGGTGGAATAATACTTTTCACTGTGCCCCGGATATTTTAAAAGCCATGGTCTAATGAGATTAGATCTAAGATCTCTGTAGAACATGCATTGAAGAAGCACGTGCTCAGTTGTTTCCACATGACCAGACCCACAGGGGCATAGTCTCTGCTTGAAGGGGGTCTTCTGATACCTCCCCTCCAATACAGCCGATGGGAGGGCATGGCATCTTGCCAGGGTAAAAGCCCTTTGGTATTTGGGCACCTCCAGGTCTGTTAGTTAAGCCATGGGGGCAGTGAGGTATCTAGTGGCTTCCCTAACAATGAAGGCTGGGGTACAGGCTAGGTCAGATTGGCGCTCTATGTCCAGGATTCGTTGCTTAATGAGATCCTTGGCTTGGTCTCATCTCATGCTTAGCAATTGTCCTTGGGAGAAACCTAGCGTTGCGATCTTTGCTGCTACTGTTTTAATTCATGTGGACTGGAAGTCGTCTGTCATGATTAGGGGGCAAGACTACATGGGGAAAAGGATAGGTGTAGCCAGTAATAGAGAATAGCTGTCCATATTCTTGCTTCCACTTTCACGAAGCCTGCCTCCAATCGCAGGGTGACGTTAGGGACAAAGGGACCAATTTATTCATTTCTTTATCATGTCAGAAGCAAATTGAGAATACAGTTATAATAAACAAAAAACCACAACGTTAAAAACTTGGCATTATGCTAAATGTCCTTTGAGCAGAAGCTGGCCACTTAAAAGAGCTCTTTTAATCACCCTCCGATATCCAGAATCTCAATACCAGGATGTAAGCCCTGTGGTCGATGCCAGTTCTGTCCACAAGTATATACCGACACCACTTTCTACAGCATTCACAAACACAGGACGTTCCAGATCCGCGATCAAACCAATTGCAACAGTTTTAACGTGGTGTACGGAATTTTATGCGAGTGCAATAAAGTTTATATTGGAATCACGAGCAGATGTTTGAAAATTAGGATGTCGGAGCATAAATCCAGAATTAAGGACAAAGCTGATAATTCCGTACTGTACAGACACTTCCTAGAGAAAAAACACTCTCCTATCTCTTTTAGATTCTTTGGCTTGGAACTTGTTAACATCCCTCCCCATGGCAATGCCCAGGAGATCCTTATTCGCAGAGAATCCAAGTGGATAACACTAACTGGGTCAGAGTTCATGCTTAATGAACTACTTTCCATCAGCACCCTCCTGACATAATTACCTGATTAACAATCATTAGTAGGATTAACCTTTCCCCTATTTAACATCTCAGTTTGCACTTGCCATTCACCTTTGGGTCAATAGAGCCTGCATCTCTCTATGATTTAATTTGTATATATTGCAATGGTATGTATATATATTATTCCTATTTGCCTTTTGGACCTTTTTATATTGTATAATACATGAATGTTATATTGTTTTTATATATATAAATGTATGCCTGCAATTTGCCAAATAGAGTACAATACTCCTAAGGATTGCCTCTGAGGAAGCTTTGGAACTCCCTGCGAAACGGTTGAGCTCCATATAATACCGTAAGGCATCCATACGGAACTACTGTACAACCTTGTTTATAAAGCAACTTGCACAAATCTAGCACGGAGCACTGGAGTTTTCTCTACCATCTTTCGGACTTCGGGTTATAACTACCTACAGGAAATCTTTTCTTATACCTCTACCTCAAGATAATTGAAGGACCCATTCCATACGGACATTTAATCCGGGTTATAAAGACAACGAACTTTGATTTCCTATCACGGACTTTCCGGATACTCCAGACTCCTATATGCTAAGTATTTTGCACTTTATTCACACAGCATCTTGTATTTATTGGAATTGATTATATGCTTTATAAACTTATTGATGAAATACGTTTTCACAACAAAATTACAATTGCTTTTCTTGTATAGAGCACAAAACTTTCCTTGTCCTAGTGTTTAGTGTGTTATAAGGAGTTACGCTCTTCTCTCTTGTGCATTGTTGTACTCTGACTGAAGACTGGATCATTGTCATTAATGGCAACAACCTGCACTTTGAGAGAGTTGGTGCTGGACAAGGGTGGATTGCCAGAATCTACAGCCACAATTTCGATAACATATTCTTTCACTGCCTCATAGTCCAGTGGTGTTGTAGTCTGCAGAAAGTACTGCTTTTTGCTGTCACTGCCAGTGTCACTAACTTGTCGCAACTGAAAAGGTACATCACCAGCCACCACACAAGTAACCACGGCATTCTCACCCTCATCTCGATCAGTCACTTGTACCAATGCAACAGGCGTTTCAACTGGTATATCTTCTGAGATATTGGCCATGCCATCCTGGTGGGTGACCAGTCCAATTCCACGGATAGCAATGAATGGGGCATTGTCATTCATATCCTTGATGGTGATAACCACCTGAGCACGGGCAGTTTTGGGATTGGGCCCCTTATCCTTAGCCATCACTGAAAACCTGAGCACATTGACATCTTCACGGTCAACAGGACCCTGTACCGTGATGAGTCCAGTGGCTCTGTCCAGGAGCAGCAGCCAGCGAACCGTATCTGAAGCCTTATGGAAGGAATAGTCAATCTCAGCATTGGCACCCTGATCAGAATCATTGGCCTTTACCTACAATGAAAATAGAAAGTACATAGGTGAATATATTGTGCTTGAGGTAACCCATCTTACCAACTTTAAGTACCGTACATGCAGCAGTCTATCCCTTGCATTTAAACATGGTAAGCTCTTCAGCTGTTCCAGCACTATAATATCCTATGCAGGGCTGTCCAACTTCTACCGGCCCAAGGGCTGGAATTCCAGTCACTGAACACCTGGGGGGCCAAAGGGTCTGCCTCCGCCCCCGGCTCTGCCCCTCCCCGCCCTGACTCCGCCCCTCCCTGCCCCTGGCCCCGCCTCTTCCTCCTCGCCAGCGCAAGGAGGAGGAGGAAGGAAAGCCCCACCCCTGGAGCCGATACCGCGGCTCCTACCTCTCTCCTAAAGCTGTGACATGCCGGCTTCCTCAGAAGTGGCCGAAATCGCCCTTCTGAGGCGGGCGGCATGTCACGGCTTTAGGAGAAAAAGAACGAGCCACGGGGAGAGGCTCCCCACGGCTCGTCCCAGGACGCAGCGCCCTTCCGAGCCGCCTATTGCTCCTCCTCAGTCCCTCCCTTCCTTCACTGAAGTGAAGGAAGGAAGGAAGAACCGCCGATAAGGGAGCAGTAGGCGCGCGGGGCGGCACGTCACAGCCAGGCCTCTGACGCGCCGCCCTTCGTGCCGCCTATTGGTCCTTCTCGGTCCCCCCTGACTGAGAAGGACCAATAGGCGGCGCGAAGGGCGGCATGTCAGAGGCCTGGCTGTGACGCGCCGCCCTTCGCGCTGCCTCCTGCTCCTTCTCCTTTTCGGCGGTTCCCTCTCCCTCCCTTCCTTCACTTCACTGAAGGAAGTGAAGGAAGGAAGGGAGGGGGGAACCGCCGAAAAGGAGAAGGAGCAGGAGGCGGCGCGGCGCGGCGCGTCACAGCCAGGCCTCTGACGCGCCGCCCTTCGCGCCGCCCTCCCATTTGTGCCGATTTCTTGCAGGAGGGTAGGCGGGCCGCATCTAGGGGGCTGGCGGGCCGTGTGCGGCCCGTGGACCACCTGTTCGACAGGCCCACCCTATAGTATACCAATTCCAGAAGTATCCATTCAGTGCAGCTGCTCCTCCCAAGTGACCATGAAAACTGAAGGCATGGAACATCCCAATCAAACCCCAGAAGTATCACAACTTTTTCTGCTTGTGGCCCATTACTAGGTTACACATATGATCTTGCAGCATTACTATCTAAAAAGAAATAGACAGAAGACAGATCAAAAAGTACCGCTAGACCTCTACTAATTTGAAGTAGATTGAAAAGGCTTCTGACTGACAATTGCCTAACAATAAGGACATAAATTGTAAATGAGAATGAATTTAACTTTCTAGTTTGATGAAATTGAGGAAGAACAGCAGTAGTATTTTGTATGAAAGGATCATAAGCTCAATTCTGATAATAAATACAAATGCTTGGGCCAAAGATGTGCCTAGAGGCCTCCTTTTCTTTCAGTTTAACCACAGGAGTCAGTGTTTTGCATCAAATGCAAGATGGTGCACCTCAGAATCCTAATTAATAACAGAGGAGGTTTTTCAAGGTTGCCTGATCCTGACACAAATGGCATTTAAACGTTTGTGCACATTGCTGGACTTGGACTGGGGAAAGCCACATTTATATTTTTCCCAACACCCCATGGTGCTGGGAGAAATAAAATCTGTGCTAGATCATGTACGATGTGAATCTTTTCTGTGAATTGTGCATGTCTTGTGTCATGCTACCTCCCTACCTTAACAAAAGTAGCAACAAAAGTTACAAGAGAGTGAATGTGTAGCCTTTTCATTGGGTGTGAATGCGACAACTTGGCAATTCACCTCCTAAGAATTGCCCCAAGGCTGCATCTTTGAAGAATCCGTTATATTAATCTACAAACCAGATTGTTGCCAATCTGATCTGCAACAATCAAAAGGGAGGAGTAAAGTAATATGTTGAAGAATGATGGGGACCATTAAAAAAGCATTAAAGGCACAGAAGAAAAAAAAGCCTAACATTAAGAGAATTATGGGAGGAGGAAGTAGGAACAAAGATAATTGAAAAACAAACGGGAAGAGATATGGAAAGCAAGACAATTAAAAAAACATGACAATTAGAATAAAAGAAAATGATTATAAATTAATTTGGAAATGGTATTTAACACTGAGAAGGTTAAACATGATAAATAAAAACAATAATGAAAAATGTTGGCGAGTATGCCAAGAAATTGGAACCTATATGCATATGTGGTTGGACTGCAAATATGTAAAGGATTTTTGGGAATTGGTTATAACGGAAATAGAAAATTAGGAGGAATCCAGTAGAAATATTACTTTTAATTAAAAAAGAGGTTGGGGAAGATAAGAGGGGAAAATTTAGTAGACATGCTATTAACAGCAGCTAGATTACGAGCTTTAATTGTAAAATATTGTAAAATCGTATTAATTGCAAAATATTGGAAAGGGGAAATGAAAATACAGATTAATGAATGGTATAAAGAAGTCTGGAAAATGGCACTGAACAATAAGCTAACATCAAATTTAAAAGTAAAGAAAGGATAATGTAAAAGAAATGACTTTGAAAGTATTTGGAGAAAATTTCTTTTAAAAAAGTATTGGAAAGAGAAGATGGGAATTTACCTCCAGATGAAGAATTGAGCTTTTGGTGGGACGCCTCTGGAGAAGGGGAGCACAGGGGTGAATGTAAATAAAAGAGTGGGAAATGTATAGGAAATGTCTATATAACTGTATTTTTTCCTCAAATAAAAATTTATTTTTTAAAAAGGAGAAATTATATGGGCAGATACAATAAGAATTTCGGAAATGAGAGGCTATTTTCCTGAGCAATTGAATAATTATTCTAATGGCCCTCTGGTGCAACTCAAGACTGTTTCCCAGAGGCAAAACTATTCCAGGAGAATTCCTAAGTCAATGTTTATCTACATTTCAAGCCGCAGGCAATACCTAAGTATCCTCATTTCCACCCACCTTACAAAGAAAGACTGCAAATAGCCATCTCCTTGATGTGCAAGATTTCCACTTGAAGGATTTTTTTGGAGCTAGTATAAACAATGCATCAGATCTTCCTCTCTGATTCTGAAGTGATAGCGGCATCCACCACAACAGTCTTCTAAATGTGTAAGGTAGTTGGAATTTCCCAAGTAAACCTTTAATATAGTTTGAATACTGCCAGATTTCCTTCCTTCTATCCTCAGGAAATTGCTTAATAAGATCACCACATCTGTGTCTCCTCTCCCTGTTGCCTATTTGTGGGAAGAAGAAACCCTCCGAAAATTGTGGCCAACTCAAAACTTAATAGCCAGAAATAATAGGTTATTTTTTATTTTGCAAGTGGGAAAGTAATTTAGTTGGGAATCGTATAGTTCTTCACTGTTCTGAGGACTAATGGAAAGTAAGTAGTTACAAGAAAATAGTTACTTTAAATCAATTTCCCTTTCCAATAACTGAGGAACAACTGAGATTGTAACATAAAGATAACTTTGTTTTTGGTGTAACTTAAATTTTTCAATTCCTTTTCTAATTATGACAATGTGGACATACACAATGGTGGGTAGACTACGGTATTCTTAAGACATAGGGATATTAAATGTTACTCCAAAATTGTAACTTAAGCAGTAACTAATTTGTGAGGGATGTGTATGTCCTGGAACTTGTTACATTTAAAATAACAATCTCTGAGTGAGGTATTGAAGGAGGGGCTCACCTGCAGCACAGAGTGACCAATTGGACTGTTCTCTGAGAGTTCAGCCTCATATGTAGGCTTTTCAAATGTGGGTGCGTTGTCATTCATGTCCAGGATGGTGATGCGAAGCAGGGCACTGCTTGCCCGTGGTGGGCTACCCCCATCTTGTACCTTGATGGTTAAGTCATAGGACTCTGACTGCTCTCGATCCAGATTTCCCATGATGATCAGCTGTGGCTGCTTCTCATCTTGGTCCTCAGCAACCTGCAAGCCAAAAAGTTTCTGGGCATCTGAACCAGGCATAAGCTCATATGAAGCTACACCATTTGCACCATCATCACGGTCCTTGGCCAATGGAATGGGAAAGAGTGAACCGATATTGATGTTTTCAGGAATAGCTAGTGTGATGACAGGAGAGGCAAAGTTGGGTGTATTATCATTGATGTCCAGCACCTCAATCTGCCCTTCCAGCAGGCGTGGGCTATTGTTCAGCAGGTCTGTGATGGAAACCTCAAACTCCAGAAAGCAAGGCTCCCCTGGAAAGAGGTACTGGCATCCTTGCAGGCTCTCCCGGTCTATAGAGGTCTCTGTGGTGTAGATGTCGCCAGTCTTACCATCCACACGCAGGTAGGGAGCACCCACCTCCAGCTTATATAGGTGCCCCACATCTGGGAAGCCATAGTCTTCTCTCAGGCTTCCAATGAGTGTGTTGGGTGGCTGCTCCTCCTGTACTTCGTACACCAAACGTGACCCAGAACCCAGGCAGGGAAGCTGGAGGAAGAGCCACAAGCCCAGGCAGGAAACCAGCCGCTGCATTCTGAACTGTGGCAGAGCTGGAGGAAAAAAGAAACAGAGAGCAGGGCATTAGGGAAAATGTGCCTCCTTTCCTAACTGAGACATCTTTACCTACTCTTCACATGAGGCAGCATGTTAGCTGCTAAGGGATATATACACAACTTCTCTGTGATGCAGGCAAACGATTGTATGTTCCTACCTGCCTGTCAGGACCCGGTGAAGTATTCCCAGCCTTGGAGGTGCCTTAGTAAACCACGCTAGTCTTGATACCAGGAAGCCGCACCCACTATTACTCCATACTTTAGTCACCGCAGGTAGTGCAGTAAACCCTGGCAGAAATGTGTAGTGGGAGGAGTGTTCTGCAATGGCCTCTATGTACTTTGCTTGGATAGGACCAGGCATTCGTACACCAGCACAAGGCAGCATTTTGGATTGGTTTTTTTTTTTAATGAAAGTGGGTGATTATGGCCAATGTTTTTATGGACTGAACATTGTTTTAATCCAGAGTGAATGTTTATGGTGCTAATGTAGTTGTATTTTAATGTATTTTAATGTATTTTAATTGTTGAAGTGTTTTGGGGTTTATATTGTTATTATGTGGGCATCGAATTGTGCCGTACTGTAAGCCGCTCTGAGTCCCCCCTTGGGGGTTGAGAAGAGCGGGGTAAAATCCCGAAATAAATAAAATAAATAATAAGGGAGCCCCGCCTGAGAAAGAAAAAGAGACACAAGCAGATCTATGAAACCATGACGATGCCAGGCACAACTATATGGTGTATGCTTTGCTTCACAAAAGCATGTGTTCCTACAGATAATGCTGAATATAATAACCAGATAGGGATATTGATACTACAAGCACATCCTGCATGCCCATACACACATGTAAATCTTCCAGTAGATTAGGTAGGTAGATTCAAACTACAAGAAAGGAGATTCCATCTGAACATTAGGAAGAACTTCCTGACTGTGAGAGCTGTTCAGCAGTGGAACTCTCTGTGGTGGAGGCTTCTTCTTTGGAGGCTTTTAAACAGAGGTTGGATGACCATCTGTCGGGGGTGTTTTGAATGCAATTTTCCTGGGTTGGACTGGATGGCTCTATGATTCTATGATTGTTTAGGGGAGTTACAGCACTGTAGCTAGTGCCAACATAGTCTAATATTTTAAGGAGCATCTAGTTTTCTATTTTGTTCAAGATAGCTTTATCTGTCAGCCAACACTTAGATTTTGTGAGCAATTGAACAAACCTTTTGTCTCTTTTAAAGGAAGACATTTAAGATCACAGGGATTTGCAAACAACACTTGTAGCAAACTATGACCTCTCACAATTGCACAAGCCATATATATTCATGTATAAGTTGACCTCATGTTTAGGTCAAGGACATGTGTGGGGACCAAAATCATGGATTTTGATAAAACTAGTGGATAAGCCAAGAGTCATTCCTGTCGGTTGTATGATGAGATAATGGGATATGTAATCCTTAATATCCACAGTTGCAGAGAATCAAAACTTCCAGCAGAAAGTGGCTAATGGATAAGTGAGTGAGTAGCAAAAAGAATAAAGCTTGGCTTCTTGTCAAAAACAGGCACAAAACTTTATTTACAAAAATAGTTACGAGCAAACAAAAAACAGTAACATGCTTTTAGATAAGCAATCTGTGTGGAAGAAGAAAACAAACATAAAATGTAGTTTTCCTTCAGTACATCCCCGGAGTCAAACACACTCTTCAGCAACAAGCTAGAAACGGCTTCTGCGCTAATTCGCACACAAAAAAACAGTACTGCAGCTTCCAGCATTCCTGTCAACTATCACAAGTTAATAGTACAGCAAAACAACTTGTGAAGCATATACAGAATACTTGCTGAAACTGATACAGTTGCTCCGAATGATGGATGTTGATCCTCAAACAAACACTTGTCCTTTGGCATTATTTTGCCTGGCTCCGTCTTCTTTTAATATCTGGTCTTGAAGCTCAGATTATTGAAACAGCAACACGCCAGGAACAAACGTATTTACAGCCAGGACACATAAAACATTTGAGGTATTTGAAAGCATTTGAAAGCATTCTCCAAAGTAACCTTGAGGCTTTTCTTGCGGCTTTGCAGCTCTTCCAAAAACATTCCTGAGCCAGCCAACCCAAATTGTTACACTGGAGATTTATACACAATCAGCTGCTCCACCCCTCCTAGAGCCAGGTAAATGCAACTGCAGCTATTCAAACACTCCAACAATAGCTTTACTCCCAACACATAAACTAAAATAACAGATACTCAAACCCCAAACTCTTGTTTGATATCTTTATATTCTAACAATTCCATGGAGACGGGGCACTGTCCCATCAAAATGTTCTCAACTAGAAGTTTTGCTACTCTATTCATAGAAGATGATGGTTCCTCTTTTGACAGAAGTTAAGGTACATACATATACGTGATCATATGCAATATATGAAGATGCGACTGGTGGGGATGAGAGACAGAGCCTTCTCAGTGGTGGCCCCTCAGCTGTGGAACTCCCTCCCTTGGGATATTATGGGGGGGATCAATAAGTCCGTGAGTTTATTGAATTTCCTGCCTTTTAACTGAAATGGCAAAACTGCTCCTGTCAACAGGCATCTGTCAGTTGACTCCTGTCATAATTGGAGCAAGCTGCATCATTTAGTTTGTGTTTGACAGCCAGTGATAGCAGACTACCATGTGATTTGAGGAGAAAATGGAAAAAGTGAATTTTGTGTGCTCATTAAGCATTACTTTTTATGCGGAAAAAATCACTCAAACAAGGCTAAGCTTGATAAATACTATGGGGACTCTGCACCATCAATTTCATGGTTAAAAAGTGGTTTACTGAATTTCGTTGTAGTCGTACAAGCACAGAAGATGTCGGACATTCTGGATGCCCAGTTGAGGTTTCTACACCCGAAACCATTGAAAAAATTCATAATATGGTGTTGGCCGATCGGAGATTGAAAGTGCGAGAGATTGTGGAAGCCATAGGCATCTCACATGGCTCAGTGGTTTCAATTTTAAATGATCACCTGGGTATGAGAAAGCTTTCCGCAAGATGGGTGCCGCGTTTGCTCACAGTCGACCACAAATGCAATTGTGTGATAATTTCACAGGAGTGTTTGGTGTTGTTCAACCGCAATATGGATGAGTTTTTGTGCCATTTCGTAACCGTGGACGAAACATGGATCCACCACAGCACACCAGAGGCCAAACAGCAGTCAAAACAGTGGGTTTCTTGGGGTGAATCGGCGCCAAAGAAGGCCAAGGTGGGTTTGTCAGCCAATAAAATCATGTTGACTGTTTTTTGGGATGCATGCAGTATAATCCACATTGACTACCTTCAATAGGGTAAAACAATCAATGGCGAATATTATGCCAATTTATTGGGTTGATTTAATGAGGATTTGAGGGGAGGAAATGACCGCATTTGGCCAGGAAAAAAGTTCTTTTGCACCAGGACAATGCAAGGGTGCACACATGTGCAGTTGCCATGGCAACAATCCTTGAATTAGAATATGAATTGCTCCCTCATCTGCTCTATTCTCCGGATTTAGCCCCGAGTGACTATTTCTTGTTTCCAAACCTGAAGAAATGGCTCGGCGGAAAGAGATTTGAGTCCAACAATGAAATCATTTCACAAACAAATACCTATTTTGATGACCTCAACAAATCTTATTTTTTGGAAGGGATAAAAAAAAATTGGAGAAACGTTGGACAAAGTTTATAGAGCTCAAAGGAGACTGCGTTGAAAAATAAAATGACTTTTTATCCAAAACCTTGTGTTTCATTCAAAAAGTCATGGACTTATTGACCCGCCCTCGTATATCAGCTCCATCCCTCCTGATCTTCTGTACAAAAGTGAAAATGTGGCTTTTTGAGCAAGCCTTTGAAACCTAGTGCAATAGATAAACATGGAATTATGTGCAATTGAATATTGGATAACTTTGGATAATGAGGCTAACAGTGAAGGTATTGGTTTTATATGTTTCTGAAGATTCAATGTTTGTATTTTATAACTCTGTTTTAAATGTTGTTTTAGTTCATATTGTTGAAGGCATCGAATGGCTTCCTGGCTATAAAGATGCCTTGAGTCGCCTCCGGGCCGGAGAAAGGTGCGATAAAAGTGTAATAAATAAATAAATAAATAAATTTCAATTAATTCAGCCACTCTAGAAAAATCTTTTATTACTTTCCATAGGCAATAACTGTACATGGATGTCTAATCCTCCTTTTCCAGACTTTTTCAAACAAGGAGTAGGGATGGTACGAGTAGAAAGCAGGTTAATACACTTAAAAAAAACACTTTTATTTATATTCCGCTTTTCTCACCCCGAAGGGGACTCATAGCGGATCACATCACACATACGGCAGACAGTCCCTGCTGGCTCCACATACAATTACATACAACATATAACAGTACAATTTTTAGAAGCGCCCTTCTTTGGCTGCATCACAGAGCTGCATCACGGTGCTTCACAGGCTGTGATTGTGTCCCTACGTCACAAGGTGGCGCTGCCGCTTCATCCTCATGATGGACAGCCTCTGTTTTTCTGCATTCCAGCTGAAAAAGTCCTTCCCCGCTTGGTGGTTCCCAGTTCATCTAATCACAGCTCAGCTGTTTTCGAACTGTTGGTGTCCAACCCAGCCCGGGATTCGAACCTGCAATCTTCTCTCAGATTGCCAGCACAGCTGTTGTTACCGCTGTGCTATCTCTCCAGCCCCAGGTTAAGGAGGCCCATGTTTCAGCAATGGACAGGACTGCTTTGCACATTTAAAGCTTGCGAACCAAATGTGCCTCGTTCTTGTGTAGTTGGATCTGGCCATGGTAATATATGTCTTGCTTACATCAAGCTTATGCCATTGTGGAGCTGCCAATGAAGACTGGAAATTTCAGCTGGTTCAAAAGGCTGTTAACTGGTTACAGAGACCATAATATGCCCCATTGAAAACTGTTGCCTGTTTCTGGTCAAAACTTATTTTGCTGCTTGTTCTCCTTCAATTTTATCAGGTTTTTATACTTATTTATGCAATGCTTTTGACACGAAATAAATAAAACCCCTCTCTCAGTCCCACCACCATCACAAACGCGATTGGTGGATATACAAGAGAGGGCCATCTCGGTGGCTGTCCCTGGGCTCTAGAACTCCCTTCCCAGGAAGGCTAGCATAGTCTCCTCCTTGGCATCCTTCTTTTGTCAGGCTAAATACATTTTATTCCAATAGGCTTTCAAAGCAGAATGTTTTAAGGAATGGGTTACAGAAAAGGTAAAGTTTTCCTCTGACATTAAGTCTAGTCATATCCGACTCTGTGGGGTGGTGCTCATCTTCATTTCTAAGCCAAAGAGCTGGCGTTGTACATAGACACTTGCAATGTCATGTGGCGAGAATGGGCTAGGGCAGGGGTGCTCACACTTTTTCAGCATGCGAGCTACTCTTAAAGCAACCAAGTCCAAAAGATCTACCTGCTCCCGCCGCTGCGCACTCCCACCACCGCGCACTCTTGCCACCGCGCATGCTCCTGCTGCTGGCTTCCACTCTCACGATGCTTCTTCCGCCTGCGGGGCATTGCAGGAAGGAGAAAGCACAAGGCGGGGCATCCAGAGGGAGCGCTCCGCCCTGCCTGTCTTGCCGGCAACGGAGGCTGCACAGCTGCTTCTGGACGAGAGAGAGGCAGGGCGCTCCCTCCAGAGGCCCCGCCTCGTGCTTCCTTCTTCCGGCAATGCCCCGCAGGCGAAAGAAGCACCGCGAGAGCGGAAGCCAGCAGCAGGAGCGCGCGTGCGCACATGGTTTGTGCGCGCATGGTAGGAGCGCCCCATCCGGCTGGTGAGGCCCGAAGATCACCTAGAAGAGGGCCGAAGATCTACTAGTAGCTCCCGAGCTACCTAATGAGCACCCCTGGATAATTGTTTTAAATGTATATTAAATGGCTTTTATTCTTTTAAATGAAGGTTTAAATTGTTTTACTATTGTACTTGCGGTCCCACCCCCTTCACAAGCGCGACAGGTGGGGACGAGAGACAGGGCCTTCTCGGTGACGGCCCTTTGGTTGTAGAACTCCCTCCCCAGCCACATCAGACAGGCCCCATTCCTTCTGGTCTTAAAAAAAAGCTAAAGACATGGCTCTGTATGCAGGCATTTAGAAAATAGGGTATTAAGGGTTTTGAAATAAGAATCGGAATAAGAATCATGGATTAATAAAAAAATATGGAATCAAGACTCAGCACTTTACATGGTTTAATTTGTTTTATTATTTTATGTGTTTATTTGTCTATGCATTTTAATTTGTTTTATAGTTTGATGTGGTGTGTTTATTGTTATGCTCATACCTGGCATTGACCTTTTTTTTTGCTGGAGTTTGTAAGCTGCCTTGAGTCCCTTGCAGGGTGAGAAAGGCAGGGTATAAATGTAGCAAATATTATTAATAATTCTGTTTTAATGTTCCCTTTTTGTATATTTTAATTTGTATTGTGCTTTTAAATTGTGAGCTACTTAGAGTCCTAATTTTGAGTAAAAATGGGATATTATTTCTTCTTATTCCCAATCATCTGCATTTCTTTTCTAGTAGCTAGTGACAAGAACAGCTTTCACGATACAAAGTGAAATGGTCAACCATTTCAAATGAATGGAAATTTGCCCTAATCCATTTGTTGTTTTTAAAACATGAATGGGGGGTAGATTTGGCTTTTTTATATGTCACAGCAAAATTATTGCAATTTGGGACAAAAAGGCTCTTGCCTATTCCACTTGGAGCCCCCGGGACCTGGAGGGAAAGGTCAACGAAGACTGGTACTATGGCATCCAGGAGGTTCCCTGCCAGGACCTTCTGGAATGCCAATTTTAGACGCAGGGTACCCCCTCTGGAAAACCCCCGAACCAGAGGATCTGACACCCGGGTGGGTGGGAGATCGGACCCACAGGCCTGTGGTGACCATCTCCCAATGGATCTAAAAACTCTTAGGACATTATTGGACTTGTGGGTCCCTCCTAGGCTCCCCTCGTTCGATGGTCGGGCCACTGCTGGCTAGACCTGGTTAGCTCTTGGACCTTGTGGTTCCTGAGCCTGGCTCCCCTCCCCCCCTCCTTAGCTGTAGGACCCTCCTTTTGGGTTGTATTGTCTTGTCTGGATATTGTTGTATTTTTGTGTTGGTGTATGTAAGTCGCCCGGAGCACTTCACGTGGAGGGCGACTCAGAAATATTAAAGTCTATTCTATTCTATTCATACTGCTCCTCCAAAACAGCTCCACAAAGCAGATGGTTTTGGGTGAATATTCGCACAACACCTTTCCAGTGCCCAACTTGTAGTCCACAGGAAATGGGAATTGAGCTGAAGAATAATGGAAACATCAATGGATATGACCTGCAATTTCTCATATAAATGGTCAATAAGTTTACTTAGTATTTGTACAGCACTTTTGAACAGTGGTTTACAATTCCATTGGCATATCCAATGCCAAGGAATTCTGCAAATTTAGGAGAGGTTACTCATCTGGTAATTGTCATTGTTCAAGTGGTCATCTGTGCCCTCACACCATTGGGTGCTCTGGAGCTAGGAAATCCTATTTTTAGGGACTAGCTCATGAAACCACGACAGATGGGACAGCAATTTGTCCAATAACCTTTCCAGAGACAAAAAAGAATTCAAAACCCAATTGTGTGAAACACAGAGACCAGGAAGAAGGACTATTGCTTCAGCGCATTAAAAGTACTCCTACTCAAAGATTCAGAGGAAGCTTGGGATTTGCCATGGCTCTTGAGCTCACTGAAAACAGCTAGCAACTGCAAGGACAAAGTAATAATAATAATATAATAAAACTTTATTTCTAACCCACATCCATCTCCCCGGAGGGGACTCAGAGCGGCTTACATGGGGCCGAGCCCAAACAGCACATCACAAGATATCAATAACAACAAAAACAATAGACACAATAAAAGCAATAAACACAATAAAATACATCTGTGAAAACACAACAGCACAGGTGAGTCTAAAACAGAACTGACAGGGCGGGCCACATGAACATATAGAATGTTAAAAAACTCGGGGGAGATAACTGGACTAGTGTCGAAAACACAAGGGTGACATAGAGGGAAAAGGTCTCACAGAAACGGGGGCATTTGGGGAGCTTAAACTCCGAAGGCCAGGTGGAAAAACCAGGTTTTCAGTTGTTTTCTGAAGGATTCCAATGAGGGGGCATTCCTAATCTCTCCCGGGAGGGAATTCTAAAGACGGGGGGGGGGGGGGCACAGAGGAGAAGGCTTTCTCCCTAGACTTGCGGGGGCAAAAGGAGGGCCTCCCCTGAGGAGTGAAGGGCTCGGGCTGGTTCATGGGAGGAGAGCCGGTCACAAAGGTAGGCGGGTCCCAAACCGTTTAGGGCTTTATAGGTAATCACCTGCACCTTGAATTGGGCTCGGAAAACAAGTAAGCTTATCTGCATCCCCCCACAAACACTGATTTGTTCAGTGTGGGTAGGCTGGAAATATAGTTCACTTTCTTTATGTGCTTCTTGGGTACAAGAGAGAGAGAGAGAGAGAGAGAGAGAGAGAGAGAGAGAGAGAGAGAGAAGAAATCCAACCCCTCCCAAATATATTCCTGCAAGAGGATTTGCTACATATATATATAATAATATATATAATATAAATTATATATAATAATACATATATAATATAAAAATGTTATTACAGGGGCGAATTACAAGTCAACTCCCCTGTTTAAGGAGCTCCATTGGCTGCCATTCATCTTCCGGTCCCAATTCAAGGTACAGGTCATCACTTATAAAGCCCTAAATGGTTTGGGACCTGCCTACCTTCGTGACCGTATCTCCCTCCATGAACCTGCCCGAGCCCTTCAATCCTCATGGGAGGGTCTCCTCTCACCTTTACCATTGTCTCAGTCCTGCCTCGTGGGAACAAGGGAGAGAGCCTTTTCCTCAGTGGCCCCCCATTTATGGAATGCACTGCCTGGTGAGATCAGGCGAGCCCCTACATTGGAGAGTTTCAAGAAGAATCTTAAGACCTGGCTCTTCCGCTGTGCTTTCAGAGATTAGTCATATAATCTCATGCCATCATCCACCCTCAACATTTGTCTTGAGTTACACCCCTTCCCCCCTTTATACGAAGGTCCTCTCTCAATCTTTCCAAAAGGGATTTCTCCCTCATAAATGATTGGCCTTACAGCTATCGCTCCCCTCTGTTTTTAGCTATATTCCCCCTATTTTAATCTGTACATGTGGCCCGCTCATTGTCCTATGTTTCAAGTGGTTTTATTTTATTGTAATTTTATATTGATTGTTGTATTTTAGTTATGTCTTATGTAATTGATTATGTTGTTATTGTTTGATTTTACCTTGGTTGTTGTATTGTTGGGCTTGGCCTCATGTAAGCTGCCCCGAGTCCCTGTTGGGGAGATGGTGGCGGGGTACAAATAAAGTTTATTATTATTATTATTTTGCTACATACTCTTTGCTGCACATATCCCTGCAAGAGATTTTGCTACATACTCTTTGCTACATACTCCTGCAGCTGCTTGTTAGTGATAGCCATATAAAGGAATAAGGGCTGCTTGCCAGAGATAGCCATATAGGGAAAATAAGGAAATAGCTCCCTAAGTGTGCATGTGAATGCTGCGTGCTATGCAATAGGGAACCAATGAAAGTATGCGTGATCATCACATGTAACCAATAGAGTTAAGAGTTAAGACAAACGTAATGTATGATGAAAATGTCCAAAATCCTATAAAACATTTTACCTGCCTAGTTTGGGCGCGGCTGTCGCACCCCAGGCAGGAAATGGCCCTCTGAAAACACTCGCACAACATCAGAAGCTTGATAAGCAGTTCTTTTATTGAAGTAATGAAAGTTCCAGTAAATGCAGTAGAAATAAAAAGGCAAAGAGTTCCAATAAAATGCAGTCAATGAAATATCCAAAAACAAGGAGAAAATCCCAAGACAAAAATCCAAAAGCAGCATCTCATGAAAGCAAGGCAAATCATGAAAGCCAGCAAAAATCCAAAACTAAGAATCCATGAAACAAGATACATGAACATGAAGTTGCAAAGTTGCCTCGATCTGAGGCCCTGAGGAAAAGCTAGGAATATATAAAACAGAACTAAATCTCTTTCGCTTTGTTCCATACAATGTTTTAGTAAAATCAAGGATTGCTTTTTGGAATACAGAATTCATGGATATGAGGAGGTGACTATATCTTCACACTGCTGCTTCCTTTGTAGAATTAGACCAATGAGAGTGCTTCCTGCATGTCTCTATGTTTCACTCTGTTTTTCTTTGTGCCACTATCGAAGTCAAGGCATGGAAATCCACAATGAGCGTTTGATTAGTGGTTTTAATGATAATTTAAGTGTTTTATTGATTTATTCTGTAAGTCGCCCAGAGCACTGTTGGTGGAGGCGGCTAAGCAAGTAATAAATTGATTGATTAATTGTTGCACCGTAGACCTGACGGAATCCCACACCAGCTGTGGTTAAATGCTTTATTTAGAATAACTGGAGAGAGTAAAGAAGATAGAATATAGTCCAAAGATGCTTCCAAGCATCAAAGTATTGCAAAGCAATAGTCCATAGGCAAAAAACAGGGTCAAAGAGTAAAAGAGTCTTAATGCCCCAATGGGCTAATCCAATGGATAAGTTCTTGGCACAAAGACTTGGCAAACAGAGTCCAAAGGCTAGAAGGCTGAATGGCCCAGGCAAGGTTCCATGATGACTTGGCTTAGATCAGTCCTTTAATCCGAACGTTGGTGAGAGATGCCTCACATCTCTCAGACCCAGCTTAAGTAGGTCTCACAGGCTTTGATCCTTTCGACGCAAGGTGTGTCGGAACTCGGTTCTCGGGAACTGGTTCCCAGCTGGGCCTTCTCAAACTTCCCGCATCAGAATGGTATGCGAGCTCATTAGGGCCTGCACCTGGGACGAAGGGAGTTACCCTGACTCCAACTTCCCAGCGCCTCTTATCGGCCCGAGATGGATCTGGGCTCCTCTGTCCTTGAACGTGGCTTGAACTAGAGGCCTCAGCAGAGGCTTGCTTTCCAGGCCTGGCTGGAAACTCTGACACAACATGGCTTTGTTCTGAAATAACATGGCTTTGGTTTGGTTTGACCAAGGAATCGGGCTGGGGTCTGACATTAATTGATTGATTGATAATGGGTGTAACTAGTCAACCATGAGATCTCAAAAACTCTGAGTTCTCCTTGGCCACACAGATTCTCCCCTCTCATTTCTTCCCTTTTGACTGAGATAATGGTGCCACATCTCCATAGAGTTCCTGAAGATGCTGCCTGTTATGTGACAATGGGAATCTGGAAAGTTTTTCCAACTTTCTCTGGGCGCAGTTAGAACAAGACTTGGTCATTTGTGGCATGGTGTACAGAAGTCTACCAACGTCTACAGTTGTGATGTGGAAGGTAGAGCTGGCCAGAATGCTCACTGCAAGGTAAGAAGTTGTCAGAGAGTAAGAGCTAAGTTAATAAATATTTAATCACTGAAAAAGATAAGTAATGGAGGTTTAGGATAGAAAATGGAGCAGATTTCTATAGACTGGTGCCAATGGATATTGGGATATGAAGTAATTCTGGAGATCTTGTGGAATATGGCTTCTAAAGGAAGATAGAAACACAGAGAGAAAGAACATATATGCTAAAATAATATGAAAACATAAGGATGTTTCAAAGTTTTGTTCAAGGACAAAGGTTTTTCATCCCACAGAAGATAGCGGGGAAGTCTGGGCTTGAAAGCTAAACATTGTCAGTCTTGGTCAGTACTCCAGTATATGGCTGCTAATGAATACCAATGCTGTGAGTTATACTTCAGAGGAAGGAACTGTCAAAAATTCCTCTGAGTATTTTCATGAAAATGCAATATAATTCATATAACTCATGGAGTCCCTATAAGTCGACAGGCAACTTGAAGGCACGTGCTCATGCACACAATTTTTCAATACTGGAATTTGTTTTGAAAGAATGCAGACAAATGTCCTAAAATAAAAATGGAGCTAATTTGGAGAGTTAGGATGGGAGAAAACCCGGTATAGTAACAGCTACACAAACCAAATTCCAAATAAAATAAGTATACCCACTCTAACCTTAGCCAGTTACATGTTACATGTTTCAGTAGATGTTTGTGCTGTTGCGGCTTGCGCTAAGCTTGGCCTATTTATATTAAAAGTGTAGGATTACATCTTGCGTATGTTTGCTAGGCTTTGTCACTGTTAACAGGCCTCTTTGCAGTTTGGGGCCGAGTTGTTGTTTTTTCCTGGGTGGGAGGGGCTCAGCCTCTAAGACCGCCACTATCAGGGAGTTTTGTGAAGACCTCAAAGCGGACCTATTTTGCATAACGGAGACCTGGCTCCAGGAGAGCGATAACACCTGCCTCCAGGAAGTGGTCCCCCCTGACTACGTTGCCACGCACCAGAATAGGAATGAGGGACGGGGGGTGGGTGGGGTGGCAATACTCTCCCGTGATGGATTACACCTTAGAGCGATCCCTGCGCTTGCCACCTCGGGGCTCGAAAGTGTCGGCCTGGTGTGGGAGTCCCAGGAGAGCCTGGCGATTCTGCTGGTGTACCGTGCGCCTAGCGCACCGGCAGAGAGCCTGGCGCGGCTGCTGGAGACTGTGTCGGAATGGGCATTGAGGTTTCCCAGGCTTATTGTCCTGGGCGACTTCAATGTCCACGCCGACGCAGCCTCCGTTCCATCTGCAGCCGCGGACCTAATTTCGACCATGGTGACATTAGGCCTCTCCCTCTGTAGCTCAGGGCCCACACACTCGGCCGGGCACACCCTCGATCTGGTGTTTTGCGCGGGGGTTCAAGTGGACCTAGCCTCCATAATAGAGGTTCCATGGTCGGACCACTGTGCTCTAAGGATCCGGGTTGAGCAACCGCCTCCCCCATGCAAGGGCGCCTGTGATGAGGTGGTTCGCCCAAAGAGACTTATGGAACCCGACAGGTTCCTGAATGCTCTGAGGGATCTGGAGTCTATCAGCGTCTCAGTCGATGAGCAGGTTCAGGCCTGGAACACCTCGTTGGCCAGAGCTCTCGACGAGATTGCCCCTAGGCGTCCTCTCCGCCCTCGCAACCGCTGATCCCCCTGGTATACAGGGGACCTCAGGTCGATGAAGCGAGAGAGGAGACGGCTAGAGCGCGAGTGGAGGAAACTCCGTGACGGAGCCTCAGTATCAGCGGCCAAAAATCAAGGCGTAACTGTCAAGGCGGCCAAAAATGGGTACTTCTCCGCCCTGATAGCATCTGCCAGCTCACACCCGGCCCAACTGTTCAAGGTAATTCGGTCTCTGACGACGGTCCCTACCGTCCCAAAAAATAGCGATCAGGCCCTCACTGCCGGTGCTTTTCAGAGCTTTTTCACAGACAAGATACTGAGCCTCCGCCGGACCGTCCAGCCACGGTTGACACAGGAACAGAACTAGAGACCCCGTGGCCCTGCCGGGCCCACCTCGACCGGTTTCGGCCACTGGACGCAGATGCTGTTGATAGGATAGTGGCCGCAGCTAGGCCTACCACCTGCTCCCTCGACCCGTGCCCCTCCTGGCTTGTTAGATCTTGCCTGGAGGGGTTACGTGGGCCTCTGTTGAATATCATAAACAGCTCCCTTGAGCAAGGAGTCTTTCCAGAGTGCTTAAAAGAGGCGGTGGTAGCTCCATTACTGAAGAAACCGTCATTGGACCCTGCGGTTCCCTCCAACTACCGCCCAGTGTCGAATCTTTCGTACCTGGGCAAGGTGGTTGAGAGGGCAGTAATGGAGCAGCTGCAGTCCTTCCTAGATGATGCAACATGGCTAGACCCCTTGTAACGACTCTCCAAAACACGGTAGGGATCACGCGTAGAAGTCAGCTTGGTCCAACACGATTTTATTGAAGGTACGGCACCCGTGAAGCTAAAGCACCGGCCCGCCCCCCCAAACACACCTTATATTCCCCGATAGCCCCTCCCCCACCATGCAATGTCCAGAGGAGGTTTCATCAGCCTTCCATGAATCAGCAATCCCAGTAGTCCATAGGGGCATGACCCCAGGGTCACAGAGTCAGCGTCATGAGTCTCAATGTCCAATGTCCAAGCCTGGAGGAGTTACCTCACTTCCCTCCTAGGCACCTGGATTTACCTCACTCCCAGTCTGACTCAGCAGTCTCATGAAAAGTAGGACAAAGGCCGCGTCAGGAATTAAGGCAAAGGTCGCTGCTGCCTCATGGCAGGTTGGGGACCTGGTCTTCCCCAAAGCTCAGGTTTCCCAATCCTGACATAACGGTCTCATCCACCTCGTCCTCCCCCTGAGGAAATAAAACCTATTCAATCCCGTGGGGGAAATGGATTCACATACTTCTTCAAAAAACTACAATGGAAAGTTGGGTGAACCTTCCCCAGACTCTTAGGCAATAACAGGGTATACGACACCTTATTCACCACCCTTTCTACCTTAAAAGGCCCAATATACTTCGGACTTAACTTTTTTGACTTGTATCCTAGTTTTAAATTCTCTGTGGATAGCCACACCAAATCCCCTTCAGCATACTCCTCCCCTTCCTGCCGCTTGCGATCTCCGAACAACTTATAGGACCGTTGTGCCTTCCTTAAAGCCTCCGCCACTTCCTTCCAAACTTCTCTGGCTTGCCCTTTCCACTCCACCCTTTCTCCTCCCCCTTCTACCTCCAAAAGCTGAGGCAATGGAGCTATTTCTTGCCCATAAACAACCTCAAAGGGGGACCTCCCAGTCGACGAATGCACAGAGCTATTGTAAGCCACTTCAGCGTATGGCAAGAGATCAGACCAGTTATTCTGTTCTTGATTGCTAAACACCCTCAGATAGGTCCCTAAAGACTTATGCATTCTCTCCACAGCGCCATTACAAGAAGGATGATAAGCAGATGTCAAACGTCTTTGTGCTCCTAACACCTCCAAAAACCTTCCCCAAAACTGAGCGGTAAACTGGACTCCCCTGTCACTCAACACCTGCTCCGGACAACCATGCAACCTATACACATGCTGCACATACAGCTCAGCCAAGCGCTCTGCTGACGGCAATCCCTTTAAGGGAATGAAATGGGCTTGCTTAGAAAACATATCCAATACCGTCCATATATAACGATAACCTCGGCTGCACGGCAGCTCACCTACAAAATCCGTACTAACATGCGTCCACGGTTTCACCGGATCAGCCACTACTTGTATCAAACCTCGCGGCTTAGCAGAGGGAACTTTGCTTCTAGCACACCTTTCACAACCTTCCACATACTGCCTTATCTCTACCTTCATGCCAGGCCACCAATACCTCTTCTTAACAGCTAACACAGTCTTAGTCATCCCCCAATGCCCAGCCGTCTTGTGATCATGCATCATCTCCAACACTTTCACTCGCAACCTCTTGGGGACATAAATCTTACCACCAACCATCCATAACTCCTTTACCATAACACATTCCTTCTCATGCTCCTGTAACCACTGATCATCCACATAATTCCTTTGTAACTCTAAGCTCCATTCATCCACAACTTCCACTTCCTTTTTTAGCACCGCCTTCTCCTGCGATCGGGTCTGCACCGCACGACCCCACTGCTCTTTGGAAAAAACCTCTCCTTCCTTATGCAACCCATTCTCCCCTACACTAGGATATCGAGACAAAGCATCAGCCACAATGTTCTCTTTACCTTTAATGTGCTGCAACCTAAAATTAAACCTATTGAAAAACTGGGACCACCTCACCAACTTCGGGGACAACTTCTGTGGGTTCCTTAAATACTTCAAATTCTGGTGATCAGTCATTACTACAAATGGAAAGGCAGCCCCTTCCAGAAACTGCCTCCAAGTCAATAATGCATTGCGCACTGCAAATGCCTCCTTCTCCCACACCGGCCACTTACGTTCATGTTCCCCAAATTTCTTCGAGAAATAAGCACAAGGTCTTAATTTCCCTTGACCATCCTTTTGCAACAAAGCTCCCCCATATGCCCAAGCAGAAGCATCACACTGAACTACAAAAGGTTCATTCACATCAGGATGCAACAACAATGGCCCCTCAGTAAAGGCTTTCTTCAGCCTCACAAAAGCTTCCTGACAACCCTGGTCCCAATTCAACACGGCACCTGGGGACTTAACCTTCCTAGATTCCCCTTTGCCCTTGGTCTTCAATAGCTCAGTGAGCGGGAGGGCTATAGCTGCAAATCCGGGGATAAAAGTTCGATAGAAATTCGCTAGCCCTAAAAAAGCTTGCAACTGCCTCCGGGTACGCGGAGCCTCCCAGCTCAACACGTCATCCACCTTCGCCGGATCCATGGCCACGCCACTCTCACCAATCCTATATCCTAAGAAATCAATCTGATTTTTACCAAACTCACACTTACTCAGCTTCACAAACAAACTAGCTTGCCTCAACCGCTCTAACACCTCTCGCACCAACCTAACATGCTCCTCTTTCGTACTTGTTGCTACCACAATGTCATCTAAGTACACAAAAACCCCTTTATACAAAAGGGGGTGCAACACCTCATTAATTAATTGCATAAACAGACCTGGAGACCCTGCCAAACCGAAGGGCATCACGACCCACTCGAATAACCCGAGAGGGCACGAAAACGCGGTCTTCCACTGGTCACTTTCCTTAACACGAATCATATGGAACGCGTCGATCAAATCTAATTTCGTAAAAAACTTACAACCTCCTAATAATCCCAATAGATCCTTGATCAACGGCAGGGGATAGCAGTTTGTAGTGCTAACTGCATTCAACCCTCTATAGTCAATGCACAATCTCAACTTACCATCTTTCTTCTCTCTAAATAACACTGGTGCGGCTAAAGGGGACTCTGATCGCCTAATAAACCCCTTCTTCAGATAATCATCTATCTGCTCTCTTAAAGCGCTTTTCTCTTTGACAGTCATAGCATAGATTTTGGGTTTAGGTAAAACTGCCCCCTCTTTTATTTCTATGCTACATTGTACATTTCTTAGAGGAGGAAGCTTTTGGGCTAACTTTGGGTTAAACACGTCAACATAATCCCAATACTCTTGAGGCACCCCTTTCACTTCATCACTAACCCTTCTCTTCACATTAGGGGCACACTGCACTGTCCCTGCCTTCCAATCAATTTTGGGGTTCACTTTTTCTAACCAAGGCATACCTAAAACCACTTCGTGCCCTTTTATAGGAGCCATAACAAAGTCAATACTTCCCTCCCATGGCCCTACACGCCCCTTTAACCCCTTCATCCCTGCAGAGAAAGGTCCACCCTCAATAGTCGTCCCATCCAATTGCTTAAAGGTGACTGGAGTCTCTAACGGTTCAGTCTCACCACCTAACTCCTCCACCAACTGAGGTGACATGATATTCTCAGAACACCCGCAGTCTACTAAAGCTTTTTTCTTCACCACAAGATCACCCTTAATCAAACCCAAAGTACATTGTATGTTATTCCTCACCCCAACTTTCACACTTTCAACATTGTCCACCACAACAGCCTTAGCTGCTGCCACTTTCACTGCCGGCTTCTGTTGGCATTGATAAGCAAAATGCCCGGGTTGATTACAAGCATAACACCGAACTCGATTCAGCGTCGGCTTCCTGCTAACACTGGAACGGTTGTCGCCAACAGACTTAGCCTCCATCCCTCTAGGCCGGTTCTCTTTCCATGCTCGACCACCGCCTCTTGACCTCATCGGTTGAGCCTGCCGCCTCCGCACCTGGGCCAGGATTCCCTCTACGTTGCCTGCCAACTGGATCCATCCGTCGATATCTCCTGGATCATCACGGTGAAGGCACCACTCTAAAACCTCCCGGCGTAAACCGTCCTTGAACATCTCCAACAAGGTGGCTTGGGACCATTCTGCCACCTTCCCTGCGAGTCCCATAAATTCTTCGGCATACTCGGTCACCGATTTGGCTCCTTGGGTCAAGCACCGCAACGCCTCCTTCGCTTTAATCCTCTCAAGGGGATCCCGGAACCTGTTCCTGATGGCACGCAGGAACCTCCTCACTGATCCCAGGCAGGGATCCTGACGATCGTGGCACTGTACATACCACTCAGCAGCACGACCTTTGAACACAGCACCAACAGCTCTTACTTGGCTACTTTCACTGGGATACAAATGTCCATAATCTTCCATATGGTCTTGTACTGCTGCAATGAAAAAGGCAACTTTGGATGCTTCCCCCTCGAACTCTACTCGTAATGGCTCCTTTTTCATTCGGCCACCAAATTCTTGGGAAGCCATTCCTTGCCCTGGCAAATTTCCAGGTCTTGCAATACCTCTCCCCATTCCAGCTGATGGGACCCTTGTAACAGGCTTTGGGCTCCTCCGGCCACCCTCTCCCATCATCCTCACTCCCGAAGGAGATCTAGGACGCGCTGAAACAGGACTCTCCCGACCTCGGTTTTGGTTCCTCACTCCCGAAGAAGATCTAGGACGCTCGGCCGAGGCACCATCCATCCAGGAATGATAGGTAAAATCTCCACCTCCTGGAGCCTGCCACATTGACTCTCTCTGGTCCTTCTCATCCAACCTCTGGGACAACCGGTTCATCGTCTGCACCACTGCTTCTATTTGACAGCTTAACACATCAAATTTTGACGGTGATTCCGGTTCGGGGGTCTCACTACCTCCTCCCGTTGCCAGGTCCGCCTTACCATCCCTGGCACGCTTCTCCAGATCCCACTGGATCCCCTCCAGACGAGCACCTTGGTACTCCACCGCCTGGTCTTCCCAGCGAGCCTCTCGGCGCTCCACCGCTCGGACAGTGCTCCTGCGCCCATCTATCTGCCAGGCCCCTTCTCTCTCCCTCGCTTGCATCTCGTCCACCTGGGCTTGCCAGAGCCGCTCCCCTTCACGGAGCCTCCTCTCCTGGGCCATCCATTCCTGGGATACATCTGGACTCCCCACCTGGTCTAGAGTGGTCCACTCCCACTCCTGGGTTCTTCGGATCTCTTCATTCTCATCCAAAACCCAGCTGTCCAGATACTTCTCCTCGTTCCACGCCAACCTCGCCATTGCTGGGATAGCTGGTCAGGGGCTTTAGCTTCTGTAACGACTCTCCAAAACACGGTAGGGATCACGCGTAGAAGTCAGCTTGGTCCAACACGATTGTATTGGAGGGACGGCCCCCGTGAAGCTAAAGCACCGCCCGCCCCCAAACACACCTTATATACCCCGATAGCCCCTCCCCCTCCCATGCAATGTCCAGAGGAGGTTTCATCAGCCTTCCATGAATCAGCAATCCCAGTAGTCCATAGGGGCATGACCCCAGGGTCACAGAGTCAGCGTCATGAGTCTCAATGTCCAATGTCCAAGCCTGGAGGAGTTACCTCACTTCCCTCCTAGGCACCTGGAAGTTACCTCACTCCCAGTCTGACTCAGCAGTCTCATGAAAAGTAGGACAAAGGCCGCGTCAGGAATTAAGGCAAAGGTCGCTGCTGCCTCATGGCAGGTTGGGGACCTGGTCTTCCCCAAAGCTCAGGTTTCCCAATCCTGACACCCCTTCCAGTCCGGCTTCCGTTTGGGGCACGGGACGGAGACGGTTCTGGTCTCCATCACAGACCAAATCCGCTGCCAGCTTGACCAAGGCGGGTCTGCGCTGCTCGTGTTATTGGACCTCACGGCAGCGTTTGACACGGTCGACCACAATCTATTGATCCACCGCCTGGCCATGGCTGGAGTGAGGGGGACAGCCCTGAAATGGCTGACCTCCTTCCTCCACCAGCGGTCTCAGCGTGTGAGGAGGGGCGAGGTGGTCTCCGAGGGCTCCACATTAGTCTGTGGAGTTCCGCAGGGGGCCATTCTCTCCCCTCTGTTATTTAACATCTACATGCAGCCGCTTGCACAGCAGGTGCAGAGTTATGGGCTGGAGTGTCACCAATACGCGGATGATACCCAGCTCATTCTGAGGATGGGGGGCAGGCTGGGATCCGTCCCCGATAATTTCCAACATTGCCTCGAAGCCATTACTGGATGGCTGCGAGCCAGTAGGTTGAGGGTGAATTCGGCGAAGATGGAGATCTTGTGGCTGGGCCGCCCGGGTGGGGTAGATGTCCAGCTTCCGACCCTGGACGGTGAGGCGTTATGCCCATCGTCTTCTGTGAAGAGCCTGGGAGTCCACCTGGACTCCCAGCTGACCATGGAGGCCCAGGTCTCTGCGGTCAGCAAGGTGGCCTTTTTCCATCTCCGACAGGCAAGGAGGCTGGCCCCCTATCTCTCCCGGAACGACCTGGCCACGGTGATCCAAGCCACGGTCATCTCAAGACTAGATTACTGCAACGTGCTCTACGTTGGCCTTCCTTTGTCGGCGACCCGGAAGCTCAAGCTGGTGCAGAACACTGCCGCCCGGCTCCTGTCTGGCACCCCAGCAGGCTGCCATATAACACCTGTTTTGCAGGATCTGCACTGGCTGCCAATTGAGCACCGGATCGCCTTCAAAGTGTTGGTTCTTACCTTTAAGGCCTTGCACGGTCTGGGTATCTGAGGGACCGTCTCACCCCATATTGCCCCCTGAGACCACTACGGTCCGAGGATGCCAACTTTTTGGAGGTACCTTCGGTGAAGCTGGCACGATTGACCTCTACCCGTCGGAGGGCGTTCTCTGTCATAGCCCCCACGCTGTGGAACACCCTCCCGGCCGAAATCTGGGCAATGAAAGATCTGCTCCCATTTAGACGGGCTTGTAAAACCCACCTGTTCAAGCAGGCTTTCGGTGGGTAGGCCCGTGCATCCCCAATCGTGCCAGTGCTTCATTGTCCTACTGCTACTGTGCTGTTTTGTTTTTAACTGTTTTTATTGTTTTATCATTTTATTGTGCCTCGGCTTTTGTAAGCCGCCGCGAGCCTCCGGGAGTCGGCGGCATAGAAACCCGAATAAAATTCAAAAAAAAAAAAGGTTTCCTTTCCAGGAATCACCTCATAGCCTTATCCAATCACCACCTAAGGTTTTCCCTCCAAAAGTCACCCCAGAGCCTCCATCCACTGGGCTCCTTAGATTTTTCCCTCCAATTTTCCCCCTACACATAGGGTTGCCACTTTTTGACATAAGAAATAAGGGACATTTACCTAAAAATACAGGATTTTTCGCAAAAATAAGGGACACTTCATAAAAACTTGAAAATCAAACGTTAGGCAACCCTAACTACACTCCTTTTGATGCAGCCTTGGCTTTTTCAGCTGTGGCATCACACTGTTGACTGATCTTTAGACTGGGGTCTAACAGAATCCTTCTTTCGCATGCATTCAGGGCAATATCATCTACTTGGGCCATTCTGCAAGAAGGCACAACCCAAGCCCTCCCGACAGATGCCCGTCTAGCTCAAAAGCCCTCCAGAGACCCCCACCCGCCTCTCAGCCCCGGTGTGGCTATGATTTGTGTGCCTCCAGGGGGTCAGCTTCCTTCTTCTCCCAGTGGTCAACGGTGAAGGCGGCCCCGCGGTTGAGGTGGGCAAGGGCAGACCTGGCTTTGGATCTCCATGATCAGCAGCACCTTGTGGACCTGCAGCTCCCCGCGCCCTACCTGCAGCTCCCTCAAACTGCTCACCAGTGGCACCATGAAGACTGGCAGGCCCCCTTCTCCCTCTTCCTTTTCCTCCTCCTTCTTCTCCTCCCCATGGGAGCAAAGGCTCTTGGGAAATGGACTCCCACCCAAAAGGGCCGCACACGCCTCTCAATCAAGAGGAGGCAGCCTTGGTCTACAATTCCCGGCCATGCATGGGGAGGTGAGAGGAAACGGGAGGAGCCAAAAGGGGTAGCAGGATAGAGGAGGAGGAAGATGGAAGTATGTGTGTATATGTACTGGCCCAGCCTTGCCTCATGCTGCCACCTGACCCGTCAATACAGGAGCTGAAAATAAGGGACAGGAGCTGAAAATAAGGGACATGAAATTTGGGGCCGAAATAAGGGACGTCCCTTAGCATAAGGGACAGTTAGCAACCCTACCGACACATCTCAAAGGTTATAAAAGAGAACACGGACAGCGGCAGAAGGAATATGTCTAATCAGGAACACATGGCTGGTAGCAATGAAGAAAGGACACATGACAACTCCCCCTTCCGAGACTACCTGCAGCCGACCTCGCCCCCATCCCCCCCAGAGCACCCAGTTCTCTTCGCCTTCCCCCATGCACCCCCATTACCCAGAGCACCCCCTACCCCCTCACCCCGGCCTCCCCTCTTTCTATCTTTCCTACTATCCTGTACCTGAAATAGTTCTCCCACTTTTACTGTTCATGGAACACCCTAATAAATATATTTTTTTTAAAAAGGTTATAAAAGAGGGGAGACCACTCTGTTTGCTCAGTGACTACCAGGGATGTGTGACTGAGCCACAGGGCTGTCAGCTCCGGCCTGTCACCTTCTTTTAATGAACAATTACTGCTTTCAACCAGCCCTGGGTTCAGCATAGGAAGGACTCGCCCTCATCTTATAGGAGTCCAGTGGCTGGGGTCTGTTCACTATCCGTGGCGGCTGACCAGAGAGAGAGAAGGAGAGGCATTCACCATCCACCCTTCACAGACTGGAGAAGAGGAAGACTGCTTTGGATTCTTCAAGCCCATGAACTTTGTAATAGATTTGGAGCCAGACACTTACAGCTTTGTGTCTTGTAAAATAAACCCA
>JARBWK010000007.1:27418784-27453809 GCA_030556195.1 Anolis apletophallus
CTGCTTATGCCCCCGTTGCCAGATGCAAAAATATTATCACATTCACTGAGGTCTATTAGGACACTTCAGATATCTCAGCAGAAGTTGTAATCGCCTACCTTCATGACTGCATCTCCTTCCATCAACCTGCATGATCTCTTCAATCCTCTGGGGAAGCCCTCCTTCACTCCCACCTTCATCACAAGTACAACTTGTGGAGATGAGGAGAGAGCCTTCTCCGCTGTGGCTTTGGAACTGACTACCTGGTGAGATTAAGCAAGCCTATTTTATTTATTTATTTATTGTTTGATTTCTTGTTAGTCGCCCCTTCCGGTAGGCTAGGCTCGACTTACATATGCATAAAACCATAAAAAGACACTATAAAACAACAGACCAATGTTCACATATTAAAATTGAAACAAACAGATACACATTAAATAGCTCTTAGGCCTGCATTACAGTAAGCGGCCTAGGAATGTCTATGGACCGAATGCCTGAGCGAACAGGAGGGTTTTACAAGCCCTGCAAAAGGCTAGCAGGTCGGTCTGTTCTCAGATTGTGGAAGGAAGGGCGTTCCACAAGACTGGCGCAGTGGCACTAAAAGCCCTCCTCCGTGTTGTAGACAGATGGATGGATTGACAGCTAGGTACCAACAAGAGGTTCTGAAACTCAGATCGCAGTGGTCGCGGGGCGTTGTATTGGGAGAGGCGGTCCTTTAGGTATACTGGCCCCAGACCATTCAAGGCCTTGAAGGTCAAAACCAGCACCTGGAAGGTGATCCGTGCTCTATTGAAGCCAGTGCAGTTTGCACAGAACAGGCGTGATGTGGCAGCGAGATGGAAGGCCTGCCACCAGCCGAGCTGCAGCGTTCTGCACCAGCTGAAGCTTCCGGATCACCGACAAGGGAAGGCCGATGTAGAGGGCATTACAGTAGTCCAATCTTGAGATGACCGTGGCTTGGACCACTGTGGCTAGGTCATGACGGGACAGGTAGGGAGCCAGCTGACGTCACCCAGCCCCGCCGAAAAGGGGTGGGCGCCAAGCAGGACGCTGGGCATGCGTGTCAGCGGCCTTGGGGTGCGGCTTCCGGCCTCCTGCTCCTCCCATGACCAGAAAACGGTCACGCGGAGGAGGAGGAGGAAGAAGGGAAGCACCGCCCCGAGGGCGCTGGCGGGCATGCACACACAGCAGGAGGGCACCTCCTCTGCCTCCTTCGCCATGTTCCTGGGTTCTGCGAATGGCCGGCTGCGGCCAGCGGCCCCAGGAGCTTCCCCCCTTTCCTCCTCCTCCCTGGGGACGCTGCCAGCCATGCGCGGCACCAAGGAACATGGCGGAGGACGCAGAGGCGCCCTCCTGCCATGCGCGCACATGCATGCATGCCCGCCAGCGGCCCCAGCAGGGCGGGGCTTCCCTTCCTCCTCCTCCTCGTGCTGTCCTTCCTTTACAAGGGGGCGGGCCAGGCGGGCAATGGTAAGGGGAGGGCACTATTCCCTCCTCCCCTGCCCCCTCGCAGTGCTCTCCTCCCACCCTCTACTGAGGTATGATGACACTCTCTCTCTCTTGGGAAAGGACGGGGGGAGAGCGCTGCAAGGGGACGGTTTTTTTAAAAAAAAATAAATTTGGTGCTTGATCTGCCGCCCCCTAGGCCTACGCCCATAGGCCATGGCCTAGGGTGGCCTTATGGGTAATCCGGCCTGGCTGTAATTGTTCTTTGTCGGCATCTAATGATTGCCAATTGTGAGTCCCCCTTCGGGGGTTGAGAAGGACGGGATATAAATGTTTTAAATAAATAAATAAATTGTGAAGACAGGATCACAACAAGTCCATGCATATTGTATCTATGATTGTGTTCAGAAGGTGTCCATAACACAACTGGTTCAAATTGCACATATGGCAACAACTCAAAATAAGAAGTATATTCTATCCAAAGTTATTTTCAAAACAGCAGGACTATACCAGAGAAAAACAAACTTGTCCAGACTCTACTTATAACAGCAACAGCCACATAATCCTAGCAAAAATCTGTTTCCACTCATTAGTCTTTATCAGGTTTGCATCTGATAAGCCTGGAACCTGGAAGAAAAGATTTTCTCTGTTTCATTCAATCCTTCCATCTTCTAAATTCCTTCAGATTAAAAAGCCCTTTTAAAAAGCAGCCTTTTGCTGAATTTTATAGTATAGTTCAAAATCATTTGTAAATCTTTTCCAATTTTTTTTTGCTTCTTCTCAAGTGACTAAAAGAAATTGTTCAGGCTTCAGCATCTGTTCCAACTCCTCTGCAAACCAAGGTCAAAATCAATTACAGCAGAAGAGTTTTTCTTCCAGTGACTCAAACATACCTTACATGGCTTTGATAAAGACTACTGAGTTGGAGTGAAGTATTTCATAGTTGTTGCTGCCATATGTAGAATTGAGACACATGCTTTTTATGGTACGTTTATTTTGCTGTGAATACAATTTTCGATACAGTATACTTTGAGATACTTTCTCACGTCTTTTTTGTTTGTTTGTTTTGTTTTGTTTTGTTTTGTTGTTCAGTTTCCCGAAGTGACAGAACTTGCCCTTCGGAAAAGAAATATTAAAGTTAATAAGATGTGCCAAACCATGCATACTGTGGGCATCCCAAAGATGTTAGATCTCACAGCAGCGTTTGATACTGTAGATCAGTGTTTCTCAACCTTTTTTGAGTCGCGGCACACTTTTTAAATTAAAAAAATCCTGGGGCACACCACAAACCAAAAGGACACAAACACTACTCAGGCCCAGGGAAAGATCAGGAGGAGAAGGGGAGCTGGGAGGGCAGCAGGCTCGCGCCCCCATGGCCCCCGCCTCGCCGGGCAAGGCCCACCCTTGCTCAGCCTGTATGCTGTATGCCAGCCGGCAGGCAGGCATGTGCATGCCGGGAAGGCCTCTGTGCACAGGCCCAGCTCCAGGCCCGCTTCCGCCGCCTCGCCCACACAAATGGGCGCCGCCATCTTGCCAAGCCGGGGGCGGGGTCGCCGAGCGCCGTTCACCTGGGCGTCGTGGCAGATGTGTCCCAGACCCTTCCCCCTCTCCTCTGCCTCCTCCTCCTTTGTGCTGCAGGGGAGAGGGGAAAGGGGCTGGGACACATCCGCCACGCCGCCCAGGTGAACGGCGCTCGGCTCAAGGAGGAAGGATCGGATCCTCTTCGTCCTTCCTCCTTGAGCCGAGCGCCAGAATGGTGTGGCAGATGTGTCCCAGCCCCTTCCCTCTCCTCCGCAGTACAAAGGAGGCGGAGGAGAGGGGGAAGGGGGTAGGACACATCTGCCACGCCGCCCACATGACTGGCGCTCGGCTCAAAGAGGAAGGACGAAGAGGATCCGATCCTCTTCGTCCTTCCTTCTTGAGCCGATCGCCAGAACGGTGTGGCGGATGTGTCCCAGCCCCTCCCCCCTCTCCCCCGCAGCATAGAGGAGGCAGAGGAGGGGGGGCAGGGTGTAGGACACATCCGCCACACCGCCCACGTGAACGGGCTCGGCTCAAAGGAGGAGAGGAGCCAGTGGCGGCTCCAAAATGACGCAGCGTCATTTTCCAGCCGCCCATTGGTCTCCTCTGCTCCCTTGCGTGTTGCCTGTGTTTGGGGAGGGAGCCCAGTAGAGGGGGGAAGGAAAGCTTTTCAGACGGCACACCAGGAGCCCTGCCATGGCACAGGAGTGTGCCGAGGCACACCGGTTGACAATGACTGCTGTAGATCATGCATTATTGACCCACCGTTTAGCCGCGACGGTAGTTAGGGGGACTGCCCTTAAATGGGTGGCCTCCTTTCTTCAAGACCGGGGACAATGTGTGGAGAGGGGAGAGGAGGTCTCTGGGAGACTCCCATTAAGTTGTGGGGTTCCCCAGGGAGCAATCCTCTCTCCTTAATTGTTCAACATCTATATGCACCCCCTGGCCCAGCTGGCCCGTGACTTTGGTCTGGAGTGTTATCAGTATGCCGATGACACCCAGCTAGTGCTGAGAATGGACGGCAGGTCGGACACCGTACCCGATTGTTTCCATCAATGCCTTGAAGCCGTGACTGGTTGGCTGCGCTCCAGCCGGCTGGGGGTGAATCCATCGAAGATGGAGATCCTGTGGCTGGGTTGCCCTGGGTTGGGTGGGTGCTGGTTGCCTACCCTGGATGGCGGGCAGCTAAGTCCGTCACCTTTGGTAAAAAGCCTGGGGGTGACCCACTGCTTTCCATGGAGACCCAGGTGTTCACAGTCAGCAAGATCGCATTCTTCCATCTGCGACAGGCTAGGCGACTCACTCCCTACCTATCCAGGGACGACCTGGCTACAGTAATCCAAGCGATGGTCATCTCGAGGCTAGACTACTGTAACGTCCTCTACGTTGGCCTTCCCTTGTCGACAATCCGGAAACTCAAGCTGGTGCAAAATGCTGCTGCTCGATTACTGGTGGGAGCACCAGTGAGAGAGCATATCACTCCCATTCTGCAGCATTTGCACTGGCTACCAATTGAGTACCGAATTGTCTTCAAGGTGCTGGTTTTAACCTTCAAGGCCTTGCACAGTCTAGGGCCAGAATACCTGAGGGACCGCCTCACCCCATACATTCCCCCGAGATCACTACGCTCAGAAGAGCAAAATCTGCTAATGGTACCATCAGTTCGCTCCTGTCACCTCTCCACAACAAGGCAACGAGCCTTTTCAGCAGTGGCCCCAGTTCTGTGGAATACACTACCGGATGACGTGTGCGCTATTACAGAGCTCATTCCCTTCCGGAGGGCATGCAAAACCACCTATTCAGGCTTGCTTTCAACTGAAGCCGGATACTGTAACCTGCCTGTCCGATTACCGTTTATGAATCTTATGTAATTTTAACTTTTATGTATATTGCTGTTTTATGTACTGTATGCTCAATTTGGTTGTTTAATCTGACTATTGTGTGAACCGCCCTGAGCCTGCAGGGAGGAGCGGTATATAAAATCGAATAATAAATAAATAAATAAAGCTGTAAAGAACTTTTGCATAAATTGACTTCAAAAGGAGCAAACCCATTGAACCTAAGAAGACTTGTGGCTGAAGAAAGTCAGAGTGTACACAGAGAGTGAAACAATATGGAGCCCAGTCATGTCTCATTACTGACAACCAAGTTGCTGGAAAATAAGGTTCATCAGACAAATAGAAAATACATCTAAAACAATGCATATGCATAAAGTGCTACTGGATTGAGTTTTCACATACGCAGGGGCAATGTAGCTGGCAATTGTGATGACAAGCATGATTGACAGGCAGACAGAGGCAGGATTAATCAGGCAGTTAATCCCATTGAAACCAGACATTTAATTAAAGCTTCTTCTAGCTGCTTTTGTCGAACCTCATTCTGTGAAGGGGGTGCTGAGTGTCCTCATGGGAATTGTTGGAATTGCAAGCACATAGTTACCCCCATTAATAAACCCCTTGATAAATTAAAGGATAGAGTTATTTGGGAGAGCAGCAAGAAAAAATATGCAAGTCTTTAAGAGCCAAGTGTATAACAATTTAGGGCGAAATTCCCAATCACTAATTTAAACAAAAATTTGCTTGCAGAGCCAAGCTGGTGGTCTAGCACAGATCTCTGCTTTTAATTTGGACATCCCCCCTTGTTTTGACTGACCTTGCCTCCTTTCCCAAAGAACCTCCCAGATATAAACTCTATGAAATTAGAAAGGAGGTGCTTTGGATGCTCTGGCTCCAGTGCTTAGTACCTTTGCCTACAATCATATCATGCAGTACGATTTTTAAGAAAAACCAAAATAAAAAGTTGGTTTACTATGGAAGATCCATGTTTTATGGTTGCTTCCAAAAGACCTTACATGGTTAATTGTCATAATTTTTAATGACTAAAATGTTAAGATTCCCATCTCTGAAAAGAGAAACAATGTGAGCCAGTTCATGATGTGTTCACAATAAGATAACTGGAACACATGCTTGTATTTTTCACAGTTGCCGTTGGCTGATGACTTCAGTGTTGGAGAGGCTGGCCATCTGCCCCAGTTTTTAGGCCAGACTGTCGTGAACAGACTACCTTAAAGGAGCCAAACCCACAAGGGGTAAAAGGAAGAGTTTACTTTGTCACAAAGTTCCTAATTGGCCAAAGAGACCAAACACACAGAAAAACAGTGTGTGTAGAGTGAGCAAACACAAAAATCCAACCAGCCAGGACAAAAGTAAGCACTACACAAAAGAACCGGATTAAATCTCCGGAAAATCCACAGTAAATATAAACACAGCAAAAAAAAGCGAAAACAGGAAGCAGCGCGTTGTCAGTCAGTCTTTAGTCACCAATCTGGAAGGAGCATAAGCAGAGAAGCGTTGTCAAGCAGTCCTAGGTCGATATGCAGAGGAAAAACCAACGTAGAGCAGCAGCCGAGGCAAACTGGAGTTAAAACAGGAACAGCAGAATCTAGCACACAGGGATTTAAATTGGTGTAGTTGATGAAAAAGTACAAGATGTGGATCCCACCAGATATGATACCAGAGTCCAAGATCCAGGGTTCACGTACCAAGAAACAGTCCCACAGCAACGCAGCAACACAAGACAGAACATAGGCAGCAAGTTCAATCCTTTGCCAGCTGCAAAGAATGGTTAATTCCCTGTCCCTCTTTATTCACAATTCTTCCTCAGAACTAGATTGAGCTAACTCCCCGGCATCATTCCTCTCGGCTGCCAATACTGCTTCACGTGCTGCCTTTTGCCTTTCATGCCAATCCCTTTGTCTTCTGCTATGACTTAGATCAGTGTTTCCCAACCAGTGTGCCAGGGCACACTAGTGTGCCGTGAGCGATCATCAGGTGTGCCGTGGGAAATTGGAACCTCCAGGAAAGGGGGGGGGGGGGAGTCTAGTGTGTTGAACTATAAAAACCCTAAGAAACCTACCTCGATAAAGGCACAAAATTACAAACACCCCCCCCTCTCCACCCGTTGTCTACTTGGTCTCTCCCTCTCCATGCATTGGGAAGGCCCACCTCTCTTTCCTGAAGTAGAGACCTCCTCTTGCCTCCTGGGGGTTCTGTGTGGGAAGTTTGGCCCAGTTCTATCATTGGTGGGGTTCAGAATGCTATTTGATTATTTATTTATTTATTTATTTATTTATTAGATTCAACTTAGTATACCGCTCTCTCTGGCGCCCAGAGCAGTTTACAAAAGTGACACAATAAAAACATAGCAGATAAACACATTAAAATGTGTTTGTAGGGTAACTATAAATCCCAGCAACTACAACTCCCAAATGTCCAGGTCTATTTTCCCCAAACTCCATCTGTGTTCATATTTGGGCATATTGAGTATTCATGCCAAGTTTGGTCCTGATCCAACGTTGTTTGAGTCCACAGTGCTCTCTGGATATAGGTGAACTACAACTCCAAAACCAAAGGTCAATGCCCACCAAACTCTTATAGCATTTTCTCTTGGTTATGGGAGTTCTGTGTGGGAAATTTGTGTCTTTCTGCCATTCCTGCCAGGATATCTATGTTGTGTTCATCGAAACA
Organism: Anolis apletophallus; assembly: GCA_030556195.1. Lineage (NCBI taxonomy): Eukaryota > Metazoa > Chordata > Lepidosauria > Squamata > Anolidae > Anolis > Anolis apletophallus. The sequence continues at coordinate 27,426,257 of JARBWK010000007.1, forward strand.
GGCCCAGGTTTCACACTGAGTGTATAAATACATTTTAAAAACATATTAACTATATGTATGACTGTGTTAGAGTTGCATTTTGTGCCATTTTTGTTGGTGGTGTGCCCCAGGATTTGGTAAATGTAAAAAGTGTGCCGCGGCTCAAAAAAGGTTGGGAAACACTGACTTAGATGACCACAACATGAAGCCTGATCCCCAGTATTCCAATTCCCATCTTCAGCAAACCCCACAAACAAATAACTGCTAGTAGGTTCTTCGCAAACATCCCGTATCTGCTGAACTTTAGTCCAATCCATATCACTGGACGCTTCTTCAAAACTCTGCAAACCCTCAGCCCAGTCTCCCATTTTACAGCTGGTAAACTGGCTAGGATTTCTGGGAGTTGATTTGGAACTCCCCAGCGACTCAATTGACGGGCAAGTGGAACACTGGAACATCTGTCTCTCCGCTGCCTTAGATGAGATTGCCCCCAGACGCTCTCTCACCCTCCGTAGAAATCGCTCACCTTGGTTTACGGAGGAGCTACGAGCGATGAAACGGAGGAAGAGACAGCTAGAGGACGTGTGGCGGGATCGCCGCGACGGAGCATCGAGATTAGCTTATAAGCAGTTTAAAGAGGTTTATGAGCAAGCTATCAAGGAAGCCAAAAAAGTCCATTATTCTTCCTTGATAGAGTCGGCTAGTTCACGCCCAGCCCAACTTTTTAGAATAATTCGGTCCCTGACAACAATTCCGGCTGTCCCAAATGATAGGGGTTTGGCGCCAACAGCTGAGGCTTTTCAGAACTTCTTTGCCGACAAAATCTCGATCCTCCGCCGGGATATCCCAGCCACCCTTGATACAGTGAGTGAACTCAAGACTCCGCCGCCACTCGGCGGGCCCACCTTCACCCGTTTCCAACTGCCTGACGCAGCAGCTGTCGATGGGATACTGGCTGCAGCTAGACCAACTACCTGCTCCCTTGATCCGTGCCCCTCCTGGCTTGTTAGATCTTGCAGGGAGGGGTTACGAGACCCCCTGGGAAAGATTATCAACAGCTCCCTTGAGCAAGGAGTGTTCCCAGGGGGTTTGAAAGAGGCAATGGTAAGACCGCTGCTGAAGAAGCCGAATTTAGATCCTTCGGCTCCCTCCAATTACCGACCTGTGTCTAATTTGCCTTTTTTAGGCAAGGTAATTGAGAGGGCAGCAGCGGATCAGCTGCAGCGGTTCCTAGACGACACAGCTGGGCTTGACCCCTTCCAGTCCGGCTTCCGTATTGGGCATGGGACGGAGACTGTGCTTGTCGCCATTACAGACCAACTTCGCCGCCAGCTGGACCAGCACTGCTTGTTTTGTTAGACTTAACACCAGCGTTTGACACAGTAGATCACGCCTTGTTGACCCACCGCTTAGCCGTGACTGGGGTTAGGGGGACCACCCTTAAATGGGTGGCCTCTTTCCTCCAGGATCGGGGACAGCGTGTGGAGGGGGGCGGGGGGTCTCTGGGAGACTCCCATTAAGTTGTGGGGTCCCCCAGGGGGCCATCCTCTTCCCCTTATTATTCAACATTTATATGCGCCCCCTGGCCCAGCTGGCTCGCGACTTTGGTCTGGAGTGTTATCAGTATGCGGATGACACCCAGCTTTTGCTGAGAATGGACGGCAGGCCGGATACCGTACCCGATTGTTTCCATCGATGCCTGGCTGCCGTGACTGGCTGGCTGCGTTCCAGCCGGCTGAAAGTGAACCCGTCGAAGACGGAGATCTTGTGGCCTGGTCGCCCTGGGCTGGATGAGTGCCGGTTGCCTACCCTGGATGGCGAGCAACTTAGCCCATCATCTCTTGTCAAGAGCTTGGGTGTCCAATTCAACCCCTTGCTGACCATGGAGACCCAGGTCTCCACGGTCAGCAAAATTGCGTTTTACCATCTTCGTCAGGCTAGGCGACTGGCACCCTACCTGTCCAGGGACGACCTGGCCACGGTGATCCAAGCGACGGTCATCTCGAGATTGGACTACTGTAACGCCCTCTACGTTGGCCTTCCCTTGTTGACAATCCGGAAACTCAAGCTAGTGCAGAATGCCGCTGCTCGCTTGCTGGTGGGAGCACCAGTGAGGGAGCATATTACTCCCATCCTCCGGCAACTGCACTGGCTTCCTATAGAGTACCAAATTGCCTTCAAGGTGTTGGTTTTAACATTTAAGGCCTTACACGGTCTAGGGCCTGCGTACCTGAGGGACCGCCTTGCCCCGTACATTCCCCTGAGATCACTACGTTCAGAAGAGCAAAATTTGCTACTGGTTCCATCGATCCGCACCTGCCATCTATCCACAACTAGGCAGAGAGCTTTCTCCGTGGCAGCCCCAATGTGGTGGAACTCCTTGCCAGATACTACCCGAGCAATCCCAGAGCTTGGCCCATTTCGAAGGGCTTGTAAAACTGCCCTCTTCAAACTGGCTTTCGACTAATCAAGCTGTCTGAGGGGTCAATGCCTTGAGCCCTAGAAATTGAAACCCTGTTGTTCTTACTGTATATTGGCTTTATGTTTTTAGGTTTTATGTTTATTGTACGGCTGCTGGTTGTATGCGCAGCATGTTTTTATTGTATGTAATCCGCCCCGAGCCTGCAGGGAGGAGCGGAATATAAGATCGAATAATAAATAAATAAATAAATAAATATAGATTAAATATTCCCTTATCTATGGGCTCCTCCACACAGCCCTATATCCCAGAATATCAAGGCAGAAAATCCCACTATATCCACTTTGAACTGGGTTATCAGAGTCCACACTCAGATAACGTGGGATTTCCTGCCTTGATAGTCTGAGATATAGGGCTGTGTGGAAGGGCCCTGAGATGCTTGGGACCAGAAGCATTTGGGATTTCTAATTTTTTCCAGATTTTGGAATACCTTTTTTTTGGCAAATACATACAAACAAGACATGTTGGAGATGGGACCTAAACTTGACATTATTTCATTTTCATATATATAGTTCATTTCTATAGTCTGATGATAAATTTAATGCAATTTTTAAATAATTGTTTGCATTGAACCATCAGAAAGCTAAAGTATCACTCTTTCAGACACCTATGTAGGCAACTCTGGAGTATTCCAAATTTCAAAATTCCAGATAAGGGAGGATCAACCCGTATGCCTGTTTAAATATGTCTGATTTCCCAGGACCTTTTGCTGGATTCTTATACATTTTGGCACAACTCACCTTTGAAAATGGTACTACACTGAATGGTTGGAGTCCATGCATATTGACTGAAGTTAGTTGAAGTTAGAGATTGGCAGATTTATGTTGTTCTGATATCTGTTGTTAAGTTACCGTGGCAAATTCTATTGCTTGTTCTTGCCTAGCCAACTGTAATACTGAACAGGGAACAACAATTGAAATATATTAAGTCATTCTCTGAAGACTTATTGCATACAGCCCAAAGAGTTCTGAGAGCGCACAGAAGAACTATGCATTGTGTTTGGCTGATTAGAAGAAACGTTTTTCCAAAACAGCAACGCTGTTCTAGAAATCTACAAGAGGCATTGAAACAGGCATGTAGCCAGGGGGGGGGGGGGGCTAAGGGGGCTTCAGCCCCCCCCAAAATTCTCAGGGTGGTCCGCGAAAAGGCCTTACTGGTACATTATTTAAACTGTTATGTTTATTCATATCATGATCTGATCACCATGCTCATTATATCCCACATTAGTGGGGTTATTGGGATAACAATACAAAAGGTTTGCTAGGGTAGACCCTCTTCCACCCAGTCTCAGCCCCCCCGAACCAAACTCAGCCCCCCGCCCCCCCGAATCAAAATCCTGGCTACGGCCCTGCATTGAAATGATAAAAAGGGTTTGGCATCCCCTTCTGTTTAACATTGGTCTTCCTACACCCAATTCAAATTCAACAGCAACAATATGACAAGTTTAACCACATAAACTCACCATTAAGTGGTGTTATGTTAATGGTTTTACTTCTAAGCTTTTAAAAAGCTTAGAAATAAAACCATGAACATAACACCACTTAATGGTGAATTTACATGGGTACATTTGTCATATTGTTGCTGTTTTTAAATTAATGGGTTTCCCCCCTAATTTTAAGTGTTTACTGGAAGTTGGAAAGAGTTACTTTTTTTTTAACCTCAACACAATACAATACAAAGTCCCCTTCAGCTTATATTTGAGTCAAGGTTATTTATTGTTTTGCTCTGTTATTATTATTATCATTATTATTACATTTATTATTTTGCACTATTTATTATTATTGTTACATTTATCATGTTACTTTATTGTTATTATTACATTTATTATTTTACTTTATTATCACTGTTATTACATTTATTATTTTATTCTATTTTTATTATTATAGCAGAGCTTTTAATGTCTAATGTAGTCTATTTGGTATTGTGTATTTTTAATGCTATTGTTTTATGTAAATCACCTGGAGCATTTTAATGGAGGGCGATTAACAAGTGAGAAACATGATGATGATGATTGAAAGATTACCTAAGCACATTTACATTGAAGAAGATTAGAATAATGGCTTAATCAGAGCTGGGCAGTCTTATCTTAAATTACAATTTTATGTAAATATTCAAAAACATTTAACCTACCGATGCTTCACTTAATGTAATTATATTGGTATCTATTTTTATTTTGAAACTTACCTGTAACTGATGTATTGCCCACCCTCGGCTTATACTTGTGTCAATCCGTTTTCCCAGTTTTTAATGGTAAAATTAGGTGCCTCGGCTTATATTTGGGTTGACTTATACTTGAGTATATACGGTACATTATGACAACATATTCAGTGGGGACTTATCACATAATATTGCTCTTCCTTCATCATGCTCCCAATGGGAGACAGCCATGGAAAAGCACTCCTTTTACAAACACAAATAATCTGCTAATGACCTCATTTTGTAAAATAAATGCTATTATCCTGCTGTAGTTATGAGCCAATAGTCTTGTGTGATCAATCCCTTAGCTAACTTTTAACACTGGTTTCCTTAACATGAATAGAAGAAAACCATTTTCTGCTATACACCAAACAGGAAGGCGTCTTGGAATGTCCCTGGATTTTAGAAACATTGATTAGGATGGTTAATAATTGGCTCAGCATGATTGATATAGGAATTGGCCATGGATATATGCTGCCGTTCATCTGGATGTTTTAGATCTCAAAAAGAACCTGAACTATCTCAATAATGAGTGCATCTGACATGGCTGACAGATACTGCACATAGCATGCAGTTGTTTCCCCCCTTTTCCTCTCTCTTGAAATGGTGAGTTATAGTATGCACCTTGTCCAGTTAATTACCTCTTTCTATCTCTACAGTGGGATGTCTGTGAGCTGGAGGAAAACAGCTCACAGGAAATTCCTAATTGAGTAATTGTCTCCTAAACCAACAGTTACACTGTTAAATGTAAAGCAATGACATGTGACAGGAATCCACCTAGGGAGGGTAAGAAACACATGTCTCTCTAAAATGCCAAAAAACCCACATATACATAGATGGTATGCATTAAAGCTTTGGACACATACTCGTACACAGCTGGTTATGTCTGATGTGTATCAAGGAGAGGAATCTAGTCCATACGCTCTGTTTTGCGTGCATTCTACAAGTCATTGTTTGGGAATGGTACATTTCTAAAAATAACAATATGGGAAAATTATAAGAATTCCAGAACAGACAAAACCAGTTACAGATTCAATTCCTTTCTTTAGCCCAACTGAAGCTGGAGGATTTTTTTTCATCAGCAGCCTTTAGACTTTGCAAAGACTTACACAGAGACACACAAAACTAGGTGATAAAAAGGTAGTTAAAGTGGTGTTTGAATTCCTGCTCAGGTATGGAAACCCACTTGGTGATTTGAGGCTTACATTAGGGCAGGGGTGGGCAACTTGTGGTCCGCGGGCCAGATGCGACCCTTTGGCCGCGTCTGTCTGGCCCACTAAGGGCCCTGGCAGGCAGGCAGGCAAAGTAGAGCAGCCAACGGAGGGGAAGAAGAAGTTCCCTTCCACCTCGCGCGCTCCCCCTTCCCTTCTCCTTCAGCAGCCAGCCTGGAGGAACAGCAGGAGCAAAGGCTGGAAGCGGGGACGAGCCGCGGAGGGGTGGAGCCTGCGGAGGAAGGAGGAAGAGCTGAGCCTTCTGCCCCGGAGTGTGGTGGAGGCTCCTTCTTTGGGGGCTTTTAAACAGAGGCTGGATGGCCATCTGTCAGGGGTGCTTCACATCTCCACCTCTGACATTCAACCTGACTTTGATGCACTTGTTAAAGACCAACAGAGACACAAATGATACAAATGTTCACAAATGATACAAATGTTTTTGTGCTATTTATGACAAAACATAGGTTTATTATAATTATGGCTGGAATCACACTCATTACTGTTATCCCTGAGATGTTTTTTCCTGCTTACATTAGGGCCACCAGAAGTTAGAAATGAGTTGATGGCACAAAACAGCAAAGATGACCAGACGCAGCCCTGTACTTTATCCTATGCAACAAGTGGATCAGGTTGTCAGGCTGCTTCCTCATTAGGAATCCCCCCCCCCCCCAGGAATTAAAATGATTTGAGGTGGAATGGATGAAAATGTGGTGGACAGGGGCATTTTAGGTGTGCACGCGTGCACACAAACACACACATATACATATACACACACCGGGAGTTGGGGGTTGCCCCTCCAAGGGAACTTGGAGGGGGGGCAACCTGTCAAGACTCCTGTCAGTTGCCCACCTTTGCAAACCCCACGAACACATTGGCATCATTGATCTTCTACCCTCCCAGGCCACCACCCCGCTGCTAAATGACAAAAATGGAAAAACAGACTGAAAACTCGTGAAAATGGCAACTGGAAGTGAGTAATTCTGGTATGTCTCCAGTGTGACAGTACTGTCCTTGGGTAGCGGCATGGCAATTATAATAGCAACTCAAAGAAAGGGTCAGGGCTGGTAGAAAATGTAAACAGCCACATCTGTGGAAAGATTTGTGTTGCTGAGGCCAAATGAGCAGGGCATTGTCACATCTTATAGTATGGTTTCATGGGCTTTAGGGAGCCCAAATATGGGGCTTAAGACTCCATGTGGTCCATTGGACATACTTTCCTCACCCCTGCTGAAATGAAAAAGACATTGCCATCTCAGACAAACTTTCATGGAGTGTAAGGGTGGGGAAACCTTTGCCACATTTGGCCAACAATGTTTCTCAGCCACACCCTTCATGGCCAATGGTCAGGGATCATTCCCTGATATGAAGAGCTCTGCTCCTCCAGCACGCACGCAACGCTTTAGGGAAACATCCATCCACTGCCTGTGTTATAATTTCATTGCAGTCTGGGAATTCTAAACAACAAAAAGTTGTTTTTGACACAAGTTGCGCACACATTTCCAGCTGGACTTTGATATATTTTGAACATCTGGGGGGAATTAAATACCGATCTCCCCATGTTGTTACATTCTGGTACACTATTTTGTGTGACTCTGCTATGTTTCTTGGACCTTGTAATTCTCCAGAGCAACATGCATGGCATTTCTATTTACTGGTGGTTTCCCATCCTACAAGTGACAATTTTACCACCCATTTATTTATTGCATTCTGCACCCAGGACCAGATTTTTAATGGTGCAAGTTAGCCAGGCCCAAGTGTTTTGAGGAGCCCAGCATAGCATAGTGGTTTGAATGTCAGATATGATTCTGGAGATCAGCATTTGTATCTTCACTTGGCCATGAAAACCCTACTGGATAATTTTATGCAAGTCGCACACTCTCAGCCAAGATAGATTTGCTTTAGGGTTGCTGTATGTCATAAACAACTTGGAGGCATACCAGCAACAAGAGGAGCTCAGAACAAATAGCGGGTACTTCCTACTTTGGGCAGGGACTATTGTACTGAGCAATGGCTAGGTCCAGGAGCCATAGTTCAGCCTGGTTTGGCTTGGCTTTGTCTTTCTCTTCCTGCCCAGCTTCACATCAGGCGGGAAATATTTCTATTTTTAGGCAATACTTGTGGTAAGTTTGGTCTGAACCCTACTTTCCCATTACACAAGGCCAGTTGCTGTATGTATGTGTGCATGCACACTAAGTATAAGCATGCCTGCTGCCACCAAATCCCCTTCTTTGATGGCCCCACAATCTCCACTTGGAAAGGATGGGAAAAACCATGAAGGGATGTATTCTCAACATAGGAAGAGACCCTTTGGAAAAGAGATTTAAAGATGGGCTTAAAGCCAACCTTAAAAACTGTGGCATAGACACTGAGAACTGGGAAGCTCAGGCCCATGAGCGCTCAAAGTGCTGTGGAATGTGAAGAGGCACAAATGGAGGGCGAAAGAGAGAAATGTGCCAAGAGGAAGGCATGTGAACCCCAACTGGGACTACCTTCCACCAGGAAACAAATGTCCTCACTGCGGGAGAACAAACAGGTCAAGAATCGAGCTCCACAGTCACCTATGTACCCACCGCCAGGACACCGCTCTTGGAGGACAATCTTAATCGAACAATGAGGGATCGCCTAAGTCAGTGTTTTTCAACCTTTTTTGAGCCGCAGCACATTTTTTACATTGAAAAAATCCTGGGGCACACCACCAACCAAAATGACACAAAATGACACTCTAACACAGTAATACATATAGTTAATATGTTTTAAATGTATTTATACACTCAGTATGAAACCTGGGCCTGTTTTGATGAACACAACATAGATATCCTGGCAGGAATGGCAGAAAGACACACACAGAACTCCCATAACCAAGAGAAAATACTATAAGAATTTGGTGGGCATTGACCTTGGGTTTTGAAGTTGTAGTTCACCTATATCCAGAGAGCACTGTGGACTGAAACAATGTTGGATCAGGACCAAACTTGGCATGAATACTCAATATGCCGAAATGTGAACACAGATGGAGTTTGGGGAAAATAGCGTGTGTTCAGGAAGGGAGGGGGGAGGGAGGAAGACGTGACCCGTGCGGGCGCTACTGCGCAGACTCGCCCCAGAGCAAAGCGAGCAGAGCGAGGCTGGTAAGAAGGGAGCCCGAGTGGAGAAGAAAAAGTGTTCGGCAGGAAGGGGAAGAAAGAGTATTGGAGGTTCCAATTTCCCACGGCACACCTGATGATCGCTCACGGCACACTAGTGTGCCATGGCACACTGGTTGGGAAACACTGGCCTAAGTGAAGTGAAGGTGAAGAAAGTGGGAGCAGAGACACAAACCTGTTGCCCTACATGCAGCTGCCTCTTGGGGCACTTTTCTCATCACATGAGAAAAGTGTTGTCCTTGTGGGGAGGCCCCATACTGGCTCTATAGGAACCAGCACAACACGGAAAGCATCCCATGTTGGGGTGAAAGTGTCTGGCAACACTTTCACCCTGGTTGGAAGTTGGGGCTACACCGGAAGCCACACAACATGTCCATCATCACCCTCTGTCCCCCAGATGGGGTAAGAGCATCCTAGGACACTGATTTCACCCCATCTGATGAGGTTGTAAGAATTTCAAATCATAGCTCATCTTTTTTCCATATAGGAAAACAGAATATTTATGTATGTGTGTATGGAAGGAGCAAATAAGAGTATTGTACCTTGTATTTTATCCAACGATCTAGTCTTTGATTTATTTCTAGTGCCACCATTCCACCAACAATTCACACTCATGTGCAAAGGAGATCCCATTTTTAAATCGCTGAAGACTCCCAGCCACCTTATTCTGTCTTTGCCTGCAACTACTAGGCCTGGGTGTTTTAAAAAATGGTTCAAAACTCGTTCCAGATGTAGGGGGCACTGGCGCTTTGAATCTGATTGACTTCTGAAATTTTCCGGAAAATTTTCAAAATTTAATCGGAAAAATTCTGAAATTTGAGAATGGCTTCGTTAATGGCGGACATGCATATTTAATCCAGTTTGGATGTGGATGCCTTCCTTCTGCGTGAGAACTGGGGCAAAGCGCACCTTCTCTGATGGCCAAGGGGGCACTGCAAGGAGAGGGCACTGAAAAGAGGCACTCTGCCCCCCGTGGAAAACATGGTCCCAGATGCCATGGAGGAGTGCCTTGGGCACCTGGGGCCAAAGCACCATGGAGGAGTAGAAGCAGACCCACCCGGACTTCTTCCCTCCCTTGGATACTCCCTCCCTACGCTCTACAAAACATTGTCCTGTCAAAGGGGGAGCCAACAGGACTCAGGATGGCTTTCCCCAAGTCCCTCAAGCCTTCTACCAATGTCACGAGGAAAAACTTGACTCTGCTGGAGATCGGGGCGCTGTGTTTGGCTTCACCAGCCACTTCCTCCGGAGGAAAAGCAAGGTGAGAACTGGGAAGAGGCGGTGGGCTCGGGGAAAGAAAGTTGGGGCTGCTGTGGGAAGCTCTGGAGTTTCTTTCTCCCGCATTGACTTGGGAGAAAGAAAGAAAGAAAGAAAGAAAGAAAGAAAGAAAGAAAGAAAGGAGAGAGAGAGAAGGCGGAGATAGGCCATTTTCACTGATTCCTTTCAGAAAATGGCGGCGGTGGCTTCGAAATGGCAAATTCACTTCCGGATTGCTTACATCGCTTCAAAAGTGAATTTAATCCGAATTCATTCCAATTTTAGAAGCATTCCGACGAACCTACCCAGGCCTAGCAACTACATTTTCACTTTCTTGTCACATCAATACAAACAGCTAGGCAATCCGGGTTTGTTTCTATTAAACAGGGGTGCATATGTTGCTAGATTCAAGTCCCACAATCCTTCCCCATTCACTTTGCTGATTAGCTTTCTGGGAGGTAGAGCCCAACAAGATTTGATAAGCTGCTTGTCCCCCATTCCTGGGAAAGTCTTTTGCATGATCTCTATTATTTATTTTTGTCACTATTGTCTTAATCTAGTGTTAACTCCAACTGTGCACCCAGTGAAATGAATGGAACTTGTTAGTCATGATTTACATAAATCCTTCAGGTTTCAATGGGTCTTTTTCTTGTTGGGACTAGTGCTGGGTTTTGCATTATGCTTTCACATCAAGAAAACCAAGAGCAAGCTACATCATAAAGGCCTGCTTTTTGGGTTATATGTCCTCCATACCACACCCATTCACTGCTGCTGGGCTCTCCAGTCTGGTCTTGGTTTTATCTGTTCAGAGAATTACAAACCTTTTTTCGGGTACGTGATCAAGAAAAACAATAGTAAATCTTCCTTTTTGTTGTTCTGCATAGAAGAAAGAGCTGTGAAGAATGCAGCTGGCAAGAGGAGGGACCCGATACAATCACTCCATGCTAAGCGCAGTGTGGAAATGCAACCGGGCTCTCTCTTTTGTTTCCCCCTCCATAAGCCAGATATACATCCATTGTGCCCATGTTTCATTCTTTTTGCAACTCGCCAGAAGGCCATTTTGCACATGGAACATGATGTAAGGCCAGGCCAATTAGTATGTGCTTTACAGTTTTCCAAAGTGTACAAGGATTGTAATCGAAGGCTAATTTCTGGCTTAATTAAAATCAAGCTGTTGCTTCTGGACAGTATAATAGCATTGCTTCATTTTTGGCATCCATGTGCCCTTTCTCCAGTATACACATTAAAATAACTTGCACATGCCTTCCCCTACACCCTTTCCATCATTTACAAAACTGTTCTAGGATGCTTGCAACATGATGAATTGACAGAACAATTAATACATTTATGTGGTAAGACAAGGGGAGTTCACCAATTTGCTGTTTGTGATCAATAATAATAATAATAATAAACTTTATTTATAAGCCGCTTCCCTCTCCCCAAAGGGGACTCGGAGCGGCTTACATGGGGCTGTGCCCAAACCACAAATCACAAAATATCAGACATCAAAAAACAATAAACACAATAAAAACAGTAAACACAGTAAAATGAATACATCTAACAAAAACACAATAACAAATGTGTCTAAAACAGAAGGAAAAAGGAAGACGAGAGGGTGGGCCACATGTACATATAAGATGTTTAAAAACTGGGGGAGATCAATGGAGTAGGGCCACAACGTGAAAAGTCACAAAGGGGAAGGAAATCCAAAAAACGGGCATTGAAGGATCTAATCTCCAAAGGCTAGGTGGAAAAAACAGGTTTTCAGTTGACCCTTAAAGGCTTCCAGTGATGGGGCATTCCTGATCTCTCCCGGAAGGGAATTCCAAAGTCGGGGGGCCACAGAGGAGAAAGCTTTCTCCCTCGTATTCACAAACCGAGTCTGTGAAACTGGTGGAGGCGAAAGGAGGGCCTCCCCCGAGGAGCGAAGGGCTCAAACTGGTTCATGGGGGGAGAGCCGTCGCAAAGGTAGGCGGGTCCCATGAAGAGAATTTGTTTTACCTTTATATTTGATTTAATATCAGATGAAGGTTAAAATGAAGCAGTGAGGGAATGGTATCTCACAAGCAAAGGGTTTTCTGAAAATCCAAAGACCATCTAACTATCACCCCCTAGGGTCTTGGCCACTTGACCTCCCTGGAAAAACCACACAGCAACGAAGGTACAAGAGGTTTTATTGAAAGCAAGTAACTATAGGAAAAGGTTAGAGGCAATCCTTGCGGTGCCCCAACTAGCAGCAAACAGGAATCAGCAAGGCGTGGGTGCTCTGTAGTATAGTGGAGCACAAGTGGCAACGGGATAACAAGCTGGATGCAAAGTCCCTAGAAATCTCAGCCAAGGCAAAGAGGCTGGGATGCGTGGGTTAAAAATGCAAAGAGTTCAAAAGGTAAAAGAGTCTTTCCACAGGGACTCCTGCCACAGCAATTAGGCAGGGAAGGTTGGTTCAAATAGGCACAGAGTCTTTAAAGGAACCCCTGCTGCAGCAAGGCGGCAAGGACGCTTGATTTAGAAGCAAAGAGTCCAATAACTACAACAGTCCTTCAGGATCCGAAAGCAGGGCAGGCTGAAGGTAGGATACTTCTAGGAGCCAAAGCAAGGAGTTCAGCAGCTGGCAAGGTCTTCCGGGACCAAACCCAAGGCTTCGGCGATGAACAGGAACACGGATCTAGTCAGCCCGGGGCAGGCTGACCGGCAACGCTGGCATAGGCCGGAGGCCTTAGTTGCAGGAACTTCACCCAAGCGTGACGTTGGTACAAGACGAAGGCTTGGGGGTTTGCAGGATAGATATAGGGTTTCACAGTTGCGTCGGACGTCAAAAGCTTAAGATTGATGATCCCTTGAATGTTTTGTGAACTCAGTCCTTTACGAATGCGATGCTCGTTAGCCAGAAACATCTGGGGTGAGAGGAGTCGACCTCTCGGCTCTCTCAGCCCGCTCTTGTTATCAGGGAGTTTAGGATGGTACAGCCTTGAAGTCAGTGTTTTGCTAGCATCCCTGAACTTTCTCATGGGAATAGCATGGGAGGCCGAGGCAGGGTTTGAAGCAAGGCAAGCTGGCTTGGAAAGTATACTCTGGTTGCCTTGGCTGGAACTTTGCTCAAGCACAAGTGATGCCTGAAGCCTTTGGTTAAAACTGTACTCAAGCAGAGGTGATGCCTGAGGCCTTTGAGGTGTGACACTAACTGATATATTCACATGGAAGTCTAGAAATCTTAGTACAAAAAATCAATCCAAAACCTGAGTCAACTTATCCATGGGTCAGTGAGATTACTAGGGCTGGTTGATTTTAAAAGGTTCAAAACTTGTTTAGGATGTAGGGGATGCTGGCAGTTCGAATATGATTGACTTCTGAAAATTTCTGGAAAAATTTCAAAATTAATTCGTAAAAATTCTGAAATTTCGGAATGGCTTTGTTAATGGCGGACACGCGTGTTTAACCCAGATTGGATGCGGGATTTCTTCCCTCCGCATGAGAACTGGAGGAAATGTGGGTTTCCCGCAGTTCTCATGCAGAGGGATGTTATTCCACATCTAATCTGGGTTAAACACCCAGATTGGTTGCGGGATAACATCCCTCCGCATGAGATCTGGAGAAAACGCGGGTTTCCTCCAGATCTCATGTGGAGGGATGTTATCCTGCGTCTAATCTGCAGCCAATGAGGGGAATCCAACTCTAGAAGGGCGGAAATCTGATCTGAGCCCTTTTTGAAAATGATGGCTGTGGCTTCGAATATGCAAATTCACTTCCTGGTTGCTTAAAGCATTTCAAAAATGCTTCAAAAGTAAATTAGAAATGAATTTAATACGACTTTCATAGCGATATGAAAAGCCTAACCAGGCCTAGTGATTACTCTTTTCTGAATAGGCTGGTGAAAGTCAAAACCTTCATCCATCCCCAGAGAAGTACTAACACACTATCATCTTTTTGTCATGGTACTGCTTCTGTACTTTTTGAATGTCTGGGAAGGAAAATGGCAGAAGCAGTGGGTACATGTGGTTGTCCTCTTGAGGTGACATTGCACTTTCCCCTCTTCCATATCAGTGGGATATTGAATCCCCTGCAAGTTTTAGGACATGGTGGCCAACTATGGAAGACTAGGGGCTGCATTAGCCTCATGGGAAACCTTGAAGTACCATGGATCACCCTGAGAATATTAATTTATTAATTTATTTATTTATTTATTTATTTGAGGTAGAGGTAAAGGTAAAGGTTTTCCCCTGACAGTCGTGTCCAACTCTGGGGGTTGGAGCTCATCTCCATTTCTAAGCCAAAGAGCCGGCATTGTCCATAAACACCTCCAAGGTCACATGGTCGGAGCGGTACCTATTGATCTACTCACATTTGTATGTTTTTGAACTGCTAGATTGGCAGAAGATGGGGCTAGCCACGGAAGCTCACACCGCTCCCCGGATCTGAACCTGTGACCTTTTGATCAGCAAGTTCAGCAGCTCAGTGGTTTAACCCACTGCACCACCAGGGGCTCCTTTTATTTATTTATTTTACTATATTTATATCCAGCTCTTCTCACCCCAAAGGGGACTCACAGCAGATTACATAATTTGGCACAATTTGATGCCGCAATTCAAAAGAAATGAAAGAAATCAATTTCCGTGCCTCCAAATGTCACCAAATGTGCTCTAGGGCTCACTGAAAGCATTTTGACATGTGCTTTAGGCCCCCACGATTATATTATGCCCAGGAGAGGCCTTTTTTGATGACTGAAAATGAGTTGGAGTCATTTTAAATTCACTTCTTGCAAATAAAAATTGTCAAAATGAGGGGGCATAGATTCCTGCATGCGGCTCATGGGCTGCACCTTGTCCAATCCTGTTTTGGGCCAAATTAAAAAGGAGTTATCAAAGGTGGTGAACCCTATAATCTATCATATTATCAGCACCTTGGATAGCTCCTTTACAGATCAAGTTGAAACTGGGAATGGACTTATCCCCCGCTTGACAAAGACAATATTTGCTGCCACTGCAAACTTGCCCACAGTGATATGGACATTGCATCTTTTTAGACATTTAGGCTCTACACTGCTTTGAGAATGTTTTCATTGTATTATTGAGTGTCTATTGGTGAACAGAAGCAAGGAAACATTCCTTCAGAAGTAAATGTTTCTTTCCTCTGAGTTGGAAATCTGTTCCATGGAATAAAACTATTTATGTGGCTCCAATTTCAAAAACAAGGCATCAACTCAGTAAAAGGAAACATGTGCCATAGCATTCCAGATAACTATGAAGATAGTTTAATGGATTACTCACAAGTGATGCTATTACAGATATCTGATGAAGGATCAATCACTCAACCGAACAATCATAGGACTTACTGTCTTATAGTTTAGCATGTTTTAAAACCAAGCTATTTATATCCTATGAAAAACAAATGGTAAAGTTGTTCAGGTGTGGGTGTGAGTCAGGTCCAGAGCATGGAAACTTCTGGGAACTGAGTGTAGTTTATTTATTTTTATTATTTATTTGTTTGTTTGTTTCATTTATAATCCGCCCTTCTCAACCCCCGAAGGCAACAATTCGATGCCGGGTACATAATTACATAACAAGATATCAAATTTCAAGCAATGTGTTGTGACTTTAGATTTTTTAATTATTTTCCAGAAGTATACTTAAGAAAATATGACCCTAAATCCTTACGAAATCTCCCCAAATGCTCATTTTGGAGATAAAATGTTTGCTCATTTCACTTCCCCGAATGATGCTATTACAGATTATTATGCAAAGATAATGTTTACAAAAGTTCTTTTGCAAAGATAATGTTGGGTCATTGTTATGCAAAGAGTAAAGCACTCCTGGTATTTTTTTAAAATGTGTAGCTCATTACTTTTATGCTCTAATCAGATTGATCAATCTAATGATTGAAATCATTCGAGCAAGAAAGCCCCCCATATTCCTGTTTTAAGGTAGAAATGTGTCGCTGCCATTGTTTTTCAACAACTTTTTTGAGTTTGGACCACTGTGGTAATTTTGTAATCCTCACAATGCTGTGTTTGACCACCTTCATTTCCTTCTCATTATTACTATGGAAAGCTACATTATGAGGTAGGATTATACAAGGAAGCACTTTCTAGCAGGAGTCTACACACAGGGATTCAGTGCTGCCAACATGGAGAAAAGCCCCATTTAAAAAACTTAATGAAGGCAATTTGTCAACAATTTCACACACCATTTGCCCACAATTCTGAAGTGTCACACATTACTGGGCAGCTCCTTCCCCTCCTCGGTAAATACTATGTTGCATGCCATTTTAGTGATTCATTAATCATCTTTTCATCGCAACTGGGTTCAATGCATTTCTCTCAGTAGGAGACTGAAGGAAACACTCTCCTCCAAAGCGAGCTACACCCCGGGAAAACCAGAATGTATATAATTGGCAGAGCAACTAATGGATCCTTCCTGAGAAATGAAGGATCTCCGTGTATGGGATGCCCCACCTGTTGTGAGGCAGAGGTGAAAAAGAAATTTTAAAAAGACAGAGAATGGAAAATAGGTATGTAAGCTTTACTTTGTGCTTTCATATGAAATTAATTAAACTTGGAAAAGACTAAGCTACTATCAGAAATTATATTTTCAATTTCCTCTAGTGACAGGTTATGCATAGTTATCCTATTATTCATCCATTTCTTCATCAGAAAGAAGTACATTTTTATAGATTTTTTTAAAAAAAAATTAAACATAGTTAAAATGAGTAATATCAAGGAAAGAGGGGAAACAATAAACGTACAGGAAAGTAGGAAAAACTTAAGAAAAAAAGAAAAAGTTTTTTTAAAAAGTCAGTTGAAAGAAATCAAAAAACAAAATTTAAAAAATTAAAAAATTGATGTGACTTCCATTCCAAACTTGTATCTTCTCTTAATTCATGTCTCTTATTGTTCTTTCCCCCCCTAAATATCTTTCATTAGTCTTTTCTACTATCATCCTTTTTGTAGTCAGTCACGGGGTCCCAATTTGTTCTTTTTATTGGCCTACCTTCATTTCTCTTTAACAAAAAAGTTAATTTATCCATATTTTATTTATTTATTTATTATTTGTGCTTGTATACTGCTCCCTCCCGGAGGCTCGGGGCATAACAGCATAACAGCTGGTTGTACTGGTTGTGGGGGTAACAGCCTTTCTAGACAGCATTTGAAAAACACTAAAATTCAGCATGGCTCTTCTTATGTTCTTATGTTCTTATAGCATTTAAAAACAATAAAAACAGCAATTTAAACAGTAAGCAATAAGACAATAAAACAACAGAATTTGCAATTGAACAGCCATACTGCGGTCTATATATCTTTTATTTCCTTGAGCTTGTTTAGCCAGTCCTCTATATCAGGGACCTTTTCTTGTTTCCAGTATTTTGCAAAGGAAATTATCGCTGCAGTTACTATATATGTAAATAGTCTGTCTGTATTTTCGTCTAGACTGAGGTCTGAGTCCGTAATTCCTAGTAAGTAATATTCTGGCTTCTTCTTAAATTTCCTGTTCAATATTTTTTGTGATTCTTCATGTATCTTCGTCCAGTACTTGGTAGCACTCTTGCAAGTCCACCACATATGAAAAAGTCCCTTCTTGCTCATATAACATTTCCAACATTTGTTTGGTGTATTTTTGTATATCAGGCCAAATTTCTTCGGTGTAATATGAAACCCATGAAACATTTTTAACCAATTTTCTTTCAAGTCCGATGCATAAGTATATTTCAATTTTTTATTCCAAATCTGTTCCCACTCCCTGAAGTGGATCAGTCTTTTCAAATTTTCTGCCCATTTAATCATACAATGTTTTACTTCGTCTGTTTCTGTTGCCCAGTCTAATAAGTTGTTATAAATTTTCGTTGTTATTTTTTTCTTTGTTTGTAATATTTTTTCCCATATTCCTTCTTCTAGATTAAATCCAATCTTTCTATTTTTATTGTAATGAAGAAGTACATTTTGAACATAAACATACAATAATTATGATGGAATTGGGGGAAATGTGGACAAAGAAATTAAAGTATACATACTCGACATAAATAAAAGAGAACTGGTACAAGATGTTCTATATGTGGTACCTGACACCAGAGGAATTAGCAAGATATAAAGAAGAAGGAAAATATGGAGAAATGTTGGAAGTGTGGAACTCATAACGGTAATTTCATGCATATGTGGTGAAAATGCAAAAAATTGGAAATAATCATCCAGCTGAAATTTTTCAAACCTGAATATTTCCTATTAGGAATCACCGACTTCTAAATGGATAAAAATATGAATAAAATATTTATTTATCTAATAACAGCAGCAAGGATAAGCCTGGCCCAGTTATGGAAGGCGCAAAAAAGTACCCACTATTGAAAAAATATTTTAAATGCAATATATATTATGAATATTGGACCAATTAACACAAAAGCTTGCCCAGAACAGCCTACAATTACAAAGAATGGATTGGGTTAAAGTTAGAGATTTTTTTTGAAAAAAGGAAAATATAGAATTCTATGTAAAAAAAAATAATTTGAAAGAAACCCAAAGGATCAGATAAACAAGAAACTGGAGCTACGCGGACAAAACCGATTCAAATAAAAAGAACCCTCAGACAGGAAGGACCTGGAAGTACCGGAAAACTCCCCCTTTTCCCTTTTCCTTTCTTCTCCCCACTTCCTTTCAATCACATTGCTCTCCCACTTTTTGTGTAACGGAAAACTCTTTCTCTTATTTCTTGATTTTTTAAAATTCTCAATAAAAATATATTGGGAAAAAAAACAAAAGGAAGAAGTAAATTTTGAACGTAAACAACTTTCAAAGTAGCCATTATGGTGATGCTCTTGTTGTAGCAGTGTTGTTTCACACTGTCGCTGACCCATGACAACCCTATCATACAGTTTCCTTGGCAAGATTTGTTGAACAGCTCTTACGGCCAGAAAGTTCTTCCTAATGTTCAAGTGGGATCTCCTTTCCTTTAATTTGAACCCATTGCTCTGAGTCTTATGAACTCTTCATATGGGGCTTTTTTCCTGTCCTAGCATGATGCCAGGACAGAGCTGGGACGGAGTCTGCTGGAGCCCATCATATGACATAGGGCTACTTCTGGCGGAGCTCCATTGGGCTCCCATCTGGCATCATGCTAGAAGGAAGAAAAGAGGATCTGGGTGACTATCCACATCCTTATTGAAGAAGCTGGATCCAGTGTGGGAGGAAGCAAGGGACAGCTGGGAAACATTGGAGGATGGCAGCCCACAGCCAACCATGGTAAGGGGATGAAGGTAGGTGCTGCCCCACAGTTTCCCCCACTGCCCCCCGGCTTCTGTACATCCATCTGATGAGGCCCTTAGTCTCCAGGGCAGCAGAAAACAACCCTGCTCCCTTTTCTTCTGACAGTTTTTCAATATTTAAACATGGTGTTCATGTCTCCTTTCAACTTTCTTTTCTGCAGGCTAAACATACCCAACTCTTTAAGGAGCTCCTCCAGACCTCTGAACATTTTAGTCACCTTCCTTTGGACACGTTTCAACTTCTCAATATCTTTCTTGAATTGTGGTGCACAGAATTTGACACCGTGTTATGCCAGGTGAGTTCTGACCCAAGCAGAATAGAAGGGCGCCATTACTTCCCTTGATCTAGACCAGGGCTGCTCAAGTAGTCCTTCGCGATCAACTATTTATTTATTATTTATTTCAGGATTTTACCCCGCTCTTCTCAACCCCCGAGGAGGGACTCAGAGTGGCTTACAGTACGGCACAATTCGATGCCCAAATCATAACAGCATAAAACCCCAAAACCCCACAACAATTAAAATACATTAAGACACATTAAAATACAATTTCATCAGCATCATGCACAGTCATTCCAAGTTAAAACAATATTCAATCCATAAAAACAATTGGCCCTCTTCATCCATTTCCATTAAAATCCCCATCTAACATGCTGCCTAGTGCTGGTGTGCAAACGCCTGGTCCCAAAGCCAGGATTTTACCTTTTTCCTGAATGCCAGGAGGGATGAGGTGGACCGTACCTCCATAGGGAGCGCATTCCACAGGCGGGGAGCCACCACCGAGAAGGCCCTGTCCCTCGTCCCCACCAGCCGCATTTGAGAAGTCGGTGGGAGCGAGAGCAGGGCCTCCCCGGATGATCTTAGATTGCGAGGTGGGACGTAGCGGCTGATGCGTTCAGACAAATGAGCTGGGCCAGAACCGTAGAGCTTTAAAGGTCAAAACCAGCACTTTGAATTGAGCTCGGAAGTGGACAGGCAGCCAGTGGAGCTGGCACAACAGGGGGTGGTATGCTCCCTGTATGTAGCTCCTGTTAGTAATCTGGCTGCCGCCCACTGGACTTATTGCAATTTCCGAACTGTCTTCAAAGGCAGCCCCACGTAGAGTGCATTGCAGTAATCTATTCGGGATGTGACCAGAGCGTGGACGATCGTAGCCAGATCAGACTTCCCAAGGTACGGGCACAGCTGGCACACGAGTCTCAACTGTGCAAAAGCTAGTCGATCTTCAGGTCTCATCCAGTTGATCTTCGGGCCTCAGCCTGATGGGGCGCTCCTGCCATGCGCGCGCACACCCTACTCATGCATGTGCTTCTGCCACCGCCTTTTGCTCGCACGGTGCTTCTTCCGCCAGCTGGGCATTGCAGGAAGGAGGAAGCGAAAGGCGGGACCTCCCGAGGGAGTGCTCCACCCTGCCTCTCTCTTGTCCAGAAGCAAACGTGCAGCCTCCACTGCCAGCGAGAGAGGCAGGGTGGAGCTTTCCCTCCGGAGGCCCCGCCTCGCATTTCCTCCTTCCTGCAATGCCCTGCGGGCAGAAGCGCCACGCAGGCAGAAGGCAGCAGCAGGAGCGTGCGCGCCGGCGGGAGCGCGCACCGGCAGGGGCAGATAGATCTTTTAGACTTGGTTGCTTAAAAGTAACTCGCATGCTGAAAAAGTGTGGGCACTCCTGATCTAGACATAATACCCTTTCTTTATGCAGCCCCAATTCCCATTAGCTTCTGTTTGCAGAAACAAAGCATCTCATTGTGAAACGTGACTCTGTCTCTGTCCTTTTGTGGTTCTGGTTTCCTCTGTTATGATGAGTTCATGGAGTCTCTTAGGAATCCACTATATTCTTAGCTCCAAAATTTAATTTGGGTGTTGTAAGAGGCCAAACGTGTCAATGGGAATTAATATTGCTTTACCTTGATTTTCTGAGCACAACCTCAGAAAACTCTCTGGGCCCTTCCACACAGTCCTATATCCCAGAATAAAAAGGCAGAAAATCCCACATTATCTGAATGTGGGCTCAGTAATCCAGTTCAAAGCAGTTCAAAGCAGATATTGTGGGGTTTTCTGCCTTGATATCCTGTGATATAGGGCTCTGTGGAAGGGCTCACACTCCTACTCAGAATAAATGTTTTTTCTTCATGATCCATTGGCATTTCATTAATAGGCAGATTGCCAAAAAAGTGAGGTTTAGGCCTATATCTTGTCCAGCTGGTTAATTTTAGTTCTTAGCAGGACCTTGAAGTCTTGTCATTCTTGATTTGGGATATTGCATGACGCTACACTGGCAAAGGGTATATGATCCACAGAGCCTGATCTTACCATTTTTTATTTCACCATCTCATCACTTCAAGCACTAGTAAAGGTAAAGATTTTTCCTGACATTAAGTCCAGTCGAGTCCAACTCTGGGGGTGGTGCTCTCTCCATTTCTAAGCCGAAGAGCCAACGTTGTCCGTAGACACCTCTAAGGAGTGAGGACGGAGGGAGCCGGGGAGGCAGTTCCACCTTGCCTCCTGACTTTGCCATCTGCTCAGAGCCCCTCTTGCTGTGTTTAAAATATTTCTATAAAATTATTTATTTAAATAAGTAATTTTATTTTGTTTAAATAAATAATGTTATTTATTATTTTATAAATAATATAATATATGATATGATATGATATGATATAATATAATGTTACATTGCATTATAATTTAATATAATATATTATAATGTCAATATATTGTATTATGTTATAGTATAATAATTGTAATGTAATAATAATAATAGTATGATTACAATATGGTGTGTGGAATATGCATTTGGTATTGGTGGTGTTGTAACACAGTATAATACTGCCAATGATAATGTGATATAATAATTATATCCTGATATTATAATTTGTATATTTCTATTACATGCAATATTGCTAACAATATTGTGCTATGTTGTAGTGCAATATGATGTGTAGTGCTAATGTTGTGCTATGACAGTAATGTTCATTGTTGTTTTTTCAGTTTGCTGTAAGCCACTCCGGCAATATTGTTATATATACATTGTAAGCCACTCTGGCAGTATTGTTGTTTGCTGTAAGCTGCTCTGAGTCCCCTTCGGGGTTGAGAAGGGTGGCATATAAAAATAGTAAGTAAATAAATAAATAAATAAGGTCATGACTGCACATAGCATCATTATCTTCCTGCCAAGGAGGTACTTATTGACCTACTCATATTTGCATGTTTTCAAACTGCTCGGTTGGCAGAAGCTGGTCCTAACAGGAGCTCACCCCGCTCTCCGGATTTGAACCCCCACTCTCTAGATTTTGGTCAGCAAGTTCAGTGGCTCAGCAGTTTAACCTGCTGCACCACTGGGGGGTGGGGGGGTTCAAGCACTCTTTTTCTTTTATTTCTGACTATATATGTATATGTTCCTCCATCCCGTCATGCACACTCCATGCAACATGCCAAATAGAGAGACCACATTGAGATTGTCTCATAATAAAGTCCATTTAGCTTGAAGGAACCAAGTGAGAAACAGCATTCCCAGAAAAGCAAAATGTGTTGTGTTCTGTTTCTCACGCTCTCTAATCATTAAAATGTAGCATTAACATTTGGGTCATTTTTCATAGAGGAGAAATTGAATGTTAGTTTGTATTTGTGTCCTGGTTTTTCTCCCCAGCTGACTTTTCGGAACAAAGCCAGGCAAGGCAGTGTTTAAATAAAATCAAATACTGCACTTGAGCATGTGCAAAGAATGTATGGAGGAGAAAAGCTATAGATTTTGGTTTGCTTTTGGTTAGAGATGGATTTCTTATTTGCAATACTGCAATAGTAATAGTGGGGGGGGGGGTTATGAAGGCTAGCCCCTGAAACTAAGCAATTTCTGCCCTTTTTGGGCCTCCTCTCGATTTACATAAGACTTTTTAAAAAATGTCAGAACAGAGCCGTGTGCAGAATCTTTTCACATCACTTAACCTTGAGGTTTGCACAATCTAGAGATTTTCACTGGTGGTATATATTTCAATAAGTCAAAGGTACAAAAACAGGAGAAAGCATTTGCAAGGTGTCTCAGTGCTTTGCACATAATATCGTTAAGCCATCTCATTTCTTTTTCCATTACCATCCAACCCAACAGACACAGATGCAGGTCCCAGCTCTCAAAGGTCTTTGCTTATTTTGGATGCCTTTACTTCATTCCCATCTGACTTTTGGACCCCTCTTGCTCTAGAGTTGGTCATGAATGACCTTGGCTAGAAAATGAAAGTTGTCACTCTCCGGTGGAATTAACCCGAGTCTACAGTAGCTTGTAGTAGCTCTAACGGAGGGCAGAGATGTTGAGAGAGGAAATTCTCATTGAAATTCTGTGCTATTGGGTAATGCTATCGTTTTAATTGTTTTTAACTGTTTTATGATGTTTTGAGCATTGAATTTTGCTATTGTTAACCCCTTTGAGTCGTCCGAGGGCTGAGAAAAGCGGTATATAAATATAGCAAATAAATAAAATTATTTATAAATTTATTTATTTAATTACGGCATTTATATGCCACCCTTCTCACCCTGAAAGGGACTCAGAACGGCTTACAAGTAAAATATAAATACAATATATTATAATATTGCCATAGCACAATATTAATATTATATATTACATTGTACTATAACATTAAACTGTAATATTATTCTCTCTCGGCATTACTTCGCGAACAAAGACTCTTAGGAAGGACTCATCCCAAGCTTTTTACAAGCGAGTTGATGACTAAAAAGGCCAATCTGATATAGGCAAGTTCGGTTGCAGAAAGCACAACAGAAAGTCTCATTGGGTGATGTTGTTTCAAGTTGCGGTTCTTTCTGCGTTGTCGTTTCTCTTCGAGACCCATTTGGTGTGTCTTCTCGAAAGGGGCCGCAGCATTGTGGATAGTGTGTCTCCATGCCTCCCGGTGTGAGGCCAGGGTGGAACACTGTTGGTGATCAATCTGGCTGAACCTGAGATGTTGTTTCAGGGAGTCCTTGTATCTCTTTTTGGGGGTGCTTCTCTTGCGCTGACCCATGGTGAGTTCACCATAGAGTAGTATCTTTGGGAGGCGGTAGTCCTCCATCCTAGAGACGTGCCCTGCCCAGCACAGCTGCGTCCTCAATAGCATGGCCTCAATGCTGGTGATCCCTACTTGCTCAAGGACAGCAACATTCGTCACATAGTCGGTCCAGTGTATATTTAGGATTGTGCGAAGACCGCTGATGAAAACGTTCGAGGAGTCGTAGCTGTTGGCAATAGGTGACCCATGTTTCACTCGGTACCAGCGAGTGAAGAGGGGTGAAGTGGTCTCCGAGGGCTCCCCATTAGTTTGTGGTGTTCCTCAGGGGGCCATTCTCTCCCCTCTGTTATTTAACATCTACATGCAGCCGCTTGCACAGCTGGTGTGGAGTTTTGGGCTTGAGTGCCATCAGTACGCTGATGACACTCAGCTCATTCTGAGGATGGAGGGCAGGCCTGGTTCCGTTCCCGATAATTTCCAACATTGCCTTGAGTCCGTTACTGGATGGCTGCGAGCTAGTAGGTTGAAGGTGAATCCAGCGAAGACGGAGATCTTGTGGCTGGGTTGCCCGGGTGATGGGGATGTCCAGCTTCCGACCCTGGACGGTGTGGCGTTATGCCCATCGCCTTCTGTCAAGAGCCTGGGAGTTCATCTGGACTCCCAACTGACCATGGAGACCCAAATCTCCATGGTCAGCAAAATAGCTTTCTTCCATCTCAGACAGGCAAGGCGGCTGGCCCCCTATTTATCCTGGAACGACCTGGCCTGGGTGATCCAAGCCACGGTCATCTCGAGACTGGACTACTGTAACGCCCTCTACAATGGCCTTCCTCTGTCGGCGACCCGGAAGCTCAAGCTGGTGCAGAACACTGCCACCCGACTCCTGTCTGGTACCCCAGCAGGTTGTCATATTACACCGGTTTTGCAGGATCTGCACTGGCTTCCAATTGAGCACCGGATCACCTTCAAAGTGTTGGTACTTACCTTTAAGGCCTTACACGGCCTGGGGCCAATGTACCTGAGGGACCGTCTTACCCCATATTGCCCTACGAGATCACTGCGGTCAGAAAATACCAACTTGCTAACAATTCCCTCTGCTAAGACACTCAGATTGACGGCTACTCGCAGGAGAGCGTTCTCAGTAATTGCTCCAACGTTGTGGAACGTTCTCCCGGCCGAGACATGGGCCCTTCAAGACCTCCTGCCTTTTAGGCGAGTGTGTAAGACATTTATCTTTCTGCAAGCCTTCGGCCCATAAGACTCCCAAGCAAGTTTGCCTGTCTATCAGGCTCTGCTTTGTGTATGTAGTATTATGCTGTGTGTTTGCTCTCCGCACACCATGTAGTGTTTTTAATCTATGTTTTTAGGATCTTTTTAGTATGTTTTAGAGTATATAATGTGTTTTAATTGTGTTGTATCTGACTTGTTGTGAGCCGCCGCGAGCCACCCGGGAGTGGCGGCCTAGAAGTCTGATTAATAAATAAATAAATATAGGAGAATAGACAGTACGATAGCTCTGTACATACTGATTTTGGTGCTTTGCCTCAGGTGCTTGTTGCTCCAGACTCTTTTGTGAAGCCTTCCAAATGCACTGTATGCCTTTGCTAATCTGTGATCTATCTCTTTATCAATCTTGGCGTCTGAAGAGATGATGCTTCCCAATATTATACTGTAATATTATTAGTAAATAAACAAATAATCCCATTACTCAGCTGCTGGATTTTTTTTGTACAAAAGGCTCCATCAAAGGACAGCAAAGAGTGGTTTCCTGATCGGAATACAGATTGGTTAAACTGTATTTTAGAAGAAGACATTGTTTTGATCCCTCTTGTTAAACTGAATTTAAAATGTCAGCTGTTGTTTTTTTAAAAAAGCATCCCTCCAAAAGACTTGTTGATAAAAGCCCTAAAAATAAGATTTCTCTTGCAGCTATTAGCTGTTTTCTATATTGTTTTTCCATATTTACTAATGCTATAAGAGGAGGAATGACATTTGTTTGATTTGCCTTACTGAAGCGCAATCATAGCTATGTTGTTCTGTTCTCCAAAAATGAGTATTTTTAGTCAAAGGCTAATTGTCTGAATTTTTTCCCTATTCAACCCTGGCTCCAAGCTAGAATGAGAAGGAATGTTTCCATGTCAAACTAATAGCTTATCACTTGTATCTCTGAAATAGCCATGCCAGAGAATGTTCAGTGCCAAGGAAGTTGCTGTACCATTGCAAATGAAATCACAACTTCTTTCCCTCTGTAAAGGAACATTAATAAGGGAGCAACTTTCCTAGATAAGGAGTAGCCAATGGTCAGATTTGGGGAGATACTGATTTTCCACATGCTTCATGTTACACCAGTGCTCCCCCCCCCCCCAAATTGAAAACATTTTTGAACAGAATGTCAAAAGTGTATCAATGTTATCCAGAAATCAGATCTGCTCACCCTTTTAGTGCCCATTTTTTAATACACCACTTCACCTGCCATGGCTCAATGCTATGGAATTATGAGAGGTGTGGTTCTAAAATTGTCTTTATTTATTTATTTATTTATTATTTACAGTATTTATATTCCACCCTTCTCACCGCACAGCAAGCATTCAATGTCATTTAGACACATAACATATATAGACACAGACACAGAGGCAATTTAACATTCCAGCTTTCCGGCTTCATGAGGGTATGCTCAATTCCGGCCACAGGGGGTGTTGCCACTTCACCATCCACTTGTGACACCAAGTTCTTGATAGAGTACTTCCTCATTCTTATGCACACTGCTGGAGGTGTTATGGTGTCGTAAATTAGTTAAATTAGCCTCCCGGCATAAAGCGGTATCTAAATTTCCTATTTGACAGATGCAATTGTCAAGGAGATCATGGCAGACATAAAATATTTTGTAAAAAGGAGCTTCTTTGGGCCCCTCCAGACAGGCCCTATATCCCAGGATCTAATCCCAGGTTTTCTGCTTTAAACTGGATTATATTCCTCCACGCTGCAAAAAAATATCTGGGATTAGATCCTGGGATATAGGGCCTGTCTGGAGGGGCCCTTTGTCAGTGGCTTTGTT
>JARBWK010000007.1:27458909-27518884 GCA_030556195.1 Anolis apletophallus
GACTAGGGATGACGTTTCTTTATCATTAGAACTAAATGATGTCTCTGCAGAGTAACTTTCCATTGAGAAAAAGGTTTCATACCATAAGCATGAAATTACTTTCCTTTTTAAAAGACAGCTTTATAGAAAGAATAGTATAGACTGCTATGACAAGATCATTGTAACTTTATCATGCTGACTCAGGGGAATGATAGGGCCCTCCGAACATTGTTGGATTGCAAAAGCCATCATTCCTCAGTATGGCTTTGCTGAATAGGGCTACTGGGATTTTAATCCATGTTCTGCTTGGGGTGCTTTTGAGTCTCCCAGCCAATGATGTTGGCAGTACAAACATTAAACAGCAAAGAGCTTTGAGTTCATTTTCTGAATTCTCAGAGAATGTAGAACATAGCAAAAAGCTGTGAAACATTCTGAAACACATTGGTGATGTATTAGCACATAGATATTATCGAAACATTGTAGACAAATGCATATGGAAAACAGGGATTCAGCAATATGTAAAACAACCTTTTGGGAGGAAAGGAAGGTAACAAATATTCAGGTTTTAAAACAGAAGGATAAAGGTTAATGTAAGAATGTAAGTAAACAAAACAAAATCTTCCAAAATCATCCAGGAGTTTGTTTGTTTTTTTACTTTTCTTTTAGGAACATCCACCTTTCATATAATTTTAATTTTGTTGATTGAACTTATATATTGTTTGGTTGGGTTTTTTTTTCATGCCAGGAATAGTAAGGGCCCATCCAGTCAGCGAGCTCTTGTCCTTTTGCCGGAGGCATCCAAATGAGGAATAATTTGTGCTTTTATTGGAGGCTTTCAAAAGAGGAATGATTTGTGGCAAAGCAGGAAAACTCTGCTTTATCATGAATTATTTAGATACTACATTAGAACTAGGCCTCCCTGAAAGATCCGGGTCTAATGGAGTACAGGCTCTGTGAGGACTGATCCCTGGGTAGTCTTGGGACTGCAGAGGGGACAGTCCCCACAGCCGAATTCACTTGTTTGGGCCCTGTGGGTCCACAGAAGCAAAGAAGGAACCCACCACCTCCCCAAATCCCCCATAAAACCTTTAAAATAACATAAAAACTTACCATTAAGCCTCTCTGGAGGCCTCCTGGTGTGGGGGGCGGGGGGCAGGGCAAATCACTCCCCCCTCCTTCCTGGCACTACATTGATATGTGCCAGGAAGCATCAAGAGGGGCACAATGGCTGCCCAGTAAGTTTTTATTTTATTTGAAAGCTTGGGGGGGGGGTTGTCCCCATTCCAGCATGGTGCTTACCATGCTGCAATGGGGACAAGGCATAGGAACGCCCGGTTCTTTTGCGCGCCTGTTGTGACAACAACACAGGCGAAAATGGGTTACTTTAACCCATTTTTGCCCGCAATACATTGCTGTCTGAAAGCGCCCTAAGTGTAACAGATTTCCTCGCGTCTCTGTTTTCTTGTTCACACAAGTTCAGCAAGAGATTTAAGAGTCGGCAGTTTTTTAATCTTTCCTATTGTAGGCAGGCAAGACAGCTACAATGGGATCAGTGGAAGTAGAATCCCATTCTTTAGTAGTTTTGGCTTTATTGCATTGCTTACTGCTGACACAAAGTTGAAACTGTCTATTTAAAGTGTATTTTTCCAGACTCCTTCATACTCCTCACAATGCTGATGCTGTTTTAAAACCCTCGATCTAGATGAGGCCTGCATAACTTGGCCCTTGTAAAGGGCTAATATTTTTAAAAACCTTTCTGTGGGCCATCCTTGCTCCCTTCATCCCTGCCTGCTAAAGCAGAAGCTTCGGGCAAGCCAAGCCTCCATAGCTGTAGAGGCGACTGGATGAATGAACTTGCCTGCCACCTGCTTCTCCCTTCAGAGGGGAGAGATGGGCAGACCCTGCAGCTCGAGCCAACAGGCACGTAAAGTTAGCATTCATCCAGCCAAACACCTGCCAGTAATAATTCTGGGGCATGTGAAGGACCAGCTGGCAAAAGGGAATCCCCACCCCTTCCCCAGCCTTATCTTGCTCGTAGAGGAATGGTATGAAGCTTGTGACGGTGCAGCGAGCGCCACTTGTATGGAAAACTTTACGTTCTCAAAGGTTTGTACTGTTGAATTGTGTTTTTTGCAGCCTGCTCAGTTTTGCAAAGGATTGGTTGCATTGATTGGTTCTTTGCACCTGCCAATCATTGTTTGCAGAGCTTAGTTGAGTTTGTTCCACCCACTTTCCCATGGATTTTAGGGATCAAGCCATTTTGTATTGCAGAGCTTTCCAGGATTTCTCCTGAAGAGGACGTGTTTAGGCGGTTTGCTGACCAGGTCCTTGGTCAGGCCATCTTTCAACACCATTTTATTTATTTTATTTATTTATTATTTATTTATTGGGGCTTCTTCGCCGCCGACTCCCGGGGGCTCGCGGCGGCTCACAGAGCCAGTGGCACAACGCCAGTGGCACAATTTTGATCATCCTTGGAATTCATACAGAAAGCTCAGCATACCGGAAGGCTGAGCAACACTGGGGAGTTCCAAGCGCCTCCAAACCAGTTTTTTGGCATCTAGAGGAAGGCATTGTGTCTTCAAGTTTGGCCATCTGGCTGGGGCCAAGAGTGTCCCTACCTCGAGGTGATAGATAGAGAAAAGACTCAGAGATCTTTTCACCTTCAGCTTCCTGGACCAGAGCAGCAAAGAAGTTTAAAGGAAGCCAGTTATTATTTTGGGGGGAAACTAAGCATTGTGCCTGAGTGAAGTTAACTCATGTTATGAACAATAAAGCATTTTGAGTTAACTGAAGTGTCCAGTTTGGTCCTTGGAGCCCTGAGCTTTTAGAGGGAGGCAAGAAAGCAATCCCCTGGGATAGAGAAACCATGTCCTTGCCTTCTCACGAGGAATCCATAGCCCGGGTGTGACGGCACAAAGCTAAGAGCCTGGGCTTCACCTTGGTTGATCAACCCTTTGCATGCATGCCAGCCAACTAGTGAAGGGGAAGCCCTGCTTGTGGGCTGCAGGTAAAGCCCCTGGGACATATGTTGTGAAGGCCTGGTCTAGACAGAGGACAAGGAGGAAAGAAGGGCTGGTCAAGCATATACATATTTTGTAAAAAGTCGCAGCGGCCTAAGGAGGGAGAGAGAAGGAGGGCAGCAGAGCAAAGGAGGGGGCAGGCGCCCAGCCCGCACATGTGCTTTTGGAGCGTGTGGCGGCGCGAAGACGAGCCACGAGGGAGGACAACCAGAAGGAGGCTTTGGCAGCCATTTTCTGCCAAAGCCATCTGCGACTACGAGGAGTTCATCTGCTTGGGCACATTGATCAGCATTGAATAGCTCTGCAGCTTCAAGGTCTGTGTGCTTCCATTCTGCCAGTGTATATCTCTGAAATTATGTCAGAGTGGGAAAAGGAACTCTTGTCTGGGTGCATTTTTGAATGTACCATTGGCCACATTGATCAGCATTGAATGGCCTTGCAGTTGAAAGGTCTGGCTTCTTTCTGCGTGTTTATATATCGGTGCAGTAATGTCCAGGGTGGGAGAAGAAACTAGAAGAAACTTGTATGTTGGGTGCAGGTTTGAATGTACCATTGGCCACATTGATCAGCATTGAATGGCCTTTCTGCATGTTTATAATCTGGTGTCCAGGGTGGCTTTGTATGTTGGGTGCTTTGAATGTACTTGCATGTTTGAATGGCCTTGTATTGATCTGTGCATGTTTAATGTCAGTAATGTCCAGGGTGGGGGAAGGAACTATTGTATGTTGGGTGCATTTTTGAATGTCCTATTGGCCACATTGATCAGCATTGAATGGCCTTGTAGTTGAAAGGTCTGGCTTCTTTCTGCATGTTTATATATCTGTGAAGTAATGTCCAGGGTGGGAGAAGGAACTATTGTATGTTGGGTGCAGGTTTGAATGTACCATTTTATATATCTGGCCACATTGATCAGCATTGAATGGCCTTGCAGTTGAAAGGTCTGGCTTCTTTCTGCATGTTTATATATCTGTGCAGTAATGTCCAGGGTGGGAGAAGAAACTATTGTATGTTGGGTGCAGGTTTGAATGTACCATTGGCCACATTGATCAGCATTGAATGGCCTTGTAGTTGAAAGGTCTGGCTTCTTTCTGCATGTTTATATATCTGTGCAGTAATGTCCAGGGTGGGAGAAGAAACTATTGTATGTTGGGTGCAGGTTTGAATGTACCGTTGGCCACATTGATCAGCATTGAATGGCCTTGCAGTTGAAAGGTCTGGCTTCTTTCTGCATGTTTATATATCTGTGCAGTAATGTCCAGGGTGGGAGAAGAAACTATTGTATGTTGGGTGCAGGTTTGAATGTACCATTGGCCACATTGATCAGCATTGAATGGCCTTGCAGCTTCAAGCTTAATTATTTATTATGTGTGTTGTGCAATATTGGCTTATTCAGTTATGGAAGGTACATCAACATACATTGTGCATACAAAGAATCCTTAATAAATTAGAAAATAGTTATACGTTTTACATTTCTGTGTAGGTAGATCTTTGTGACTTGGTTGTTTTATAAGTAGCTCGCATGCTGAAAAAGTGTGGGCACCCTTGCCTTAGTGTGTGTGTGTCAGCAATATAGTGCAATTCTACACTTTCCGTCTTTCCCATTTGCAATCCTGGATATACTCCATTCTCAAACAATCTGTTTTGGATAGGTTTCAGTCTTCCCTACTGCTGATTCAGGGCTTCTCTCTTTGCTTTCCTGTCTGCAATGACTTCAGCTCCAACATATGGGCTGGATTATGCCTCCCTTTGATTATGTAATTTAAATCACCTTTTTTTGCCACAGCTCAGCCTACAAAGGGAGCTGCCTGCTGGCTTCTTAAGGGGATTACATTCTGAAAATATGAGGCCAGGCCATCGTTGTGATGGGAGCCAGAACGGTTGAGTAGTAATCAGTGGGTACCCCAAGAAAACAAACGTGGACTAAGGAAATAATAAGATGGTGGAACAGCTGACTTTTTAAAGAGTTACCTTACCCAATTAGATTTATAGTTATTTATCTAAGCTTGCTGGTGCATTTAGTATAAAAGACTTGTAAAAGCTGTAAATGTTTCATTTTCAGCGTACACCTGTTCAAATAAAGGAATACTTCACACTATCATTGTCAAGGCCATGTGAGGGTTTTTTTTAATTAAACCTGGAGACTACAGCCATATTAAAGGCACTCCACAAAGTGTTGGTTTTGATCTTTAAGCCTCTACATGGTTTGGGTCTAGGTTACCTACTGGATCACCTCCTTCAACACACTGAGGTCCTCTGGAGGATGCTTACTCCAGCCAGCCAGAACCCAACTAGCAATTGTCAACCAGAGGACAAATGTAACAGGAAAATTAATGAACCAAAATCCTACAAATGCTGACTCAACAAATTAATTTTCTAAGTCGACCACTAACTTGAAATCATTATCTTTCTAATTTTCACAAATTCTGGAAATAGCTGTGGGCTTTAATGCTATTTATGCTAATGTTACAAATCATGGTGGTTCATGGATTAGTATCAACTCACAAGCAATTGGCCGTCAATTTCCAGGAGGGAAAAGTTGCAGCTAATAGAGAAATATGATTCTGGTCCATGGCACAAATGGGACAGGGGATGCTATTTCCTTACATGAAATAGCTTGAGTAGAGCTGATTTTTGCCATGCAGCAATGCCTTCCTCCCATGCCAGCATATTCAAATTAAATCCCATCCTATACAATTTGTCACTGATCCACTGCTTTGGGTTTCATGCAAATCTACCATTTGCCAAAATATATTATCCTGTGCTTTTATTTTCCATTTTTGGATGAATAGCTTAGCCATTGGTTCATTCAATTGAGTACGAGGTCTGCCCAAGGGCTGCTTGTGGTCTCTTGGTATCCAGTTCATTCATCAACATGTCCATCGGTTGTCTTGTGTTTGTGCTATTTGCCCTGCCCAGCTTTGTTTTGTGTCAGAGATTTCATTGACCACATTGCGTATCCTGGTTCTTTGACACAGGTCTTTATTGCTGACTTTATCTCTTATTGTCGTGCCACTCAGCCTTCTTTATTTATTATTCTTTTATTTACAATATTTCTACCCTGCCCTTCTTACACACACCCTGGAGGGGGGGTGACGACGGGGGACGGGACTCAGAGCGGCTTACAAGGCAGTAATTCAATGCCACAGTATAAAAGCCATAAAACATACAACAGTAAATAATCAGTTAAAAAATTAAACACCTCATCAACAATAGTTAAGTTAAAAACAATGTTCTGTCCACAACCCCGATTAATAAACAGTACGCCAAATTCATGTCAGCTTGCCAGTCCTATTCCAGTCCAAAGTGCTGCATTCTGCTATCGTGCAAAGGCCTGGTCCCATAATCAGGACTTTACTTTTTTCCTAAATGGTAGGAGGGATGGGGTCGATCGCATTTTGCTTGGAAGCACATTCCACAAGCAGAGAGCCACAGCTGAGAAGGCCCTGTCTCTCGTCCCCACCAGCTGCATTTGAGATGCTGGCAAGAGCAGGAGCAGAGCCTCGCCAGATGATCTTTAGTTACGGGGTGGGACATATAGGTCAAAACCAGCACTTTGCAGTAATCTATTCAGAACATAGTCGACCACAATCTTTTGAGCCATTGCCTTGCCATGGCTGGAGTGAGGGGGACAGCCCTAAAATGGCTGACCTCCTTCTTCCACCATCGGCTTCAGCGAGTGAGGAGGGGAGAGGTGGTTTCCGAGGGTTCCCCACTTGTTTGTGGGGTCCCCCAGGGGGCCATTCTCTCCCCTCTGTTATTTAACATCTACATGCAGCCGCTTGCACAGCTGGTGCGGAGTTTTGGGCTTGAGTGCCATCAGTACGCTGATGACACTCAGCTCATCCTGAGGATGGAGGGTAGGCCTGGCTCCGTCCCTGATAATTTCCAACATTGCCTCGAGGACGTTACTGGATGGCTGCGAGCCAGTATTTTGAAGGTGAATCCAGCGAAAACCGAGATCTTGTGGCTGGGTCGTCCGGGCGATGGGGATGTCCAGCTTCCGACCCTGGACGGTGTGGCGTTATGCCCATCGCCTTCTGTAAAGAGCCTGGGAGTTCACTTGGACTCCCAACTGACCATGGAGACCCAAATCTCCATGGTCAGTAAAATAGCGTTTTTCCATCTACGTCAGGCAAGACGGCTGGCCCCCTATTTGTCCCGAAACGACCTGGCCACAGTGATCCAAGCCACGGTCATCTCAAGACTGGATTACTGTAACGCCCTCTACATTGGCCTTCCTCTGTCGGTGACCCGGAAGCTCAAGCTGGTGCAGAACACTGCCGCCCGGCTCCTGTCTGGTACTCCAGCAGGTTGCCACATAACACCTACCTTGCAGGACCTGCACTGGCTTCCGATCGGGCACCGGATCACCTTCAAAGTGTTGGTACTTACTTTTAATACATTACACGGCCTGGGGCCAATGTACCTGAGGGACCAGCTTATCCCATATTGCCCTACGAGATCACTCCGGTCAGAAAACAACAACCTTCTGACAATTCCCTCCACGAAGACACTTAGGCTGACAGCAACTCATAGGAGAGCGTTCACGGTGATCGCCCCAATGCTGTGGAACGCTCTCCCAGCCGAGACGAGAGCTCTTCAAGACCTCCTGTCCTTTAGGCGATCATGCAAGACATTCCTTTTTCGACAAGCCTTCGGCCCATAAGTTACCATCAGGGTCCCAGCTTTCTCGCTGTCTTGCTGTTTATGTTGTATTGTGCTGTGTATTGGTTGCTACACAGCACCCTGTGTTTTAATTTATGATCTTAGAGTGTATAATGTGTTTTTAACTAATCTATGTTTTTAACTATGTTTTAACTTTGTTGTTGTGCTTGACTTGTTGTGAGCCGCCCCGAGCCACCCGGGAGTGGCGGCCTAGAAGTCTGACTAATAAATAAATAAATAAATATGACCAGAGCGTGGACGACCGTAGCCAGATCAGACTTCCCACGGTTCTTTCCATTGCTCTCTGAGTCACTGCTGGTTTTTCCTCCTCTAACTTTGTTGTTGCCCATGTTTCAGATGCATATAACATTGCCGGTAAAACTATAGCATTGAAGATAACTGCTCTGACCTTCATTGGCAGCTTATCATCTGTTAGCACTGTCCAGTTTCGATTAAAAGCCATCCAAGCAGGCTTGTGTCTTCTTGCCCATTTGCTATTTGCCAAATTATTCTACTGTTACTGTTGTCCTAGATATACATATTCAGTCACTTCCTCAATTTCATCTCTGTTTATAACCATGCAGCTCATTTTTCAGTCATTTCGTATTCTTCAAGTTCATTTCCAGCCCTACCGATGTTGAGAATCAAGCTAGCTGTTGGAGATCATGCTGTAAATCTTCCAGATTGTTGGCTTAAAAGGATGCAATTGTCTGCAAAGAGGACACGAGAAAGTTGTTCATTGTCAACAACTTAATTTTAATTTTTCGGAACAAGCTTTCCAAAGTCACTGCAAACTGTTTTGGTGATATTCTGTCTCCTTGACACATTTCTTTGTATATTCTGATATGACACCCTTCTGACAACAGTTTTATATCCATTGTGCACCCTGTATTGATGTTTTTATGATGTTCACATGCACTGGATTTACACCGGCTTTGTGCAGAGCCTTAAGGATAGCATTTATCTCGACTGAGTCAAAAGCCTTTTGGTAATCAACGAAAACAAGACAAACTGGAACTCTATATTCTCTACTTTTTTCCAGTAGCTGTTTGACTGCATGGATATAATATTTGTGTAGAAAAGGGTTTTAGAGATATTACTATGGTTATGGGCACTTCAAAGATGTAGGAATAATCGAAGATTATCAAAGATTATCAAAGATGTAGGAATAAATAACATGCATTACAGATTGGCTATTTGGCATGGTCTTGTCTCAACTCCTACATATTTTATTTAATTATTTATTGCTTTTCTCACCCCTGAACTGAGTCAAAGCAGTTCACAGCAAATGAATGGTTGTTCCATTATGCATTCGATTAGGCAGCTCATCAAAGAAGTTCCCGTCCTTATCTAAGCTTTGGTTTGATTTGGTTTGATTTTGTCCCCGCTAGTACTTCTAACACTTTAATAAGGTATGGGCATTTGCCTCCTAGTCCAGCACTCCGTTTTCGCACTTGTCCTGGTGCTACATAGGAATAATTGCTTCTAGGAATCATGAGCCCAAACTCACTATGGTTGTCAGCCATGATATTGGTTTATGATGTTTGTTTGATTATAATGTTTTATTGGTTTTAGATGTTGACTGTATTTTTGTGCTTGTTTTTGATCTGTATTTGTTGGGCATGTCCCTTGTAAGCCGCCCCAAGTCCCTTCAGGTAGATGGAGGTGGGGTATAAAAATAAAGTTATTGTTATTATTATTTTTAAAAATGCAGGCTTGAGAACAGGTATTATTTTGTATGCTTTGTAAACCAATCCAGTAATCTTTTTCATTTGATATAGCATGCTTTTCAACTTTATACTAATTTTTTAAAACTTATTTTACAAAATATTTTTTTATTTTTTTAAAAAAAATTACACTGACTGGAGTTACATCTGAGAAAAGTTACTTTTTTGGACCAAATCTCTCATGCTAGCAGTATTAGCTGAAGGATTATGGCATCTGTAACCCAATCTTCCTCAGCTCTAGCCTGGAAAAAAGTTCCTCCTTGCCTCTGATGTAATAAATGTAGTTTTAGGGAAACCCATTTCCCCCATAAATCAATATGTGTTTGTTCTTTAACTCGCAACCAATTTCTTCCAGTGCATACGGGTTTGTCTGTGTGTAAAAAAAAGAGTCATTGATCCTTTTTGACAGAATGGATGAGTTAAAAGAATACTTGCCCTATTTTCATCTGTGAAATGTTGAAAGGATATATTATTAAAGCCCCTTGGAGTAAATGTCAGTGGGTTTATGCGCGTCTCACTCTGCGCAGAATCATGCTGTTGGCTCAGTATGTTAAAATGAGAATTTTCTGCACATTTAAATAAAGCCGGTGGGCAACAATCCAACACAAAGAGAGGCATACTTGATTGTTCTTCATTGTGTCGAATTCTGACCATAATGTTTAAATATTAACCCTTAGCCATCCTTGGTTTTTTAAAAAAAGAAAATAAGTGTATTCTCCCCATTAACGTGTTTTTAAAAAGCCTTGTGATGAGAAACAATGCAACTGTTTAAAATGTAGATTCCTGTAAATGTATTAGGACATTGCTTGCATTTTTTGCAGTTCCCCCAGAGCATGAACATGCTGAACAAATATGCACATTGTTTTGTAAACTATCACCAGATGTGTTTAATGGTATCTGCTTCTCTATAGTCACTGGGTCTGTAGTTGACTTCACTGGTCATAAAAAAACAGAGAGAAGAATGTATCCACTTAAGGACATACATTGAATTGATGGTCCTTACCTATCTCTGGAGAACCTGGAAAACCAGTGTTTGGGGAGGAGACTCACAAAGCTCTAGTAGGATTCTCAGTATCAAACAACAACAAACAACAAATTCCATAAATCTTTGGAACCATTTACCACAGTTAAATTCCTGTTACAGTAGTGAAGCTAGAGCTCTGAATCCAGAGTGACAACATTCTTGTTTTGGCAGTCCGATTCTGTGTATCAAAGAGCAGAAAATGTTTGTGGTACAGAACAGACTCGGGCCCTATCTACACTGGTATATAATGCAGTTTCATTGACTGCATTATGTGGCAGTGTAGATGGGGCCCAAAATAGAAACCCTGATTTGGGAAAAGTTAATTTATTATTATTTATTTATTTATTATTTCATACTTATCCGCACCCCCCCCCCCCCCCATGGCTCGGGGCGGCTCACAGCAATCCATAAAACACATTCAGCAAACATATCACAACTACAGTAAAACACGATTAAAATGGAACTACAATTAAAACAGCGGATAAAATCACAGTAGGCCGCATGTCTGTAATTGTACATACAGTACATTTATTGGATTCAATGGGACATACAAGTAGTGATTAAAATGGGTCTGTTTATTTAAATGTAACAATGGCCTCTTCTACATTGCCATATAATCCCGATCATTTATTTATTTACATCATTTATATTCCGCCCTTCTCATGCTGCCGGGGACTCAGGGCGGAACACAATGCACATATACAGGCAAACATTCAATACCATAGATATACAATATATATAGACAGACAACGAGCTACACAATTGGTCGAGAGCTCACCCCGACCCAGGCAGGCCTCGAACTCATGACCTTCTGGTCAGTAGAAATCTTATGCAGCTGACTCCCAGCCAGCTGCACCACATTCCCGGTGCTGGTTATTAAATCAGATAATCCAAATAATCTGCTTTGAACTAGATTATATGAGTCAAAACTGTCGTATAATCTAGTTCAAAGCAGACAATCTGGATTTTATATGGCAGTGTATACTGCAGATCTATTTATTTATTTACTTACTTTATTCCTACCCTGCCCTTCTCCCACGAGGGGACTCAGGGCGGCTTCACAATGCATCAATGATGCTATACAAATACAATCAATAAAAACAATTAGTACAAAATATTATAAAAACATCAATAAAAGCATTAATTATCGCATTAACATGCCGTTACAACCAGAGTTCAGCCAATAATTCCAATATCGTCATATCAACAAAATTCAAGTCCAGTTGCCATTATAATGCTCAGTACCTTAGTCAAACGCCTGGGCCCACAGACAGGTTTTTAGTTGTCTCCTAAAGGACAGGAGGGAGGTGGCTAACTTGGCGTCCTTAGGGAGGGAGTTTCATCAGGACCTCATCACAGTTATGATATTCCCTGTGCTGATTTGCAGCCTCCATGGTGAATTGGCAGGGCAGTGGGGCAATCCTGGTGCCCCACAACCCAACTCAACAGCAGATAGTTCCCCATCTCACGCGGGGGAAGCGTCACTGTACGGCTTCCCCTAGTGCTAGCCCCACACAGAAAGGTTCCTGTGTGGCTGGCGTGGCATCGCAGGACGCTTGTGTCCTGGTTGAGCCATGGAGCTCTGCTGGACGTGAGCCTGCATGGTCTGATGGGCTGTGTGAGGTTCCATGGCTCAACTGGGGTGAAAGCATCCTAGGATGCTGAAAATCTATTGTGTGATGAAGTCCTAAGTGAATGCCTTATGCAGCATGCCTTACCATAACAAGAAAAACTCTGTTGTTTCTTTTGCCAATTTAATAAAAACAGAAAAATGAATAAGCAAGAGTTAAAGATTTCTATCACCACCCCCTTAGCGTTGTATACTTTTCTGCCCATTCTACCTGTTCCTCCTACCCATCCAATGAAGTATACTTTCACTTATACTATCACATAACTTCCAACATTTCAAAGATGAAAACTGGGCCATTTGTGGCCAAGCAGCATTAGGGATTGGTTAAGATAGCAACAATTAGTAATGAGGAACAACAGACAAGTTGGAGAGGTTTTAGCAGTTTCTTTTACCCAACCTAGTGGGAAAGCAAGACTCCACTTCCTCCTGTTTAACGAAGTGCAAACTACCTTTGCTCTCCTTTTGCACCAGTGGAAGTCGGCCAAAGTCAAAAGAGCAAAAGTGGGAGGAGCATAGAGAAATGGGATATTTTAAAAACATCTAGAATAGTGGAATGACAGATTAATCCTGACAGTCCCTGCCAAATTGGGAAAGTTAGAGGGAATGAAGAAGATGGATTATTTGATTTAAAAATAATAGAAACCTTCTTCTCCCCAATATGTAAGATCAGATTTCTTAATCACAGAGGGGAGTCTATGTGCCAGAGCTTGGAAAATACGTTTTTAAAAGTAATTCACTGCTTGTTACTTTTTGATTGTAGCTTAAAACGCAGCCTTCTTATTTGCACACATTCAGCAATGAAAGAGGGCTGTTTTCATCATTACTTTTAATGAACTCCAAATATGATTCGAAACGAAGATAGACAGCAGAATATATAAACAAGTCCTTAAATTAAACTAAATAAACCTTTGTTAACTCTTACATGCTAATTAATGAATACGAGCCATTCTTCAATAACTTCGTGATCCTGCTGATATTTAAGTTGTTGTTTATAATAAGTTAATGTGAACATTAAAAGCACTTCCCATACCTTCCTTCGCCAGCTCATCATTGTTGGAATATTTTCTTCTGCCAAAACTATGCAGTATATATTTTAGGTATTGTTGAGTAAATTATTAACCATCTGTAAATCAATGAATTCTACAGTTGCATTCATATGTATGGTATGAAAGCTTTTGGATGTGGATGCAAATTATATTATTATTATTATATTGTTGTTACATAAAATAATGATGCATGAAAGTAAGATTGGGCCTCACCAGCAGGTCCTACATCTACCATTGTATCCCTTCTGGCTCCACATCTTTAAAAAAAACAAAACAAGATAGATGCAGAAAGTCAAAGAATCTCATCCAATGAAGCAGGGAGTAGGGAAAAGGAGAGGGAACCATCTTGTCTTGTTTCCTACCGTTGAGGTCCTTTACCTTTCTGTATTCAGGGATGACAGCCACCCCACGTCCTTTCCTCACCTTTCCCCAATTATTTATTTTATTTACCATATTTATACCCCGTCCTTCTCACTCCAAAAGTGGCCTTACAACAGGCATCAATGTGATGCCATACACACATATATTAAAATAAACAATTACAATTAAAAACCAAACAGTTAAAACATAAATTAAAATCATGCCATCCAAATCGTAATCCACGGCTGTTCCATTTATCGATCACATTGATTCATAATCACTTTTTGCACTGTTCCAAATTAGTTGTCAAAAACTTGGTCCCAAAGCCACGTCTTAAAGTCCCGTCCCCCCCCGAAGGTTAGGAGATAAGGGGCTGATCTAATTCCATTCATCTTCTGGTGTTGGGAGTCAGGGAATATCCAACTCCAGTACACATAGTCTTCACTCTGTTTCCCTGCACTGCTGCAACGGAGTCCCATGAGCAACCAACAGAAGTGGCCTTACATCATGTGATGGCCTTGGTGGGACTCTTTTGGCAGCACAGAAAACAGAGAGAAATGGAGAGAAGACCACATCTGATGAGGTCTGGAGTAACACGGTCTTCTGGAGATTTAGTATGTTTCATGTCTTCTGTTCTCTAGTCCCTAATCAGGCTTGTTTTTCCATTCTTCTGCTCCTGTTTTTTTCCTTCAGTCCTTAGGTTTTTATTTTTTCCTTCAACTCTGATTCCATGCTGCATCTGTTGAGTGCCAATTCCTGTTTCACCTTAGACCAAGAACAGAAATTCTGCAACTTTCCAGATATTCTTAGATTTCATCTTCCAACACTCCTCGTCATTGGCTATGTTGAAGTTGGAAGTTATAACTCAATAACACTTGGAGAGTTGTGCAACTATCTTATGATCTCATCAGATAGGGTACCTTTTTGGCAGCATGTGCCAGTTCCTTAATAGTTTTATGGAAATTTACTATGAAGCTGCAACTTTGGAATGGGTCATTGATTGGTCTTTACTTTCAAATATTAAACTTCTGGCGTTAGAAGGACATGATCTTAGGGTCGGCTGGCATGGGTACATGTGGTACAATAAGGAGAAAATAGAAAAGAATTTCAATAATCATACTGTTAGATCACCATTACTTAAAATCTGGTTAAAATACAAAAGTAGGCTGTGAAAAAACACCTCTTTGGCTGTCCCCCTAAGAAGCCTTCTTTAGAAGACAATTTGGCAAAACATCCTGGATGAGATACCAGACAGTGTTGAGAAAGACCAATAATGAAGTAAGTCTAAGAGATCTGGACGAAATTAAAGAAAAAGACAAGTCATATAATTGGTTTCAACACAATCAATTATATGAGATTTTTAAGAAGAATAAATTACAAGGATTTAACCTAAATCCAAATTTTTGGGATAAGTTAATTCTTTTTAAAAAGAAGAAAATCTTGTTAATATATATATATAAAAACTCCTAGAATGGTTAACCGAAGATGAACTGATCAAAAACAGTATGATCAAATGGGCAAAAAATTTCGGTCATAATATCCAACTC
Source organism: Anolis apletophallus (assembly GCA_030556195.1). Lineage (NCBI taxonomy): Eukaryota > Metazoa > Chordata > Lepidosauria > Squamata > Anolidae > Anolis > Anolis apletophallus. The sequence continues at coordinate 27,473,911 of JARBWK010000007.1, forward strand.
AAAACTTGGGAAAGAGCTTGGAAAGTCCATTTGAATTACACTTACTCATATGATCTAAAAGAAAATTATATGAAAATACTACACAGATGGTATCTCACCCCCTCCAAACTTGCTAAATTTTGTAAGAATTATAGTCCAAACTGTTGGAAGTGTAGAAAGGAGGTAGGAAGTTTATACCATATATGGTGGGGGTGTAAAAAGGTGAAGAAAACGTGGAGGAAAATACATAGAGAGATTCAAAGTGTCTTAAATATAAAGTTTGACATGAAACCTGAGATTTCATGGGATTGATAGATTTTAAAATGGATAAAAATGTTGAAAAACTATTTGTTTACTGCATCACTGCCGCCAGATTGATCATCGCAAGAAGATGGAAAGAGAAAGACCTACCTAATCTAAATGACTGGAGAATAAAAATCTTGGAGATTATGAAAATGGACTGTCTTATGACATCACTAACCCAAAATAAGTCAATGAAGAAAACTGACTGGTCACCTTTGATAGACTATTTGAAAAAAATATAATGTTTAATGGATAATTAATATTTAGCAAACTTAATTATGAAGAACGGTTGCTGAATTAGATTTAGATAAAAAATTAAAACATATAGAAATGTTAAGTTATCTTACTATATTGTATGATATATAATTTTTTTCTTTAGGGAGATACCCTTGCATTCAATTATACTTACGTCAATCTCTTTCTCTCTCTCTCTCTCTCTCGCTCCCCCCATTTTCCCCCTCTCATACCCTCCCTTCTTCTTTTTTCTCTTAATACTCTTTTTTTCTTAGTGCATTGATTTGAGTTCGTATTTCATGCTTGTTATTGTATGTGTTGTTTTATGTTGTCTTTTTTGTTGTTTTTTTTAAAAAAGAAACCTAATAAAAACTATTTTTTAAAAAATAGTTTTATGACAGAGCCCACAGTGTAAAACTACTTCCAGCAGGGTTCCATCATAAAACTATCGAGGAACCACCACATGCCACTGTGGCAACAACAAGGGAAGCTTCCCTGTTCAACACTTCCCCCAGTGAGTTGGGGGAAGTCGGGCAATGCAGGGTATGGGATGATGAGTCCCCCATGCCCCATCCCAGGCACTGCATGGTGATTGTGATTCCGATGGTTCATCTGATGAGGTCCTTGTTTATGGTTCAGTCATGACAATGAAGTATTGTACATAGAAAATATTCAGACAGGTAGGTCAAAAGTCATGCAACAAGACTGGACCTCGTTTCACAATTGCATTTGCTGGCAGCAGAGAGAGCTAAAGCACTAATTGTGCCAAAAACTTACTTTGGTTCACTCACATGTGCAAAGCATGCTGTCACGTTAAATTAGAAAGATACTGTTTTTCAATTGACTGGCAAGCATTCTTCAAAGGAACACCAGGATTTAACATAACCCTGGGGACTGAGACATGTACAGAAATGGGGAACAATGCCTACCCTCCCATGGCTGTAGTTAAATTGAATCTGCGGAGGAGATAATTGCCCTTCATTTTCTTGTCTTTGCTTCTTAATGCAATTTGACACTTAAATATGTCAATAAAATTATGCATTACACATATTTTTAAGGGAAGCCATAAATGGTTTTATGATCTGACGACACAAATGGGAAAATGTAATATGTGTTTTTAAAAATTATTTGCGTTATTAATTAAATTAAATTAGCATTGCAACATAACCAAATAATTTAAAATGAATGTTATTTCTAATACCAATTAGGCACAAACAATTAGGCACTAAAATTAAGCTCTTTTACAATAAGTGCCATTGAGTCTGACGAGAGAATTTGCTCAACCCTTCTATTGAAATCAATAAAATATGTTGAAAATTAAATATAACGCATTGTCCTAAAATACATTATCATATAACAAGCTGCTTATACATCGTTGAATAATTTGAAATATATAATTTTGGCTAAGATCAAGTGTGATTTTCTGTAAATAATATGAGTGATGATCATCTCAAAGACAAGCAATTTCACTGAAGTGAATGGATTCACTCTTTTAAATATATATTTTTTATTATGATTCTAGACTTTTTCAGCACTTGGGACTTATCACACCTTTTCATTATGATGCACTACCTGTTTGAAATCTGCTCTAGCCAGTCTTGTGCATGTGTGCTGCATTAATGCTTTAAGAGTATCATTTGCATGGGCTTTTGTTTTTAATTCACATTAGTAACTGCATTACAAACTCAAATTACATTACCCATTGCTTCATGATTGGTTTGCTTGATTGTAGCTGGACTAGCACTATGATGGCAAAATGGTATGAAGGTAAGATGTGCTATAACATTATGATGTTATAACAATAAAAATAAACATGCCCAATGCCAATGGAGCGGGTTAAGAGAGATTAAACCTACTATAAAAATAACCTTCCCCGCCTAAGCACCAGAAATGATCTGGAACCTCTGAGCCAGAGATTTTGTTGGGAATCCTTGAGGGAGGGATAACCTGGCTACACCCACATTACACCCATAAATTGATCATTTATAGTTGAAATGGTGGAGGCAGAGGCAGCAACCAGGGGCTGCTGGTCCCCTGCGATGGCCTTGGTGCTTTCCCCCCTCTTTGGAATGACTGCAGAACATACACATAATTTGGGTTCCAAAACTTGCCCTCGATTTGTCTTATACTATAGTTGATTTTAGCCAAAAGGCCAAGAAGCGATGAGTACACAGGCAGTCCCAAGTTAGGTTCTGTAGGTGAGTTTTTAAGTTGAATTTGTATGCAAGTCAGAACAGGTACATTTTTTAAGTGTAACTCCGGCCAAATCTCCCTCTCCCCCCTCTTTCTAAGCTTTGGATAGGGAAGGGTTAACACCCTTGCGGCATTTGTTTTGCTGTCTGTGCCTCTGCTCAGAAAATTTCACCTCACTTTCTATCTGTCATAATTGGATTTTGAAAAATTTGGAAACAAAGGTTAGTAACAAAACTTCAGTGGAGACACCTTTTCCCCATGATAACTCTTTCAGGAGTGATTTTGCCATTCCTCATAAAGGGGACATCCTGCCTTCGGGAGGATTTGGATACCCCAACTGCCTCACTCATTGTTTTCATCCCCTCAGCTGATACCACAGACAAGATATCATCAATTGATCCCACATCCAGGACTAAGGATCACCAGGGTCTGGCATCCACGCTTGAAACAATACAGAAAGCTGGCTTGAGGACTCTTTGGGTTATCGCCGACACTTTAATCCACTAATCTTTCCTCCCGGTTCATAGTTTCCTGCCTGGACCACCTCCTTCGCTCTCATTGGCTGATAGCCCAAAGCAGCACTGGATTCCTGATTGGCTGAGGCGCAGCAAAGCCGGCCATGCCTCCCTGCCAGCTGATGACTTCAACCAATCAGCGCAAAGCCGGAAAAGGGGCAAGGGGCGGGAATTTTGACAGCTCTGTTTTCTCTATAAAAATGTAATTTTTTGCCTTGCGCTTTATGTTGGCTTTTGGCAAATGATTGCAATTTGACATCCGCTCCAGCTGGAACGAAATAAAACAACTCAACTTTGGTGAGATTTATTTGGGAGAATAGGGAAAACTTTCTATCAGGTGCTTCTTTCTCGCCAGAATACCGGATCCTCTTTGGTGGGTCTGTGGGGCCTTCGCCTTCTCTGGGCAAGCCCCTTTTAAATTCCTGCTCAATATCATGCACAGGCAGGGATTAAACACTTTTGGTCACTGTTGAATTTGGTATGCCCTTCATCCTCTGCAGTTAGCAAACTCCTCCTCCCCTTTTTACTGCAGAGCCTTTGTAGCTCATGCATGGCCAGTCTGTAATGGTGATGGGGAAGTTTGCACAAGCTTGTGGCTATGACTCTGTATCCAGATGCAAACTTATAACATCAGCTGCTAACTCATCTAGGGCAGTGTTTCCCAACCAGTGTGCCGGGGCACACTAGTGTGCTGTGAGCGATCATCAGGTGTGCCGTGGGAAATTGGAACCTCCAGGAAAGGGGGAGTCTAGTGTCTTGAAATATAAAACCCTATGAAACCTACTTCAATAAAGGCACAAAATTACAAACACCCCCCTCCCCACCCGTTGTCTACTTGGTCTCTCCCTCTCCATGCATTGGGAGGGCCCGCCTCCCTTTTCCCAAGTAGAGACCTCCTCTTGCCTCCTGGGGGTTCTGTGTGGGAGGTTTTGCCCAGTTCTATCATTGGTGGGGTTCAGAATGCTATTTGGCTGTAGGGGAACTATAAATCCCAGCAACTACAACTCCCAGATGTCAAGGTCTATTTCCCCTGAACCCTATCTGCATTCATATTTGGGCATATTGAGTATTCATACCAAGTTTGGTCCTGATCCAACATTGTATGAGTCCACAGTGTTCTCTGGATATAGGTGAACTGGATATAGGTCAATGCCCACCAAACTCTTATAGCATTTTCCCTTGGTTATTGGAGTTCTGGGTGGGAAGTTTGTGTCTTTCTGCCATTCCTGCCAGGATATATCTATGTTGAGTTCATTGAAACAGGCCCAGGTTTCACACTGAGTGTATAAATACATTTTAAAAACATATTAACTATATGTATCACTGTGTTAGAGTGTCATTTTGTGTCATTTTGGTTGGTGGTGTGCCCCAGGATTTTGCAAATGTAAAAAGTGTGCCACGGCTCAAAAAAGGTTGGGAAACACTGATCTAGGGAACCCCAACTGACCTCCGGAGATGTAATCACAGTGACATAGCCAGATGACACCCCTCTCCAGTCTCTCCCAGATATAAGATAGCCATGTGGTGGGCCTTCATCAAGTTGTGCAGTATGTCTGAACGGGATGATAAATGGTTCAGCATTGTGTAGTTGTGCATGAAGAACTATAAACTATACAGTTTCATATTATTGGATAGAAAAGCTGGAGGCAATTACACATAGTGGTGAAAAGAGCTTCAGAGACCCTCTTTCATGCCTGGAGGGAAACAAAATAAGGATAATAACCACAAGAGAAGGGAAATGAAAAGTACAAATAAAATAATAATCCACAAGTGGGAGCAGGCCAGGCTTTGCTTGTCAATCTGAGAGTTTGAAAACAAACATTTTATTAGAAAATCATAAAGGACATGGAACTACCCTCCTGTGGATTCTTTCTTGCTTTATTTGATTACTAGCTTGGGGACCCGGCGGTGCCCAGGTCATTTGAGAAGTGCAGCAGGATGTAGAGAGGGTCATGGGGGCTCTGTGTGGCAAGTTTGGTCTTGATCCATCATTATTGGGAGTTGCAGTGGTATCATGAAATTACTGAAGGTAGTGGAAGTCCCATCATCTCTGGTCCACCCTCCCCAAAGTGTAGTAGGATGTAGATTGGGTCATGGGGGCTCTGTGTGCTAAGTTTGGTCTGTATTGGTGAATGGATGAGGGTTGCATTGTTTTTAGGAAGTGAGTGAAGGTACTTCAAGTCCCATCATCCGTGGTCCGTCTCACACAAAACTGCACCAGGATGTAGAGTGGGTCATGAGGGCTCTATGTGCCAGGTTTGGTGTTGATCAATCATTGGATTAGGTTTGTAGCAGGCTTGGAAAGTGAGGGAAGGTACTGCAAGTCCCATCATCCATGTTCTGGCCCTCTCCAAAGTTCAGTAGGATGTAGAGTGGGTCACTGAGGCTCTGTGTGCCAAGTGTGGTTTTTCTCAGTGTTTGTTGGGGGCCGCAGTTGTCTGTGGGAACAGAGGGGTGCGAAAGTTCTACAAATCCCATCATCCATTGTCAGTCCTCCCCCGAACCTCACCAGGACGTGAAGGCAGTCATGGGGGTTCTGTGTGCCAAGTGTGGTCTCGATCAGTAATTGGATGAGGGTCGCAGCAGACTTGGAAAGTGAGTAGAGGTACTTCAAGTCCCATCATCCATGGTCCACCCTCCTCCGATCTGCACCAGGATGTAGAGTGGGTCATGAGGGCTGTGTGGCAGGTTTCGTGTTGATCAGTCATAGGATTAGGTTTGTAGCAGTCTTGGGAAGTGAGGGAAGGTACTGCAAGTCCCATCATCCATGTTCTGGCCCCCTCCAAACTTCAGTAGTATGGAGAGTGGGTCACTGGGGCTCTGTGTGCCAAGTGTGGTCTTTATCAGTGTTTGTTGGAGGCCACAGTGGTCTGTGGGAACAGAGGGGTGTGAAAGTACTACGAATCCCATCATCCATTGTCAGTCCTCCCCCAAACCTCACCAGGATGTGAAGGCAGTCATAGGGGTTATGTATGCCAAGTTTGGTCTCGATCAGTGATTGGATGAGGGTTGCAGAGAACTTGAGAAGTGAGTAGAGGCACTTCAAGTCCCATCATCCATGGTCCATCCTCCTCCAAACTGCACCAGGACGTAGAGTGGGTCATGGGGGCTGTGTGTGCTAAGTGTGGTCTGTATTGGTCCTTTTTGGTGGCCTCAGTGGTCTGTGGGAACCAAACATAAGAACATAAGAACATAAGAAGAGCCATGCTGAATCGGGCCTCAGCCCATCTAGTCCAGCATTCTGTGTCACACAGTGGCCCACTAGTTGTACACAGGGATCTCTAGCAGAAAGGAGGGCAAAACCCTCACCTGCTCCCGACCCCCCACAACCAGTACCCGGGAAAATCCTGCCTGCCTCCATCAACACAGAGGTGGCACTTGGATGTCCATTTCAGTAGCTACTGATTCCCTTGGTATCCATGAATCTGTCTAATCCTGCCTTGAAGCTGTCCAGGCTGACAGCTGTCACAACCTCCTCTGGAAGTGAGTTCCATAACCCAATGACCCTCTGGGTGAAGAAATATTTCCCTTTATTAGTCCTAACTTTCCTACCTTGGAGCTTTAGGGAGTGCCCCCTAGTCCTAGTATTGTGTGACAGAGAAAATAATTTTTCTTTATTCACCTTTTCTATCCCATGCATGATTTTATACACTTCGATCAAGTCACCTCTTAAACGCCGTCTTTCAAGGCTGAAAAGACCAAGGCGTTGCAACCTGGTTTCATAAGGGAGCTGCTCCATCCCTTGGATCATATTTGTTGCCCTTCTTTGTACCTTTTCCAGTTCCGTTATATCCTTCTTGAGGTGCGGTGACCAGAATTGTACACAGTACTCCAGATGTGGCCTCACCATAGATTTGTAGAGAGGCAATACAACATTTGCCGACCTATTTTCGATTCCCTTCCTGATCATGCCAAGCATAGAATTTGCTTTTTCACTGCTGCAGCGCACTGGGTTGACACCTTCATTGAGCTGTCCACCAAAACCCCAAGATCCCTTTCCTGGTTTGTCTCAGAAAGCTTTGATCCCATCAGTTGATAAGTGTATTTGGGGTTCTTTTCCCGATGTGCATGACTTTACACTTGTTTAGGTTAAAATGCATTTGCCACTTTGTTGCCCATTCACTCAATTTCGAGAGATCTTTCTGGAGCTCTTTACAGTCAGTTTCATTTTTAACTACCCTGAACAGTTTAGTGTCATCTGCAAACTTTGCTACCTCACAATTTACATCTACATCCAGATCGTTTATGAATAAATTAAAAAGTAACGGTCCTAAAACTGAACCTTGGGGTACGCCACTTCTCACCTCTTTCCAGTGTTTGAAAGTACTACAAATCCCATAATCCGTGGGTCATGTCCCCCGAACCGCACCAGGACGTAAAGGGGGTTAGGGGGGTTATGTGTACCAAGTTTGGTGCAGGTCCATCACCCGCGCTGGTCGCTGTGGCCTGTGAAAGTGGCTGCCACATATCCGCCCTATCCGCCCTCCCGCCCTCCGCACACATACAAACATTCCGCTTTATAAAGGTATACAGATACAGATATGTCTTCCAGTCTCTTGGCAATACTTAACTAGGCTAGCTTCATGAACCTTGGCTTTTAAAAGACCCATAAATGTTAGCCTGACATTTTAAAAAATGAGGTGGGGGTGGAATTATGCAGCTCTCAAGAGATTGGTGGACTGCAGCTCCCCAAATTCCTTACCACCGTCTGTATGGTGAAGGTTGCTGAGTGCTAGGAGTTCAATAACATCTAAAGCTTCCATCCGAACCATATTTACTTGTAAATGTGTCTCATTGAATTCAATAATAACAACAGTGTAGGCATTTTCTGTTTTCATAAACGGCACTAAAATACACATCCAAGGCTCCCTTGAACTATTTGAGCCACATACGAATGTGGCTAATGCTGGGGATCATGTAGAAGAGAAATCTTCTTTATATCATCTCAGCAACAATTTGCACAAAGGAATTCAAGCTTCTAATCTGAACAAAGGCAAGATATAAATGCATTAAACAAGCAAAGATGCACTTTAAGTGATCACTGAGTACTGTTCAAGCCAGCTTTCAGAAGCGATTACTGCACTGCACTATTTTTTTTAGATCAACTTGAGGTATTCTGCTGCTATAGGTCTTGTTCAAAAGGCATTTCTCTTAAACAGAATTCATTTCCAGCAGCTGCTCTTTCCAACCATTTCCATATCAATACATTGTTATGCTCATTTCAGTGGAACAATTGAGACCAGATTTCTCATACAACAAACCATGTTTATCACTTGTGTATCTCCTGGCAAATGGATCATTGCACTTAATGTTATGTGAGAAATAAAAAATTTTGTTTTCAGTGCCATGGCTGACATGGATCATTTATGCATGGAAGTGAACATTCACGTGCAAATCAGCCCCTTGGAATGTGCATATGCATATGTGTGTATGTATATACATATTGTGTGTATACACAAATATATAATATACAGCGAACTCTCCTACCTTATATTCTTCAGATATATTCCTGTCACTCTATAACTAGTTGTGCGATTTAGGGAGTCATAGGACTACACATTTGAAAGACACGAGGTTGAGGAAGGCTGGTATATAGTTTCCATTTCCTTTTTTATTGCTCTCTATGCTTCTCTTTATCCTCTCTAGACCAGGCAGAGTACCGTTAACCAAATGATTTAAAAATGAAGCACAAGGTAGATTGTGTGTTTGTGTGTGTGCAGACTATAAAACGTTCTGATCTTTGGCTAGACATGTTCAATATAGTGAGTAATTTCATTGACATTAGGCTGCAGCCTTCCCTGGGTAGTTTGTTACAGTAAAGTCCATATTGGACTGCCAGATGCTTACCTACATTGGCCAAATGATTTTTTTTCTTGAAGAGTTTCACAGCAGGATTAGCTTATCAAGCCAACTAGTCCTTCTCACCCTCAACGCAGTGGATTAATACGCAGTGGATTAAAACTCAGTGTTTGGAGGACATTTCTTTAAAATAACTGGTTATCCTTTAGAGGTATTCACAACAATACCTCTAAATCATTTCAAATTCCATTGTTATAATTGTTAATGGTTAATGGCTTTTACAATTAGAAAACCGGTATTTTGTTTAGCTGATTAATATTACTTTGCTTTAAAACTTTATAATTAAAATTCATTTTAAATTGAATAACACCATTAATGTGCTATTAACTTAACTTAACATAACAAACAATTAATTTACAATATTACTGCAATGATTAACTTCCATTTTAATATAGTAGTACCAGTGCTAACTTTCCCAAAATCTGAATATTTTGCATTTTTAGCCCATTAATTCCAAAATTCAGAGATCCAGTTCAGCACTGCAGGTGTCATTTGTGCATGCTCTGAACTACTCAAGCTTCTCCTCCTCATGGAGCTTTTAAAGAAGTTCTTTAGACCCCATCCAAATTGTTGTCGAACCACCACACCCCCTCCCAACTTAGTCTAGACCTTCGAAGACTTCACACAAAGCTAAATGATTTTTTTAAAAGAATTTTTTTCGTTCTGTTTAAGGCCTGTTGTTCTGAAGCCACTGAAAGTGTCAGGAGGACCCAGCAGCAACTGTACTCCAAACAATATTAATAATTAACCCTTTAATAAAGGTATTAAATGATATTTTTGGTGTACCTTCCATTGTGTTGTATTAATTCACAAGTGTATAAAACTAAAATCAAATGTACTGTGAAGGCATCGGTTATCCCAGCCCCCTTTAATTATAAGCCCCTGGGAACTGAGATTACGGAGCCATCAGAAAATATAGAATAGAATAGAACTTTATTATTTCTGAGTCGCCCTCCACCGAAGTGCTCCGGGCGACTTACAAAATAACAGTAAGACAACATAGAATGTACGCCAAGGGGGAGAAGAGGGGGGGGAGGGGGGGGGGGGGTGGAGGGGGGAAGGATAGTGTCAAAGAGGTGACAGTCAAGACACTACTCTGCCATCGAAGGAGGGCAGGCAAGGATGTCTCCACGTGAGCATCGATGCCGCCACTCCGGACGGGGGTGGAGGCCGCCAACTTCCAGTCGGGGATCCACGCTGGGAGGCCAGACCTGCCAGTGTAGTGTCTTTCCAGGTCACTGCTGAGGACTGGTATGGCCCCTGGAGCCTCAGCCGTTTGTAGCTGGAGCTCCAGAACGTCCTAGGTGAGAACGTCCTCCAAGGCCTCATCTGTCCCACAGATTGTCGTCCCGCTGTGATCTGGTCGAAAGTTCTGGGTGCATCGCTCCGTCGATCTCCCTGGCGAGGGGCAGGGCTGGCCTCCGGACCCTAGTTGGCGATGTCCGGTGGGCACCATCCTTCCGTTTCCGCGACGGTTCCTCCTCTTCCTCTTCCGGGGCCTCGCTCCGGGTCTGTGCAGGATGCAGAGACTTCCGGGCGGGCCTTCCGAGGGTCGACTACTTCCGGGTGGCCATTCTTCCTGGGGCCCCAGCATGGGTTGGCTGGGCGTCCCCAAGGCCACCCGCCATGTTGGGCCTCGCCTCCAGGATGCTCCCCAGCTCATCGCGGGCGGCGACGGGCGGCGCTGGGCGTCCTGGAGGGGGCCAAGATGGCCGAAATGTTGAAGTCATCCCGCGGCGAGCCCGCCACCGGCGACAGCAGCGGCGAGACCACCGGGCTCGCTGGACCGCGTCCCAGGGTCCCAGACGGCTTCCCCGCCGAAGGTAGGCAACTGGACTGTGGGCCGTCCTGGTCGATCAGCGGCGTTTTCCTTCCAGAGGGCTTCGCCTTACTCCGCCAGCCAGCTCACTGCCGGCCTCCGGGTGGTCGTCTCAGGGTTCTCCCGGTCCGCACCCATGCTCTCTCCAGGCAGGGTCACCGAAGGGTTCAAGACCGGGTTGGCTCCAGGGGTGGCCGGGCGCTGCGTCCTCGGTTGAGGGAGCAGACCTTTCCAGGCCCACCTCCGTGGGGCGGTGGGGAAGTCCCACGACCTGTCCCATGTGAAGTCTTGATCCACGGGGCCTGTGGGAGGGGGGGGGCCCGATGGAGCGACCAGGTTGCCGGATAAGACCGGGAATTGTGCCGTAGGGATCCCCATAGACTCCAGTAGGCCGCCAAATCTGTTCCCAAAGTCTTTGATTTGTCCATGAGCCTCGCATATTCTTTGAATAGCTCAGCATACTCCAAGGGGTCTAGATGGTTGGCGGGAGGTCTCGACCCGCCAGCCTCGGCCTTCGGGGGGGAACTGCTCCTTTGGGCCCCAAGAGTTTCATGGAACTGGGGTCTCCGGTCTGCTGGCTGCTCGGTCTTCAAGGGAGTCGACAGAGGTGATCTTCCAATGAATGATCTTCTGCCGAATTTCCTTAGGAAGCGGGCGCTGGCGGCCGTAATAGGTCGCACAACCCACCCCTCCTTGGTCCTCTTCGCGTCTTCCATGAAGATCCTGGGAGCTCAGCCGCTTTACCCAGCCAAATTTGATTGTCCGGTGATTGTGGGTCACCAAAGATGATCCCAGAGGTGTGGCGATCTACTGCCTCGACCCTGGAGGAGGATCGGCAGGACCAGCCAACTGTGTCCGAAGAATCAGAAAGATCCGGCTGGAGCTCACCCGTAGGGAGCTGCACAGCGGTCGCCATCTTAGCCCATATTATATCCCTGCAGCGATCTCCCAGATCTCCTTTGTATATGAGTGAAATACAGTTAACCCCTTTATTAATAGGGCTGTGTTTTATACTATTTTTACATGTCCTGATGTGTCCAGAAGCTTGTGGCTTTCACAGAAGGCAAGGCTAAACAAAGATGAATAAATTAGCCTTTTGAAAGGATAGCTGAGCCTCTGGATCTCCAGCGTCATCACCTTTTATCTTCTATGCCTTGCACCACCTTTTTGGGGGCTGGACATTTAAGTCAATCAAGGAATCATCTGCACACCCACATCATCATTCTCTTCAGTTTCATGCTCTCCATGGGGGTGTCTCTGCAAGGCACAGGACCTTTAAACCCACCTTAATAAGCTGTTTTTATTCCTACCATGGGGAACTCTTTCTCCTGTGTCCATGGACCCTAGCCATCTCGCTTCTCAGCCAATCAGGAAAAGCTATCAAAAGTGTGTAAAATGTCATGTATTTTTCTATGAAGGGATGCTTGTACATCTTCAAGCAGTGACTCAGTACTTCCATTTATTTTGTCCAAAATCCAATAAACCTCTGTAGCTTGCCATCAAACCCAGAGTGTTTTGTTATCTGTCTTGGCTGATCTGGTTAGTGGAAGCTCACTCGGCACGGACCCTTTTGTCTGTGGTCCTGGCTGACATCTCAACATAATGATTATCTGAGCAGAAAGAAGATGGTGAGCTATGTTTTAGAGATGGCTATTGGTAGTTTGGCTGTGCTGTTTGATGGCTTGTGTGGATCACTTTCTTTGTTTTTGAATGTGAGCTCTCCTTTAGCGCATGGCTTATAGGAGTGAGACTTTTGCTCACTGGTTTGGTTGGGGCAGATCTGGCACATACTATCTTTATTCAGTTTCTCCCTTAGTCTTTGGAGCTCACCAAATAGGAAGAGAAAAACAGACAATTTTGTGGCCATTTCATGGGGGACATTAAGCATAAACCTGGATAGCTAGGCCGCTATGTATATGTAATGATGAACCTGGGTGGGCAATAAAGTTGTTGCCGTGACCTACACAGTTATGCCATATTTGTTTCCTTGCCAGTTGGTTGCCTTTTTGGAAAAGATCCATGGCTAAGAGCACAAAAAGCAAATTGAGAGCCTTTTGGGTGGGGGTGGGGGACAGAGTAACAAATGTAACCTCATTATGGCCATCTGTTGAAAGCTCTTCAGCCAGACTGAAGATTTAAATGATGCCTTCCTACAACAAAATACCAAATATTAAAAAACGAGAGAGATAGCAGTAATGGGGGACTTCAATCACCAATATGTGTTGGAAAACACATTTGTCAGGATTGTAAGGTCCAGTGATTTCCTCACTGGACTTGCAGATAATTTCATTGTAGAAAAATGTGGAGGAAGCCACAAGGGAATTCACTATTTTGGATTTAATCTTAAGCAACAGAGCTCAGTTGGGTGGAAATAAAGGGCGAGAGTGACCATGTGTCCTTGGCTGTTGCTATACAGTGGAAAGAAGAAGCCAAACATGGCCAGACAATCACTGTGGATTTTGAGAAAAGTGATTTCAGTAATTGTAGGGAAATACTGAGTGAAACCTCATGAAACGGAATGCTCCAATGTAGGAAAATTCATTATTCCTAGGAGTTTCTTAAAGATGAAATATTTAAGACAAGGTTCTAAATGACTCCTGGGAAAATAAAAGGAGGAGGTTATTTAAATAATGCAGAATTACTATTTTAAAAACTTTCGCATAAACTGAGATTTTAAAAAGCCATGTACAAGAAATGCTAGAATGGGGGAAATAACCAAAAAGGATTACAAACTATGAGCCATGCTTGTAGAAGGGAAGTCAGAAGAGCTAAAGCTCAGAAGGAGCTTAGGCTTACTAGAGAAATTAGTTAAACTAATTATTTTTGGGAGGTTGTTTGTTTGTTATGTTCAGAGCAAGAGAAAGAATAAGGAAAGAATAAGGCCACTGTCATACAGTTATTTCACATGACAGTAAGGAAATGCTCAAGATCCTGCAAGGTAGACTCCAGGAATACATGGAGAGTTGCCAGGTGGACAAGCTGGGTTCAGAAAAGGCAGAGGACAGAGAGACCACATTGCAATATCCACTGAATAATGGAGGAAGGCAGGGAGTTTCAGAAAAACATCTATTTCTGTTTTATTGACTATTCTAAAGCCTTTGACTGTGTGCATCATAATAAATTGTGGCAAGTTCTTGATGGTATGGAGATACCAAGCCCCCTTGTCTGTCTCCTAAGGAACCTGTATAACAACCAAGTAGCAACAGTAAGAACTGACCACGGAATAATAGACTGGTTCAAGATTGGGAAAGGAGTGCAGCGGGGCTGTATACTCTCACCCAACCTATTCAACTTGTATGCAGAACGCATCCTGCGACATGCAGGACTTGACAAATCCAAGGCTGGAGTTAAAATAGCTGAATGAAACATTAACAACCTTAGATATGCAGATGATACCACTTGGATGGCTGAAAGTGAAGAGGAGCTTATCATCAATGTGAAAGAAGAACGTGCAAAAGCTGGGTTGTAGTTTAACATTAAAACTCCCCAGGATTATGGCAACCAGACTGATTGATAACTGACAAATAGAGGGAGAAAACGTGGAGGCAGTGACAAGCCACTCCTGATCTACATACATTTTTAGGGGCACTCAAGACATGGCTTTTCAGAAGAGCCTATGATTGTTAGTAACAAGCGGTGACTATGTAACCCGTTTATTTTAATTGTGTAAGTCGCTCAGAGCACCTTTGGTGGAGGGCGACTCATAAGAAATAAAGTCAGTTAGTTAGGTGCAAAGATTACTGCAGACGCAGACTTTTTGGGAGAAGAGTAATGACCAATCTCGATAAAATTGTAGAGACATCACACTGGCAACGAAGGTCTGCATAGTTAAAGCAATGGTATCACCCGTAGTAACCTATGGATGCGAGAGCTGGACCATAAGGAAGGCTGAGTGAAGGAAGGTAAATGCTTTTGAACTGTGGTGTTGGAGGAAAATTCTGAGAGTGCCTTGATTTTACTTAATTATTATTATATCTCTCCAGAGTGAGAAAGATACTACACAGGAAGCACTGCTCTCACTCAGAATTGGTTTAGGAAGCCCTTTGTGACTTACATATTACCATAAGAACACAAGAACACTTGCCCAGCGTTCTTTCATCACAATGGCCAATCAGATGCCTATAGGAACCTCACAAGCTGGACATGAATACAATAGACCCTGCTCCTCTCATATTCCCCAACAGTTAGTATTCAGAGGCTTACTGCCTCTGATACTGGAGGTGAGATGTAGGCCCCTTCCACACAGCTGTATAAAATCCACATTGAACTGGTAGACTCAGATAGACCAGTTCAAAGCAGATATTGTGGATTATCTGCCTTGATGTTGTGAGTCGCCCCGAGCCACTTGGGAGTGGCAACACATAAATGTGAATAAATAAATAAATAAATAAAATATTCTGGGTTATATGGCTATGTGGAAGGGTTCATAATGGCAGACTCGGTGCAGGGCCGTAGCCAGGATTTTGATTTGGGGGGCTGAGTTTAATTGGGGGGGCTGAATCTGAGTGAGAGAGGAAACATTTTGTATTGTTATCCCAATACCCCCATTCATATCGGATATATTGAGCATGGTGATCAGATCATGATATGAATTCACATAACAGTTTAAATAATGTACCAGTAAGGACTTCTTGCAGACCACCCCGAGAATTTACACACACACACACCCGCTACATGCCACCCCCCGGCTACATGCCTGACTCAGCTGATTCATGAGGTCACAAAAAGTCGGAAGTGAGTGAACAAATAAACAACAACAAAGGCCACTGTATAAAGAAGATAGTGAAATGCTAACAGGGGAGAAAGAAAAGGCCAAATCGGTTAATATTTTCTTTGTCTCAGTCCTCTCTCAGCATAAAAACAGTGATCTAACTAGTGAAAATATAATAAATCATGCAGTAAGTGGATTCTGGCCCTGAGTCGACAAAAACAAACTGCGGCAGTCTTTCCTAGCTTCTTCCTCATAACTACTCCCATCTTGACCACACTAAGATATTATCTGACTATACATGTTCCAGTTTTCACCCATGAAATGTTGGCGCATATGGTGGCTAGTTATTGCTATTCAACAAAATAGTGTTCTAGGAGTCTTCACGCCTCTAGAACTCCATGGATGAGGAAGAACGCCAGAATATTTTTCAGATTAAAACTCTTGTCAGGACTCTTTGACTTTCAGTTTTATTTTCATGCAAATAGTTGCTATGCTTGTTTTACTTTTTATTTGGTTAGTAATCAAATGCATGTCAGAATCCTGGAACTTACAAATGCGTGCACTGAAGGATTTAGTAACCAAAATGAAAATGGGCAATTTAACGCTAATATCAAATAATAAGGCTGTTTCTGAAAATCCAGCAAACCCTGTAGGGTGCTGCACAGGCGGAGCTGTCTCAAGCTACTAATTAGCAAAATCCCCCTGCCCTTATGTCCCCTGCCAGGAGACTCTCGGCGAGTGAAAGTGGCAGCTCGCTGTTTCAACATAAACCTTCAAAATCCACTCTCACTATAACAACAAAAGAAGAACGTGCCTCATCGTTTCTGCTTTTAATTTTGTTTTACCCGATGTAACATCTGCATTGTCAATATTTACTATTAAAAATACATAAATAATTGCAGTTTGAAGCGGTGAATAAAAACAGGAAACCCAACCTCATTAGTCATCATGCTTACATATGCTTTCTTTTGATGTAAAGTGGCGTCCCCCTTGGTTCAATTAATTTTTAAATTTTTTATTGTTTTGACTTTTAAGGGTTAATCACTACAGACTTTTAGCTCTTTATCTTCCCAATGACCTCACAGAAGGATTTCTCCTTCTCTGTGTTCAGAACTGCACTGAAATCAGCATGACATGAGAATTCACTATTTAATGGCAGCTAGATATGCTGTATTTAAGCACCTTTTATTATGTGGGCAGGCTCAGCCTCCTACAGTTTCACTCTAATAAAAGAGTCCTGAAGATCTGAAGTGGCCAATACCTGATCTGAAGAACAAGTTCATGTCCATTCTAGAGAAAACTCTGCCATTCTGATCCTGAACTGGTGCTTGTCATCAGTAATGGACAAGCTGAAATTAAATCCTGACAAGACAGAGATACTTCTGGTCAGTCGAAAGGCAGAACAGGGTATAGGGGTTACAGCCTGTGCTGGACGGGGTCACACTCCCTCTAAAGGCACAAGTTCACAGTCTGGGAGTGATCCTGGACTCCTGGACTCATAGCTGACCCTGGAACCTCAAGAGTCGGCAGTGGCCAGGACCACCTTTGCACAGTTAGAACTTGTGTGGCAGCTGCACCCATACCTTGAGACACCTGAATTGGCCATTGTAGTCCATGCCTTAGTCACATCTTGTTTGGATTACTGCAACACTCTCTACATGGGGCTGCCTTTGAAGATAGTTCACAAGCTATAACTAGTCCAGAGATTGGCAGCCAGGTTACTAACCGGGGCTCCGCATAGGTAGAGAACTATTCCCATGTTGTGGTCTGCTTCCGAGCTAAATACAAAGTGCTGGTTGTTACCTCCACCTCTGCCGCACCGCGTTGCCATCCCTTTCCTCCCGCCGGGTGGTCTCTTACACGGATGGAACCTGCACATGGACGCTGGGCTCTCATAAGGACGGTACAGGGGGCTTGTTAGTGCTCATTGGCACACATTGGCCTTCTTTGTTATATCTATACGTTTGGGATTTTCTCCGCATGGGATTTAGGCTCGGTGTTTATATATGTATACTTTGTATATCTATGCATCATGCTCTGTAGGACTGTGTTAATCCTTAGATATTAGTTCTGGGTCCTGTCCCACGGGGGCATCGTCTCTTTGGGCAGTTTTTGGTGTCATTAGCTCTGACTTGGGCCATACCCAGCAGCGTGGGGGACCAGTGGCATCAACCTTGACAGCATTGGTATATATTCTATTAGACCACTACCACTGGGTTTGGACACTTGTCCTTTAAACGCATCTGTATATTGTTTAGGTTTTGCTACTTGTGTTGCTCTGTTACCTATAGACCCCTAAATGGTTAGACTCCAGGCTATTTGTCTAACTGCATCTCCCTATATAGACCATCTTGTGCACTGCGGTCAGTGGAGGGAGCCCTGCTCTCAGTTTCACACCCATCACAAAAGTGGTTGTTGGGAGTGAGAGAGGGAGCCTTCTCCATGAGCGCTCCCTGTCTTTAAAACTTCCTCCCCAAAAAAACAGCCCCCATCCTCCTGTCCTTCAAAAAAACCTCTTGAAAATGCACACCTGCACTTTGGCATATGGAGAGGAGGAGGACTAGGATATTCTAGACCAGTGTTTCCCAACCATTGTGCCGTGAGAGATCATCAGGTGTGCCGTGGGAAACTGGAACCTCCAATACCCTTTCTTCCCCCTCCTGCCGAACACTTTTTCTTCTCCACTCGGGCTCCCTTCTTCCCAGCCTTGCTCTGCTTGCTTTGCCTCGCTTTGCTCTGGGGCGAGTCTGCGCAGTAGCGCCCATACGAGTCATGTCGTCCTCCCCCTCCCCTCCCCTCCTGAACACGCTCACTCTCCCCCTCAGATCAAAATGGCGGCAGAAGCGGCAGTGTAGAAGAAAAAGTAAGTGTTCGTCAGGAGGGGGAAGAAAGGGCGCGAAGGGGGAGGAAGAGGTCTCTGTCGAAAGCTGGCATGGGCAAACTTGGACCTTCCAAGTGTTTTAGACTCCAACTCCCACCATTCCTAGCAGATTCAAGCTCTTTTCCTCCCCCCCCCCCCCTCAGCCATTTAAGCAGGAAAGAGCCTCAGGCTGTTAGGAATGGTGAGAATTGAAGTCCAAAGCACCCAGAGGGCCGAAGTTTTCCCATGCCTGTTTTAGGGACCTTAAAGTGGTGAGCCTCCTTCCAACATTGTGATTCTGGATAGAAAACAAACAACAACATAACATAACATTGTTTGAGTCCACAGTGCTCTCTGGGTGTAGGTGAACTACAACTTCCAAACTCAAGGTCAATTCCCAAGCAAACCCTTTCAGTACTTTCTGTTGGTAATGAGAGTTCAATATGCCAAGTTTGGTTTAATTCCATTGTTGCAAGAGTTCAGGATGCTCTTTGATTGTGTGTTAACTATAAATTCCAGAAACTGTAATTCCCAAATGTCAAGGTCTATTTTCCACAAACTGTGTTCACATTTGGGCATATTGAGTATTCATGCCAAGTTTGGTCCTGATCCAAGATTGTTTCAGTCCACAGTGCTCTCTGGATATAGGTGAACTGCAACTCCAAAACCCAAGGTCAATGCCCACCAAACTCTTATAGCATTTTCTCTTGGTTATGGGAGTTTTGTGTGGGAAGTTTGTGTCTTTCTGCCATTCCTGCCAGGATATCTATGTTGTGTTCATCGAAACAGGCCCAGGTTTCACACTGAGTGTATAAATACATTTAAAAACATATTAACTATAGGTATTACTGTGTTAGAGTGTCATTTTGTGTCATTTTGGTTGGTGGTGTGCCCCAGGATTTTGTAAATGTAAAAAGTTTGCCACGGTTCAAAAAAGGTTGGGAAACACTGCTCTAGACGAATGCAATTGGAATGCTGGCTGACTTCCTTGAACCCCGTGTCCATTATGGTATATTTTAAAGAACAACAAGAACAGCCAATGTTCCTCGATTTTAATTGTTTTACTGTGACAGATGTTTTAATGTTGATTATGTTTTAATGTACTTTGTTTTACATGTTTATTTGTATCCTGTTTTTCATTTTTGATATTTTTTTCCATGCAATTAGTTTGTCATATTGCTTTGATGTATTTGCACTTTTTAAAGCATTAAATGTTTGCCCTTTTTGTGTGTAAACCGCCCTGAGTCCTCTTGGGGAGAGAGGGCAGTCTAGAAATAAAGTTTTATTACATTGTTATTATACCAGATATCAACTTGTCTTTCACCTCAGGCATCGAAACATCCTTGGTTCAGTTCCATCACTCTGAAGCAAAATTCCATTATAATGTTTGTTCTTACTGGCCAATTTCAAGCACTCAGGTATTCATTTTTTCAGTGCTGTTTCTTTCCAGCATCCCACTCATTCATGTGAGGTGGGCACACTGGCTCATTCATAGCAGCCGAAGACCATCCATGCTCAGTTCAGCAAGTGTTAGCTAAACAACGTTAATGTTCATCATGGAATAATCTTTAGTTAGCAGATGCTATCCTAAAGCATAGGTGTCCTAATTCACTTCGGTTTGTGTATAATTCAGTAACAATTTCATTCTAAGATAATAATCAAATTTGCCTTCTAGGAATCCATTTCCACTATTTCAACTTCAAGCTGGGCCCATATCAATGCACATTTCCCTTATCTCTTGAGAACTTCTGTGCATGCAGGGTGTTTTCCCAACCACTATGTTGTCCTAGCCAACCCTAATTTGTTTATAAGGCTGAAGATTGGAGGATTCAGGGAGGGCATTCTCTTGCAGCATCTGTCTTCTGCTATGGCTAATCTGTCTGGCCCAAAGGCAAGCTAAAGGGCTCTTTCCACATCTCATGCTCTCCATTTCATTTCTATCCAGGCATCTCATTCTCATTAACCAAAGACTTGTTTCAGACAAAAAGAATTAAATAAATGCCCACCAAATGGTGCAACAAGAGTAATGCTAATGGGCTATTTTTGAATGCTGTAAAGAGTAGTTGAGATAAATTATTTTTATTTAGTAGGTATATTCTCAGTCTAGGAGTGATCCTGGACTCATCGCTGGGCCTGGAACCCCAGGTCTCGGCGGTGGCCAGGGGAGCTTTTGCACAGGTCAGGCTTGTGCGCCAGCTGTGCCCATACCTTGGGAAGTTGGACTTCGCCACGGTGGTCCACGCTCTGGTTACATCCCGTATAGACTACTGCAATGCTCTCTACGTGGGGTTGCCTCTGAAGACTGCCTGGAAGCTACAATTAGTCCAGCACACAGCAGCCAGACTACTAACAGGAGTGGAGTACAGGGAGTGCACAACTCCCCTGTTGCGCCAGCTCCACTGGCTGCCAATTAGCTTCTAAGCACAATTTAAAGTGTTGGTGTTGTCCTACAAAACCCTGTACGGTTCCGGCCAAGTTTACCTGTCCGAACGTATTCTCCCCTATGAACCGTCAAAAGTGCTAAGATCGTCTGGAGAGGCCCTGCTCTCGGTCCCCCCACCTTCGCAGGCACGTCTGGTGGAGACGAGGGACAGGGCCTTTTCTGTGGTGGCCCCCCAGCTGTGGAATTCCCTCCCAAATGAAATTAGATCCGCCCTCTCTCTTCTGACTTTTAGGAAGCGGGTGAAAACGTGGCTGTGCAATGAGGCCTTCACAGAATGAAGGAGGAGATCGCGAAGCGACTAAAGTCGCTAACCACTTGATACGGACCGAATATATGGATTAAGTTGGACTTGATTTTACTTTGGCGAAAGGCTTTATAAATGTATTTATTGTATTGTATTTAATAATTTTATTGTAAATTTATGATGTTTTTAGATTTTAAATGTTAGCATTGAATACTTGCTGTTTGCCGGTCTGAGTCCCTCTTCGGAAGTGAGATGGCCGGGGTATAAAAGTTTTAAATAAATAAATAAATATTTCCAAGCTTTACATCTGAATCAGTGTAAAGTGGCTGGTCCTTGATGAGACCATAAGTGGAATCAGAAAAAGCTGGCCCATATTTGTGCCTTCAAGTCAGCTGTTGAGTTCTAGCAACATATCAATTTCATAAGGATTTCTTCAGCAAGGGATACTGAGAGGTGGTTTTATCCATTTATTGCCCTGAAATACAGCTTGTTGCACCTGGTATTCAATGGCAATCTCCCATTCAAGTCCTAACCAGGGGTGAACCTGCTTAGTTTTCATGATCCAACAAGATCTTGGGCCTTTCCACATAGCCATACAACCCAGAATATCAAGGCAGAAAATCACACAATATCTGCTTTGAACTGGGTTTCTGAGTCCACACTGCCATATATTCCAGTTCAAAGCAGATAATGTGGGATTTTATTCAGATCTGTGGGAGGGGCCCTTGTTTGTTTAGCATATTTAGGGCATAGGAAATGAGGCTAGCGATTGCCTCCCAGTATCCCTTCCCTTATGGAGGCATCATAGTCACACAACAAGGAATGGGAAATTGTAGCCATTTGGAATGTTCCTTGATTGCAATGCCCAGAATTCCTTACTCTTGGCTATCATTTATTTATTTATTTATTTATATTTCACTTTTATATTCCGCTCCTCCCAGCAGGCTCGGGGCGGATCACAGTAAAAAAACACACATAGGCGGCATGTTGTGGCAAATCAGCATGCGGCCGTTACAATCAATAAAAACATAAAAACATGAAGCCACATTTAAAACCAGTTACATAGTCAGGTATGAGTTGAGAGGACATACATCGGGATTTGTTTGCCCAGAGCGCCTAATTAAAGGCCAGCCCGAAGAGGGCTGTCTTGCATGCCCTCCGGAATGGGCCCAGTTCCGAAATGGCTCGGGTACTATCTGGAAGAGCATTCCAAAGCACTGGTGCCGCCACAGAAAAAGACCTTTGTCTAGTCGTCGATAGGTGGCAGGAGCGGACTGATGGAATTAACAACAGATTTTGCTCATCTGAACGCAGTGATCTCGGGGGAATATACGGGGTAAGGCGGTCCTTCAGGTACGCAGGCCCTAGGCCGTGCAAGGCCTTAAAGGTCAAAACCAACACCTTGAAGGCAATCCGGTACTCGATGGGAAGCCAGTGCAGCTGCCGGAGGATAGGTGTAATATGTTCTCTCGCTGGCACTCCTGCCAGCAAGCGAGCCGCGGCATTCTGCATGGCTAGTGCTAATGGGAACTGCAGTCCAATATGTTCCCTACCCCTTCCCTACAGCTTTGTATACATTGAAACCATTATTATGAGAGTGCCCTTTATGGTCCACAAATAAAAAGAACTAGGATGAGGATCTATGTAGATTGCTCCTTGGCTTCAGGGAGGAGTACACACATTCCTTTTCGAAGATAGTCCATATCAGTGAAACCAGCTGGTATAAAATTGAATTACCACCGCACATAAGCAGTGGCTCTTTGGATGTTCATATTCCATTTTCAGTACAAACATGCATTAGGAAAAGATTGTGTGTCAAATGTTAGTATTTCTCCCATTTCAAGTCTTTAAATTACAGTCATGCTGAATTTTTATAGCCTTATCTAGATTTATTGTGGTTAACTGCATTTATACCTATCGTAAAACGGAGCAGATATTGCCACTGTAAAATGTAATGTGAAATTGTAAGCCAATAAAAACATAACTAAGAGCTTTTCAAAATGTGACACCCTCGTCTACTATTAATCTCTTTCTTCCCTAGCCATATTTGAAACTTGCCAAAAACCAATTGTGCATCATGTTTGAAAAGTAAGGGCATATAGAGGTGCATCCATGGAGGCTATCCTGCAGCAATGAAACTTTACTTGGCTTTCCGTTTTGGAAGAGCTGTAAAACTTTTTCTCACACTTGTTCATTTTATAACACACAAAGCATAAAGTATGTGCTCTGCATTCCCACAATGGTGTCCAGAAGATCACATAAATTGAGTTCCAAAATGCTTTGGAACACCTCTAATGTCCTGGGTCAAATATACCTATTTTCCAGCTCAGGCTCCAAAATGTACCTATGAAACTTTCTTATGAGCCATATCATAAATCTGTTTAAACTGGTAAAGTCTCTTCTGACGGGGATCTTGAAGTTTTCAGGAAGAACTGACACTCAGCTCCTAATCATTTGTATTCCCACTCCATTCATGTTTGGTGATACATTGGTAGCTTTTAATATAAGTTGACTGTACTTTATCAGATTTCAGTACTGTATGGTTCAGATAACCAAGCACCCATTCTTGTGTAGCCAAACTTGCACCATCCATGGCCAAGATGGATTCAGGTCTCCGGGCAGTTCCAAAAAGCACTTTAAGGAATGAAGTAGGAACGAAGAAGGAAATGATTATGGAAGAATTTAGAGAAATAAAACTGACATGGTTCCATTGTATACAATTAGAACAATGGTTTAAAAATTGGCTAAAAAAAGGAATAACTAGTAAAATATATAAGATAATAATTGAAATAAAGGAAGGAAAAACAAAAATAACACCCTTAAGGAGATCTGGGAAGAAGACTTAGGGATAAAAATAAAGGAAACAGAGTGGCAACAATTGTGGAGACATCTTAAAAATTTATCAATAAGGATTAAAGAAAATTATTATAAATTAATATGGAAATGGTACCTTACACCAGTAAAATGGCAAATATAAATAAAAACTACTCGAAAAACTGTTGGAGAGGATGCCAAGAAACAGGAACATACATACATATGTGGTGGCAATGTAAATATGTAAGCAAATTTTGGGCGAAAGTATTTAAAGAAATAGAAGATATAATGAATATTAAAATAGAAAGAAGTCCTAGTATAGCTTTATTATCATTATATAATAGTATACAATTGGGAAAAAGGATAAAGATGTGATAACAAACCTATTAACAATAGCAAGACTGCTTATAGCAAGGAATTGGAAAAAGAAATAAATATACAAATAGAGGAATGGTACAAGGAAGTATGGAAACTGGCAATAAATGACAAGTTAACATGTATATTAAAAGTAAAAGAGGTATATGGAAACAAAGTGATTTTTATGAGGTATGGAGAAAATTTATTGAAAAAGGATTAGAAAAGGAAGAAGGAAGGTTACCTCCACAAGAAGAAATGAAATGTTGGACGAATGATATGTAAATGCAATGGGGGGGGGAGGGGGAGGGAGCACAGCGGCGAGGGATACAAAAATGTATAAGAAAAACATAATGGCAGATGCTAAAGATTGAAGTATTGTACCTAGAAATGAATAACATGAATCTGCTGTAAATAGACATTGTATAATATTGTGTTGATAATGATAAAACAATAAAAATATTTTTTTAAAAAAGAAAGAAAATAAACAGAAAAAAAGCACATTAATGCAAATGCAATTGGGTTTAAAAAAACCCGATTGCACTCACATTGAAGTCCGCTATCCCCCCCCCCCCCAAGATAGTTCTTTTCTGGGCTGAGTATCCAGGTGATCTTATACAAAACAGGGGGCAATACCGTGTAATCTTACACAAAGCACAAAGTAGGTTACTAATATAGTAAAGTAGACTTTTCAGTATCAAAATTGTCATATATCATTGAATAGTTCAACACATTAAGTAACAATTGAGAGTTCTACACATTGAGTTCAACACATTAAGTACTACACATTAAGGTCAACACATTAAGTTCAACACATTATTATGGTAACACGACCAGGATTCTTCTGTAGCATATTATTTCAATTTACCATGTACTGAAAAGTCAGTTTCAGCAATGCAGGGAATCCCAGGTCATGGAAAAACGCAAAAAGTTCCACCCTAAGTAAACAGTACCTTTCCGTTGATATAGCGTGGTGTTTGTATAGGTCAGTGCTGTCCAACTTCTATAGGCCCAAGGGCCGGAATTCCAGTGGCTGAGCACCTGGCGGGGCGGAGCCGACTGCGGGGGCAGGGCCGACTGCGGGGTGGGGCCGACTGCAGGGGGCGGGGGGCCAACCGCGGGGGTGGGGCCGATCATGGGGGGCGGGGCCAATCCCCGGAGTGACGCTGTAGGAGGGAGGGCGGAGCAAAGAGGGGCTCCCCTTTGCTCCCCCCTCCCTTCTACAGTGTCAAACCGGCAAGAGGAATGGCGATCTCGCCGTCCCTCTTGCCCAGTTTGACGCTGTAGAGAAGGAAGGGAGGCGCAAAGAGGGGCTCCCCTTTGCTCCTCCCTCCCTTCTACAGTGTCAAACCGGGCAAGAGGAATGGCGATCTCGCTGTCCCTCTTGCCCAGTTTGACGCTGTAGAGAAGGAAGGGAGGCGCAAAGAGGCTCCCCTTGCTCCTCCCTCCCTTCTACAGTGTCAAACCGGGCAAGAGGAATGGCAATCTCGCCATGCCTCTTGCCCGGTTTGACGCTGTAGAGAAAGAAGGGAGGTGCAAAGAGGGGATCCCCTTTGCGCCTCCCTCCCTTCTACAACGCCAAACCGGCAAGAAGGGAGGAGCAAAGAGGAGAATTCTCCTCCTCTTTCCCAGCTGCGCGGCGCACGGGACAGCAGCGGCGCCGGTGGAAGAGGAGGAGGAGGAGGGAGAATTCTCCCTCCTCCTCCTTCGTCCCTCCTCTTTCCCCCCGCCCGCGCCCTTGCCCGGATCCAGGGTGCCGGCGCGTGCGGGGGGAAAGAGGGACGGAGGAGGAGGCAATCAACTGACTGCCTCCTCCTTCGTCCTCCTCTCTCCCCCCCGCCCTTGCCCTGATCCCGAGCGCGGCGCGCTGGGGGAAGGAGGAGGGGCGAAGGAGGAAGAAGGCAGCCAGCTGACTTCCTCCACCTTCGCCCCTCCTCCCCCGCGGACGCGCCGCGACTCCGATCACGAGCCGCGGTGCAGGGAGGGGAAGGAGGAGGGGCAAAGGAGGAGGAGCTGGCTCCCTCTCCCTGCCCCACCCCCCTCCCCCTGGCCGCCATTTTTTTAAAAATAGAATTTTTTAAAAAACAAAATGGTGGCCGGGGGCATAGCGGGGGCCGTGCCCAACAGGCTGAGGGGCCATGTACGGCCCCCGGGCCGCCAGTTGGCCAGCCCTGGTATAGGTGGAACTGATGTAACAGGAGGAATAATCCAAGGAGAAAAATCAGTACTGGTAGAAAGTAAATCCCAGTGAGGCGGTTCAAAGAGGTTATTGTAAATCCATAGTGTTCCGAGGGAACCGTATGGAGGCAAACAAAGGCTCGCAAACAGGAGACGCCGAGGGGCGTTCTGCAAAGGAGATTGCCAGTCAGTGTTGTGTAGGGGAAATCCCAGATACGCGGAACCAGCAGGCAAAAATCCAAGATAATAAAAGTGAACCGTGTGGAGGTAGACTGAGCCCTCAAACGGACGATGCCAAGCGGCGTTCCGTGAGGGTGGTCGCCTACGGCGGGAGCTCTCTCCAGAGCCGGCAACGGGCCGTTTCGTCTCACTCCGAGACTTCCTCAGGGGCAGCGTTACAAAGTAGTGTTGTCCTCAAAGGTATACAATCATATAGGAAGTATCAGTCAGCATGGAGGACGGACCATTTCCATGGGATTCCCTGCATTGCTGAAACTGACTTTTCAGTACATGGTAAATTAAACTATTCACTAATATATGATAATTTTGATACTGAAAACGTCTACTTTACTATATTAGTAACCTACTTTGTGCTTTGTATCCAGGTGATCTGCCAGACTTCCCAGCAGGGCAGCAGGACACAAAACAAAATCCCTCAGAAAAGCCTTTAAAAAGGAAAATAATTTACCAGGTCACCATTCCCCATTCTCCAGAGCTCTTCTGGCATGTAGAAATGATGTGCCAACAAAGGGGGGGGGGATAGACCACCTGATCAATGGACTTGCTATATTAGCAATGGGTTGAGTTCTTCTGATTCCATACTCACTACAGAATAAAACATCTTTGCAGAGTATACTGGTTAACAAGGACTTGTTGTGAGTATAATCCAGATTATTAAATCAGATAACCCACATTATCTCATTTGAACCAGATTATGTGAGTCTACACTGCCATATAATCCAGTTCAAAGCAGATAATCTAGATTTTATATGGCAGTGTAGAAGGGGCCTCAATCCACACTGAGCAATATATACACTTCAAAGCCAAGCAAAAAAAATTCCACAAAGGCAAGCCCTTTGTGAGCATCAGTGCTCTATTGTTTATGTAAACCTCATCCCAGCTTCAAACTGGTTTTCCTATGTAACCATCCGCTAGCACAGCGAAACCGCTTTGAAACTGCATGAAATGATCAGTGTGGCGGTTTTCCTCCCTGGCTCCAGACCAATACCCTAAAGCAAAAGCTAAAGCCTTCAGAGACACAAATATCTGCCGGTTTAGATCCCTGTGTGTGTGTCTTCAAATCGGATGGCAGTTCTACAATTCTGAATCTGGTTTAAAACAGTTATTTGTAGTATTTACAACTCCCAGAAGAGCCCAATCCCAAGCAGCGAGGATTTACTGTATTAATTTGAGGGGCGGCCAAAGCAATAGGCAAGTTACGCATTTGCTTATAGTGCAAAATCCCAAAGGGGCGCTCTTGAGGTGCCCCTGCTTAAACTTGAAAATTACCTGGGGCCGGTCCTGCTATCAGATAGTAATGAGTGTTCACAGCAACTGGCCATTTTATTCCAGAACAGATGTACTCTCAGGGCCCTTCCAGACAGGCCCTATATCCCAGGATCTGATCACAGGTTTTCTGTTTATCCCAGATTATCTGGCAGTGTGGACTCATATAATCCAGTTTAAAGCAGAAAACCTGGGATCAGATCCTGGAATATATGGCCTGTCAGGAAGGACCCTTAAGCTATTTATTTATTTATTTCTTCGCATTTGTCTAGCCCTCCCCCACCCAATGGCTCGGGGCAGCTCACAACAGATCCAATCACAACATAATAAAAACAGAGCATATCATAAAACACAATATAAACACAGTCAGAGTTAAAACATTATGAGAATAGCATATAAAACCACAATAGGGCGCACACTAGGCACTACGACAGCAGACAATGGTACAAGATGGCTAGAAAAACAACAGGTTATCCAGCTCCATAGGCCTGCCAGAACAGCAAAGTCTTACAGGCCTTCCTGAATGGGAGGAGACCCTGGATTGCATGGACGTTGGTGAGCAATGAGTTCCAGAGAGCCAGAGCCACGATCGAAAAAGCCCGCCGACAAGTCGCGGTCAGCCGGTAAGTCTTAACACTAGAGATAACCAGGAGGTTTTGCTCTTCCGAGCACAGAGGTCTAGTGGGATGGTATGGGATGAGACGGTCCCGCAGGTACACTGGCCCCAGACCATGTAAGGCCTTAAAAGTCAAAACTAACACTTTGAAGGTGATCCGGCATTCTATCGGAAGCCAGTACAGTTCGAGCAGAATTGGCATGATGTGACAGCCAACCGGGACCCCTGCCAGGAGTCGGGCTGCAGCGTTCTGCACCAGCTTGAGCTTCCGGATCACGGACAAAGGAAGGCCAATGTACAGAGCGTTACAGTAGTCTAGCCTCAAGATGACCGTGGCTTGGACCACTGTGGCCAAGTCGCACCGGGATAAGTAGGGGGCCAGCTTCCTTGCCTGTCGGAGGTGGAAACATGCCACCCTACTGATACTGGAGACATGAGCCTCCATCGACAACAGGGGGTCCAAGGTTACCCCTAGGCTCTTGACAGAAGACGACGGACGGACATAGAGTCACGCCGTCCAGGGTCGGAAGCTGGACATCACCACAACTCGGGCGGCCTAGCCACAGGATCTCTGTCTTAGCCGTATTCACCTTCAACCTACTGGCTCGCAGCCATCCAGTAACGGCCTCAAGGCAATGATGGAAATTATTGGGTATGGATTCGGGCCTGCCCTCCATCCTCAGGATAAGCTGGGTATCATCAGCGTACTGATGACACCCAAGCCCGAAGCTATGCACCAGCTGGGCAAGTGGTCGCATATAGATGTTAAATAATAGAGGGGAGAGGATTGCCCCCTGGAGGACCTTCTCACTCGCTGTATCCGGTTCTGAAGGAAGGAGGACACCCAATTCAGGGCTGTCCCCCTCACCCCAGCCCCGGCAAGATGGTGAGTCAAAAGATTGTAATCGACTGTATCAAATGCTGCCATGAGGTCCAATAACACAAGCAGCGCTGATCCACCTTGGTCCAGCCGGCAGCACAGCTCATCCGAGATGGAGACCAGAACCGTCCCCGTCCCATGCTCCGAACGGAAGCCAGACTGGAAGGGGTCTAGCCAAGTGTAATGATCTGTCGATTAGAGCTGGGATTGCTCTTATCTCAGACCCTTCCAGCAAGATAATCTCCACCAGGTGTTGGCCTTGGAGACATGCACAGAGCTGGAAATGTGCCTTAGGTCACACCACACCAACACGAGTAGCACTGACTGGTATAGTGCTGATTCAGGCAGGATATGATGCAACCTTTCCAGTATATTGGAGTTGCTGAGTCAAAGGGGATATGATGCAACCTCTGCTGGGCATTGCATGCCATGGGGGTTGGGCCTTTGGGATGATGGACAGGTGATGGGGGTGTGTTTTGTATATAAGGTGTGTTTGTTCCTGGTGATGCCAATTCTGGCATCAAAAGCGTTGTACCTGCAATAAATCTTGTTGGATCGTGAACCGCCTGCGTGTGATCCTTACGGAGTATTGGAGTGTCCTCACACCAAGTTGCGTCATCTAGGAAAGACTGCAACTGCTCCATTGCTGCCCTCTCAACCACCTTGCCCAGGAACGATAAATTCAAAACTGGGCGGTAGTTGGAAGGGACCGTTGGATCTAATCCCGGCTTCTTCAGAAATGGAGAGACCACTGCTTCTTTTAACCCCTCTGGAAACACTCCTTGCTCAAGGGAGGTGTTGACTATATTCAACAGAGGGTCACGCAACCCTTCCAGGCTAGCTTTCACCAGCCAGGAAGGGCACGGATTGAGGGAGCAGGTGGTCGGTCCAGTTGCAGCCACAATTCTATCGACAGCGTCTGTGTCCAGTGGTGTGAACCGGTCAAAGGTGGGCCCGGCAAGAGGCCAAGGAGTCTCAAGTTCACTGACTGTATCAATCGTGGCCGGACGGTCCCGGCGGAGGGTCGAGATCTTGTCTGCAAAGCCTCGGCTGAAAGGGCCTGATCATCATTATTTGGGATGGTAGGGACCATCGTTAGCAACCTAATTACTTTAAACAATTGTGCTGGGTGTGAACTAGCAGACGCTATCAAGGTTGCATAGTACAAATTTTTCGCTTCCTTGGTAGCTTGCTCATAAGCATCTTTAAAAAGCTTATAAGCTGATTTCGAACCTTCGCCACGGAGTTTCCTCCACACGCTCTCTAGCTGTCTCTTCTTCCGCTTCATCGATCGTAGCTCCTCAGTAAACCAGTGATGGCAAAATATTCCTACCTGCTCACAATATAAGCTCAACATCTCCCTTTGTGGAACTCACTTTTCTGGGAGGTCGACCAAGAAGGATGTTTTTATTTAGGGAGGTATTTGTTTTTTTCTAATATACTGTGGCAGATGGCATAGATGGAGACATTGCCTTTCTTTTTAAAAATTTTGTTTTAATTGTTGTTTAATTGGGGGGGGCTTAAACAGAACTCTAGGTTAAATGTATTTTAACTTTTGTATTTAGTTCCCTGTCTGCCTTGACTCCCATGCTGGGAGAAAGATGGTATGGAAATTAGATAAAATACATAAATAAATATATTTTTATTTAGTGTAGTTTGGCAGATCCAGGACACTAATGGCTTAGCATCTGGTAGCAGAATTCCTAGGCTTAGTCAATTATTTGGGAGCATCTGATGGGCAAGCATGAAAGCCTCCAAGGCTCTCAACATGTTTGACCTATATTCAATCGATTTGGCTCTTGGTAGAAGATCGTAGGCTTTGATTTCTGGACAAAACAGCTTGGTCTTTCCCCACTGATTCATTTTGTGCATGTATGGACTATTCATTTGTTCAATTTTTTGAAGCCTAAAGCCATTGTTTTCTAGATTTGACTAGGAGTGCAGAAAAAGCGGAAAAGTTGGCAAATGACCCAGAACACTACAAGGCAGAAGAGAGCTTTCAACACACTGGTTCAAACTGCAAATGCTAGTAAACAAATAAGTTTGTGTATGTTGTATTTTGTCTCTATAAGAACCAAGTCAACATAAGCAGGTTAGTAAACTGGAAAGTATAATTTCATTTTGGTGGCAAAACTCCAAAGTGGTTGGGCCTGGGTAATCCTTTCAGTTTACAGAAAACCTACAGTATTGGAGTTTTTATGTAGATAGCCACATGAAAACTCCAATACAATTACATTAATTGATCCATCAGTAGGTTAAATGTTTTTGAATATTTACATAAAACTGTAATTTAAGATAAGACTGTCCAACTCTGATTAAACCATTATTCTAACCTTATTCAGTATTAAATATGCTTACCGATCCTTCCAATAATAAAAAAGATAGTAAAATAATCAATGTAATAAAAATAATAATAGAGTAAAATAAAAATGGAATAATAATAGAATAAAATAATAAATATAATAAATATAATTGTAAAAGAGTAAAACAATCAATGTAATAATAACAATAATAAATAAATAAATAATAATACTTGGAATAATAGAGTAAAATAATAAATGTAATAATAACAATAATAGAGAAAAATAATAAATGTAATAATAGTAATAAATAGTGCAAAATAATAAATGTAATACCAATAATAATTATAACAGAGTAAATAAATAACTTTGACTCAAGTAGAAGTCTGGGAGGGGGTCTTTTCATACCAAAATAGGGCTGAAAAACTCTGCTTATACTCAAGTATATATGGTAAGAGGATGTCACATGCAATTATGGATTGAAATACTAATTTAGGTTCCAATATACATTGATGCAGTTTTGCTGTGCAGATGATTACAAGGGAAATCCTGGAATCAAGAGGTGATTTCTTTTCCATGCTGTTGTGGGTGTTTCTTGTTTGGCTAGCTTGCATCAAATGGTCAGTGTAGATGGAGCCTCAGCCCTTCATTCAATAATATGCTGGGGGTTTTGCTATTGTTTGCTTGATTAAGGGAATTTCCTTTGATGCTTTAACAGCTCTTCAGCCAAAGGGTTTATTAGGTTTTGTTTCATGTTTCAAGAAACTAGAGGCAGAATCTGAAGTATAGATTCCTATGTGTCATAAGCACATGAAACGCCGTCAGTGAACTAAGAAACTGAAAGAAATGAAGATATACATAACTGTTTGTAAATATTTATAGTTAATACTGTACAACATTTACAGAATAAATGTGATGGGTATGAAGGGTGTAAAAGCCAATGTCCACACTCAATTTCACAGACATTTTTCCCGTACGCATTTTGTTTAAATTAACGACATCTGGAAGACATCTGCAATTAAAATCTTCCCTCTTTCGATGCATATAAGAGGCCAAGCATGTAGTCTATAGTTCCTAAAAAAATAGCTAATACTTCTTTAAGAGGAGGGCCCTGCCCAAGGGATATGTTCATACAATGGAGCAATTTTCCAAAATAAAAGGTCAAGTGTAATTTTGGAATGAATCCAATGCTGCCTGATTTTAGCAATGAGAATAGCAGAAGGCTGAAACTCAAACACATTGCTTAGAGAATGATTACGCTTTACAAGACAAGAGCTCAAACAAGGATGCCATTTAGAAGTACCAGATTTCAGGGCCAGGACTAGAGTCTTCAGAGCTAAATCCTCTTCTCCAGTCCTCAGGGCAAAGGGAAGCGGAGTCTCAGGGCAAGACCAGTCCCTTTAAGTGTGTTGACATAGTAAAATAATCAATGTAATAAAAATAATAATAGAGTAAAATATCAAATATCCATATTATTCAGAGTTACTGAAACTGATATGGACTGCCTTGGAGAGATTGCTATAGATTCTACAAAAGGGCCAGGTTATGCCCTGAAATTTCAGGGCCTAGGATACTTCTGACCTGGCAGCCCTTTGAGATTGATTGCACGAAAAGAGCTTTTCTTTGTGTATTTACAAGGGTTGAATGAAAAGTAATGCCTCCACCTTCATTACTTTATATACCACTATTCACTTTTCCACATAATCACTAGATAATTGGATACATTTCTGCCAACAATGAACAATGAAAACAATGAAAGTTTTCTGAAGCCATCATGGAAGAAGTTGATACTCTGTTTCCGCAACCCATTGTGCACAGATCTTTTGATAGCCAAGCAAAGCAATAATATGACCCACGTGTTCTTGTGAAATGCCGATTGTGCTTGAAATTTCTCTCTGAGTGATACGATGATCATCCTGAATCAATCTGTCAACCTTTTGTTTGTGAAACTCGGTGGTTGCTGTCTCAGGACGTCCAACTCTTTGTTTGTCACGAAAGTCAGATGTTTCTACCTCAACACCTTTAAACTTACTCGCCCAACTACACACAGCACTCACATCAACACAGCCACCATAAACAGCTTGCATTCTCTGATGAATCTCCTTTAGGGTGAGACTGCTGTCAAGAATTCAATGACTGCATGTTGCTTAAGTCGCATTGACCAACCGTCTGTGCAGGGTTCCATACGTTATTGCTTTGCTTGGCTATCGAAAGATCTGTGCATGATGGGTACACAGCAGAACTTCAGTGACTGGATCTCACCACCGTATGGCATCCTCCATACAGTCCAGATTTAGCACCGTCTGACTTTCATCTGTTCCTGATAATGAAAGAAGATCTGCGGGGACATCATTATGCTTCTGATGAAGACGTTAAGAGAACTTTGAGACGCTGGTTGTGGAAACAGAGTGTCCACTTCTTCCGTGATGGCTTCAGAAAACTTGTTCACTGTTGGCAGAAATGTAACCAATTATCTGGTGTTTATGTGGGAAAGTGAATATTGGTAGTTAAAGAGCACATTCTAAGGATTATTTCTGTGTTTGGTTTATTAAAATATTCCCATCCAAACCCAAGTAACTAAGGCATTACTTTTTATTCAACCCTCGTACCACTGAAAAGAAGAATTTTTGGCTCTTCTCTGGAAGATCATGCTTTTACAAAAGGTTATGATTTTCAAATGGTTGTGAATGCCTTTTTACTCCAAAATGTTATGGAGATTCTGATTTTTCCAAAGGTTATGATCTCAAAGGTCATCCCCCCCCCCCTGGTGTTGACCAAATGATCTCTGAAAATTCTTACTGAAGAAAACCCTATGAAATTATTATGGCTGCCAAAAGTTATCAGCACACAAACATATAAAACTCCTCTAATAGATGAATGCATGTAGTAGGAGGGAGGGTGGAATAAAGTCTGCCTGCTGCATGTTTGTGAGAGTGTTGTAGAAAAGGACTCTATCACACTCCAAGGCAGCAGCATATTCGGCTGTCAAATAGCTCTTACTATCAATTTTTTTGCAATATTTAGGTGAAATCTCCTTTCCTGCAGTTTGAACCAGCCGATCCTTATCTCAGTCCCTAGAGCAGAATAAAACAAGCTCGCTCCATACTCAATATGACATCCTTTCAAATATTTAAACATGCCTATCATTGTTAAATTGTTCTTGGCTTTTTGCTCTGTTCTAATGGGTAATCACTTGTTTTTACAGAATGAATTTCAAATGCTCTACTATGGACAAAGAAGGCAACTTTAGGAAAAACCCAGTTAATCATGGCCACTGGTTGCCTACTGAAGCAGAAAAGATTAGCCAATGTTCGCTTCCAAAGAAATGATCTTTGTGACCTCTCGATGACTTCAGGAAATGGGGCCATCCGTTCAGATTTGCCTCAAATTATAAAATGGATAGGATTATTGCCTTCTATTAACATTGTAAGGATATTAACTTTTAATTGTGGTAAGCTAGGAGTCTAGACTGACTGAGCAATGCACCCTTGGCCCTTGGAAATTGTCCTATAAACAGCAATTTCCTTCAGCAAATCAGGGCTCCTGATTATGATGTAGGTGTTTTTCCAACACATTATAACTGAACATAGAGGAGCAGAACTAATAGTAATGTGTCAGAATGCTAAGCAGCCGTCTTGCAGCACATGATTAATGAAGAGGGAAGAACTGCCAGGTCAGTTGTTTTCTGAAACAGAAAACAAATTGATCTGCATTCATTCTTAAAAATGATATAGATGAAAAATTAAAATACCTAACTGGCCTGAATTGTTGCTATTGTATGTCCTGGAATGTTGTATGAATTTCTGACTTATTTATTTATTTACAATATTTATAGCTTGCCTTTCTCAGCCATACAGTAACTCAAGGCCAATAGAGTACCGAATTGTTTTCAAGGTGCTGGTGTTGACCTTTAAGGCCTTGTTGTCAGCACCGCTTGCCCCGTTTATTGCCCTAACGGGTCAAGCCTCGCGCGCCATCAGATAAGACCAGCATCTGGCGGGCTTTGAACTGGAACCGCCCTTTGAAGTGCCAGGCACCTTTTCCTGAACTTTGATATGTGGAGAGCCTGATGGTCATCCCTGAGGAAGGAGTGGCACAGCAGGGGGGCGGGCCAGGGAGGGCTTTTGAAGAGAACCTCGCGCGGGAAAACTTTAGTCTATCTTTGCTTGCTTTGGATTAAGGACCTATTAAACCACCTTTCCTTCGACCACGCTTGGAGTGAGTTTGATTTACTAGACCCCCCTTGCCGGAGCTTACACTTGTATGGCTTAGGGCCAGTGTACCTGAGGGACCGTCTCACCCATATGTTCCCCCGAGATCACTACGTTCAGAAGAACAAAATCTTCTAGCCATCCCGTCGATCCATTCCTGTAGGTTATCATCAACGAGATCGATAGCCTTCTCCGTGGCTGCACCTTCCCTCTGGAACTCCATGCCGGATGAGGTTCGCGCTATCACTGACTTAGTCCCGTTCCGGAGAGCTTGTAAGACTTTCTTGTTCAAACAAGCTTTTAACCTCACCAGTCCATGTAGCCTGACATAAGTTCAGAGCTAATTTGCTATTACTGTAGATGGTTGTTCGGGATAGTCGGGATAGTTGAATAGGCTCGGGGCGGTTTGCATGGTGCACATACAAAATTACAGTAACAGTTTAATACATCCTACAAAGGCATAAAACAGAAAAGCAGAAAAGCTAGGATGTATTAAACTGTTACTGTAATTTTGTATGTGCACCATGCAAACCGCCCCGAGCCTGCCAGAAGGAGCGGTATATAAGAGTGAATAATAAATAAATAAATAAATAAAGGCGGGTTACAGATTGGCACAATTTGATGCCAGGCATTCATAAAAGTGTACCAAAAAGCGGAGCATACACACACTAACATAAAAATTAGTATTAAATTCACTCAATATATTGCTCAATAGTACAACTCAAATATAATTGTTATATAGCATACATTTCTCTAATGTTTTTATACTTAGCACAATATAAACACTAAATTATAACTTACACACAGGTAAGTGGAAACACACAAGTCTCTATATAGATATACTCGGAGGAAAAATTCCTTCAGGTGTACTCACACCAGATAGTCCCAGAGCGTCCATATCAAATCCAAATAGGTGTAGAAATAAAAGTCCAAACAATTCCTTGAATATTCACCAATTCACGGATATCCAAACCAAATTACGCTCCACACGGTCGACGCCCTCACTGGACCCTTTCGCCCTCAGGGGTTTCTTTGGGACCGGGTACAAAATCCTGGAGTGGTTTGTGCCGCGTTCCACCTCAATATAGAGTGGTGCTCTTTCTAAGATACATAATGTATATAGTATGGCAAATGCCCAATGGTCAATGTCTCAGACCACCACTGAGAAGGCACTGTCCGTCTCTGTTAATCGCACTTGCGAGGCAGGCGGGATCAAGAGCAGGGTCTTCCCAAATTATCTTAAGCTCCTAGAGAGGGTTCATAGGAGGAGATATGTTCAGACAGGTAAGCTAGGCTGGAATCGTTTAGGGCTTTATAGGCTAAAGCCAGCACTTTGAATTGTGTTCGGTAGCAAATTGGCAGCCAGTGGAGCTGACGCAACAGAGGAGTAGTGCGTTTCCTGAGCGCCGCTCCTGTTAGTAACCTGGCTGCCGCCCATTGGACCATTTGAAACAGTCTTCAAAGGCAACCTCATGTAAAGCGCATTGCAGTAATCTATTTGGGATGTAACAAGAGTGTTATGGCAACCTTATGGCAAACTGATCACAGCAGTTTCTCAACAAGATTTTTTTAAAGAGCGCTTGCCATTGTCTGAGACTGAGAATGATTTGTCCAAGGTCACCGATTGAGTATTTGAACTCTGTTTTCCCAGTGCCCTATTCCAAGACTCAGGTCACTACATGACCAATCTAACAATCAAGCTACAATTTACAGTATTATTCAGGCAACCTCAGATGAAAGTCATCGTACAAGGTAGCAAACTAGTTATTCCATACATATTGATGATGATGATTATAACAATAATAATATATTTTATTTATATTCTACTCTATTTCTCCAAGAAGACTCAGGGCGGATTACAGCACACATATACAACAAACATTCAATGCCATTATACAATTAACAAGGACAGACATGCCAAGGAGCTTTGTTGTTTTGCAGATGCCCTCCCAATCACATTGCTGGCATGTCCTTATGGGTCTAGAAACAGAGGTTGCTAATCAATAGCAATAGACAAAGTCAATATCAAAATTCTCTTATTATAGCAATAAAATCGTTCAACACATTAGGTTATAATCAGTAGTACAGCATAGTTCAGCACATAGAGGTCAACACAATTGGTTCAGCACATAGATAAATGGGGTGTTCTACACAATAAGCAATTCGCATGACATATAATTCGCAGCAACACAATATGGGTACATGAACACACTGAGGTTCCGACTCAATTATACAAAACTTTCAATGGGTAATATCTATGGAGTCAGAACAGTTGTTAGTGGAGGAGAGTTCGAGGGAAGAAACCAGATTATACTGGGAAATTACCCGTGGTTCGGTAGGTAATACAGGAGAGTCCTGAAGGGGCCACGTGGGTGTAATGAAGAATTCAAGAGGAAACGCCCAATGGCGCTTCGGGCAGAGGACGCTGGTCCCAGTAGTTCAATGCAAGCGGAAACACCCAATGGTGCTCCGCGCTGAGGACGCTGGTCACTGTAGTTTAGTACACCATGCGGGCCGAGTGGTAAAAAGCCTGGAGTCAGGGCTGTGTAGTGTTGAACACAGTCCTCAAATGGAGAACCCAGGGGGAGCGTTCCGTGAGAGGGCAAGTGCCTAACGGCTGGAGCTCTCTCCGAAGCCGGCAGCGGTTAAGGGTCGTGTCGTCCTCAAGAGTGTACAATTTCTAAACAATACATGTAATAATTAGTGATAAGTCTCAACCTTACAGAACGGTGTGTAAAGGACAATAATAAAGACATATTTACCATACAAACGTTCGCAGTCAGTGTAGAGGGTGGACCATCCCAACAGGTGGAAATGGTGAGGATGGGGAGGGCCAGGAAGGATTATATAGGGCCCATCTCCATTTCTAAGCTGAAGAGGTGGCGTTGTCCATAGACACCTCCTTGGTCATGTGGTTGGCATGACTGCATGAAGCGCTGTTACCTTCCGCCGGAGCGGTACCTATTGATCTTTTCACATTTGCTTTTTTTTTTGAACAGCTAGGTTGGCAGAAGCTAACAGCGGGAGCTCACGCCGCTCCCCAGATTTGAACCTGTGACCTTTCGGTCAGCAAGTTCAGCAGCTCAGCACTTTAACCCATTTTGCCACTGGGAATCCTCATTTAATGACTGTTTAATGCAATTTGAAGGTAGCTTCTAACTTTGGTGGCCAGACAACAAATGCTCACAAAAGCCCTTGAAAGAAAGCTCTTAATGCGCATCAATGCTCTGTGGTTTGTGTAATCCCTATCTAGGCCTCAAACTGGTTTCAAGATTTCCTATGTAATTATCTGCATAGTGAAATCACTGGCTTAAATTTGCATTAATCAGTGCAGATGTGAGAAAATAATTTTTCCTGACAATAGTTTCCAGAATCTCATGTTGGATTTGGGGGGGTCGGGGGTTGGATATTTAGTCCTCAAAGTAATTTTCCATGTTGTGCTTGAATGTCACGTTTAACTAAACCCCATTGTTTCAGACCAAAAGAGTTAATTAGCTATAGTATGCAATTGTTTTTGTTATACCATTCCTTACTTTAATTTCTGTTTAACACGGACTGCTCTTTTGCTGCTTTCAACAATCGGGATTGAATGGTCCTTGGGTAGCTCATTGCCATAACTCTCCACCATATAAATTCATTTGAAGAGAAACTCAAGTGCAAATAAAGGCATGTGATTAAATGTCTGGTTCCAGGCTGGGTGTTTATTGGCACGAGGAGTGTGTTTATAACCTCAAACAGTCTCTGCTAATTATCACAAAAATATTGCTCTGGGTCTAAGTATCATGGAAATTATCACACAGCTCCTTGATAGCAATAGCCTGGCAAGTCCTCTGTTTCCACCCACATGGAAACAAAACTAAAAACTAGCTTTCAACAAAAGCATGTGTTCCAGTTTAATACTAACCATCAATTAAAATGCCTTGTTTCTTGGCAAGCGGTGGAACAATTAATCTCCCTTGTTCATCATCTTAGGGCCAGGTCACAAAATCCAATTTTCCCTTGATTCATACAAGAATTTCCCATCATCGTGCAATGAATGTGAGACTGGGTGACCTTTTGTTAGTGGATGGAGACAAGGCTCAGTTCTCATTGAGGTGGTCAACCAGCGGCTGTGCTATATTTCATGTTAGTTCAGCAAATTCTTAAAATCCATCACGTTCTTTCCACAGCTGATTAATATGCCTAAGAAACACACACTACAAAAATAGACCTTCCCCAATGTAGTGGGAGGAAAAGTGTGATGATGCCTGCCAATTTATGGTGCGCCCCAAAATTTTGGAATGAAGGGAGGGGAAAGGAGACACAGAATCCTTCCTTCCCTGTAGACGAGTGGGTCTCCCACCCTTTGGTTCTCAAGGTGTTTTGGACTTCAACTCCCAGAAATTATAGTCGTCTTACAAGCTGTTAGGAATTGTGGCAATGAAGATACTCCGGGAAGTGTATTTTAATATTGAGATAAATGTTTTTAATGTTTATGTATGCATATAGTGAATTCTTGTCCCGGCATTGAACGTTTGCCTTATATATGCTGTGCTCTACCCTGAGTCCCCTTCGGGGTGAGAAGGGCGGAACATAAATGTTTTAAATAAATAAATAATGGTGGGAGCCGAAGACCAAAACACCCGGAGGACCAAAATTGGGAACCACTGCCATTGTCAGAACAAAAGCATACTGTTACAGCTTCTCTAAGCTTGTCTGTTCTTTTTCATTACTCATTTTTCCAATCTTGACCATACACTGATGTTGCTTAACTATACATGACCCATGAAATATTGTAGGGTATGGTGTCATGGTTATTAAACAAAACAGTTCTCTAAGAATCTTCACCTCACTAGAACTTCATGGATGAAGAAAAATGTCTGTGTGTTTTTGAGAACAAAGGAACACGTCTGCCTAAATACCCTACAGAAGGGGTTCTCAATCTGTGGGTCTCAGAGATTTTGTTGCAACTCCCAGAAATCTGAGTCAGTTTACCAGCTGTTAGGATTTCTGGGAGTTGAAGGCCAAAACATCTGAGGACCCACAGATTGAGAACCACAGATACCGGATCCCACTTGATCTTGGAAGCTAATTAGGTTCAGCCCTGGTTGTGCTTGGATGGGAGACCAAGAAATATGAGTTGCAGACTTTATTTCAGAGGAAAGAAATAGCAAAACCACCTCTGAGGACTCCTTGGATAAGAAAACACTATGAAGTGCATAGAGCTCAGCATAAATCTGCATTGTGAGTATTCTGACATAGCTCAATAGTGACCCCTAGAGGGTTTGGTACATTTAACAACTGGCCTGTGTGATGAATAGGTCAATTTTTAGGTCAGTTCTTTTCTTCTCCAATACATATCCATAATGTATTTCTTTTGCACTAGGCAGAAAGGAACAGGTCAGCTCT
The DNA here is from genome assembly GCA_030556195.1 of Anolis apletophallus. NCBI lineage: Eukaryota > Metazoa > Chordata > Lepidosauria > Squamata > Anolidae > Anolis > Anolis apletophallus. The sequence continues at coordinate 27,515,318 of JARBWK010000007.1, forward strand.
AATTCAAGTGTAGGGTCATTATGACGATGAATCCAATGGCTTAGTGTAGAAATCAGAAAGTGAAGATAATGTACTTGGACAAGGCAATAGTCAGTCTTTGAAAATGGGCCAGAATTTCCTGAACTGTCTCCCATAAGAGATCTTGAAGGTCTCCCTTATTTAATTCAAGAACAGGATGTTCTCTGTGTCTTTAGATAATCTTTTGCAAGTAATTTGTCGTATGCTGCGAAGCACATATGGCGTCACGCCTGGGCTTAAAGGGAGTGACCATGTAAATAGCTATAAAAAATCCTATGCCCAGGGGATGCTAATTGCTTTCCTCTGAGGTACAGGGTCTCAAAGACTCACAGAACAAAGCTTCTTGAATAAAGGTAGCTGGGTTTATTTTACAAGACACAAAGCTGTAAGTGTCTGGCTCCAAATCTATTACAAAGTTCATGGGCTTGAAGAATCCAAAGCAGTCTTCCTCTTCTCCAGTCTGTGAAGGGTGGATGGTGAATGCCTCTCCTTCTCTCTCTCTGGTCAGCCGCCACGGATAGTGAACAGACCCCCAGCCACTGGACTCTATAAGATGAGGGCGAGTCCTTCCTATGCTGAACCCAGGGCTGGTTGAAAGCAGTAATTGTTCATTAAAAGAAGGTGACAGGCCGGAGCTGACAGCCCTGTGGCTCAGTCACATCCCTGGTAGTCACTGAGCAAACAGAGTGGTCTCCTCTTTATAACCTTTTTAAAAAAATATATTTATTAGGGTTTTTCCATGCATAGTAAAAGTGGGAGAACAATTTAAGGGACAGAACAGTAGGAAAGATAGAGAGAGGGGAGGCCGGGGGTGAGGGGGTAGGGGGTGCTCTGGGTAATGCGGGGGTGCATGGGGGGAGGCGAAGAGAACTGGGTGCTCTGGGGGGATGGGGGCGAGGTCGGCTGCAGGTAGTCTCGGAAGGGGGAGTTGTCATGTGTCCTTTCTTCATTGCTACCAGCCATGTGTTCCTGATTAGACATATTCCTTCTGCCGCTGTCCGTGTTCTCTTTATAACCTTTGAGATGTGTCGGTAGGGTTAACTGTCCCTTATGCTAAGGGACGTCCTTATTTCGGCCCCAAATTTCATGTCCCTTATTTTCAGCTCCTGTCCCTTATTTTCAGCTCCTGTATTGACGGGGTCAGGTGGCAGCATGAGGCAAGGCTGGGCCAGTACATATACACACATACTTCCATCTTCCCTCCTCCTCTATCCTGCTACCCCTTTTGGCTCCTCCCGCTTCCTCTCACCTCCCCATGCATGGCCGGGAATTGTAGACCAAGGCTGCCTCCTTTGATTGAGAGGCGTGTGCGCTTTTTGGGTGGAGTCCATTTCCCAAGAGCCTTTGCTCCCATGGGGAGGAGAAGAAGGAGGAGGAAAAGGAAGAGGGAGAAGGGGGCCTGCCAGTCTTCATGGTGCCACTGGTGAGCAGTTTGAGGGGAGCTGCAGGTAGGGCGCGGGAGCTGCAGGTCCACAAGGTGCTGCTGATCATGGAGATCCAAAGCCAGGTCTGCCCTGCCCACCTCAACCGCTGGGGCCTTCACCGTTGACCACTGGGAGAAGAAGGAAGCTGACCCCTGGAGGCACACAAATCATAGCCACACCAAGGCTGAGGCGGGTGGGGTCTCTGGAGGGCTTTTGAGCTAGATCAGGCATCTGTCGGGAGGGCTTGGTTGTTTTCTTGCAGAATGGCCCAAGTAGATGATATTGCCCTGAATGCATGCGAAGAAGGATTCTGTTAGACCCCAGTCTAAAGATCAGTCAACAGTGTGATGCCACAGCTGAAAAAAGCCAAGGCTGCATCAAAAGGAGTGTAGTTAGGTTGCCTAACGTTTGATTTTCAAATTTTATGAAGTGTCCCTTATTTTTGCTAAAAATCCTGTATTTTTAGGTAAATGTCCCTATTTCTTATGTCAAAAGTGGCAAACCCTATGTGTAGGGGGAAAATTGGAGTGGAAAAAATCTAAGGAGCCCAGTGGATGGAGGCTCTGGGGTGACTTTGAGAGAAAACCTAGGTGGTGATTGGATAAGGCTGTGAGGTGATTCCTGGAAAAGGGAAAACCTTTTTTTTTAATTTTATTGGGTTTCTATGCCCGACTCCGGAGGCTCGCGGCTTACAAAAGCGAGGCACAATAAAATGATAAAACAATAAAAACAGTTAAAACAAAACAGCAAGTAGCAGTAGGACAATGAAGCACTGGCACGATTGGGGATGCCCCGGGCCTCCCCACGCCTGTTGAACAGGTGGGTTTTACAAGCCCGTCTAAATGGGAACAGATCTTTCATTGCCCAGATTTCGGCCGGGAGGGTGTTCCACAGCGTGAGGGTATGACAGAGAACGCCCTCGGGGTAGAGGTAATCGTGCCAGCTTCAGGTACCTCAAAAGTTGCATCCTCGGACCGTAAATGGTCTCAGGGGGGAATATGGGGTGAGACGGTCCTCAGATACCCAGACTGCAAGGCCTTAAAGGTGAACCAACTTTGAAAGGGGATCCGGTGCTCAATTTGGGAGCCAGTGCAGATCCTGCAAACAGGTGTTATGCGCCTGCTGGGTGCCAGACAGGAAGCCGGGCGGCAGTGTTCTGCACCAGCGGCTTCCGGTCGCCGACAAGGAAACCAACGTAGAAACACGTTGCAGTAATCTAGTCTTGAGATGGCCGTGGCTTGTCCCGTTTGGGCCCCGGGCGTTCCGGGAGAGAAAAGGGGGCCAGCCTCCGCCTGTCGGAGATGGAAAAAGGCCACCTTTGCTGACCGAGAGACCTGGGCCTCCATGGTCGCTGGAGTCCAGGTGGACTCCAGGCTCTTCACAGAAGGCGATGGCATAACGCCTCACCGTCCAGGGTGGAAGCTGGACATCTACCCCACCGGCGGCCCAGCCACAAAATCTCCATCTTCGCCGAATTCACCCCCAACCTACTGGCTGCAGCCATCCAGAATGGTTCAGGCAATGTTGGAAAATTATCGGGACGGATCCCAGCCTGCCCCATCCTCAGAATAGCTGGGCATCCGCGTTGGTGACACTCCCGCCCATAACTCTGCACCTGCTGTCAAGCGGCTGCATGTAGTGTTAAATAACAGAGGAGAGAATGGCCCCTGCGGAACTCCACAGACTAATGTGGAGGGCCCCCGGAGCCCTCGCCCCTCCTCCCGCTGAGACGCTGGTGGAGGAAGGAGGTCAGCTTTCAGGGCTGTCCCCCCACTCCAGCCATGGCCGGGGGTGGATCAATAGATTGTGGTCGACCGTGTCAAACGCTGCCGTGAGGTCCAATAACACGAGCAGCGCAGACCCGCCTTGGTCGAGCTGGCAGCGGAGTTGGTCTGTGATGGAGGCCAGAACCGTCTCCGTCCCGTGCCCCGAACGGAAGCCGGACTGGAAGGGGTCAGGATTGGGGAAAACCTGAGCTTGGGAAGACCAGGGCCCCAACCTGCCATGAGGCAGCGCGACCTTTGCTTAATTCCTGGGTTTTTCCCCACTTTTGGACTCTGAGTCAGACTGGGAGGGTAATTCCAGGTGCCAGGAGGGGGAAGGGGGAACCCCAGGCTTGGACATT
>JARBWK010000007.1:27518984-27723468 GCA_030556195.1 Anolis apletophallus
TGGACTCTTACTGCTGCTGACTCATGGGGCCATGAGGTCACATCCTTTGGACTATGGGATATGCTGAATCACCGGATATGGTGCAACCCTACCTGGACATTGCATGGGCGATGGGAGGGGTTGGGGTATATAAGTTGTGTTTTGGTGGCGGGCAGGTGCTTTTGCTTCACATGTGTCGTACCTGCAATAAAATCATGTTGGACCGTGCTTTCAATCTACGCGTGATCCTTACCGAGTGTTGGAGAGTCGTTACAGGGTGGTTTTGCATGCCCTCCGGAAGGGAATGAGCTCTGTAATAGCGCACACGTCATCCGGTAGTGTATTCCACAGAGCCGGGGCCGCTGCTGAAAAGGCTCGTTGCCTTGTTGTGGAGAGGTGACAGGAGCGAACTGATGGTACCGTTAGCAGATTTTGCTCTTCTGAGCGTAGTGATCTCGGGGGAATGTATGGGGTGAGGCGGTCCCTCAGGTATGCTGGCCCTAGACTGTGCAAGGCCTTGAAGGTTAAAACCAGCACCTTGAAGACAATTCGGTACTCAATTGGTAGCCAGTGCAAATGCTGCAGAATGGGAGTGATATGCTCTCTCACTGGTGCTCCCACCAGTAATCGAGCAGCAGCATTTTGCACCAGCAGTTTCGGTTGTCGACAAAGGAAGACCCAACGTGAGGCGTTACAGTAGTCTAGCCTCGAGATGACCATCGCTTGGATCACCGTAGCCAGGTCGATCCCTGGATAGGTAGGGAGCGAGCCTAGCCTGTCGCAGATGGAAGAATGCGATCTTGCTGACCGTGGAGACCTGGGTCTCCATGGAAAGCAGTGGGTCCAACTGGACCCCCAGGCTTTTTACCAAAAGTGACGGACTTAGCTGCCCGCCATCCAGGGTAGGCAACCAGCACCCACCCAACCCAGGCAGCCCAGCCACAGGATCTCCGTCTTCGATGGATTCACCCCCAGCCGGCTGGAGCGCAGCCAACCAGTCACGGCTTCAAGGCATTGATGGAAACAATCGGGTACGGTGTCCGACCTGCCGTCCATTCTCAGCACTAGCTGGGTGTCAGGAACTTCAATGCTTTCCAGTAAAGACGCTACAGAACTGCTGCTTCTTCCAGTGGTAGTTTATTGAAGACACAAAACCTATAAAGCTGAAGCACCCGCTTCCCATCACCACAATCCTTATATACTAATCCCTCCCCATGCAATCCTGGAGAGGGGTTGCATCCTGACTCAGCAATCCCAGTGAGCCTTTGCATTACCCAGCGTTCCTGGGTATTACATCATACCCCAGAGTCTTATCTAGACCAAAGGTCATAGTCCCAGTATATTCAACTGCAAAGAAATAGAGCAAAGTTCATGGTTGAGTCATCTCTCTCTGACTCAGCAACTCAGGTGAAAGTAGTAGGCTCATGGCAGGCTGGAATCTGTCTCTGGCCCCAGGCATAGAGATTCTAGCCCTGACACTGGGTGTCATCGGCGTACTGATAACACTCCAGACCAAAGTCGCGGGCCAGCTGGGCCAGGGGGTGCATATAGATGTTGAACAATTAAGGAGAGAGGATTGCTCCCTGGGGAACCCCACAACTTAATGGGAGTCTCCCAGAGACCTCCTCTCCCCTCTCCACACATTGTCCCCGGTCTTGAAGAAAGGAGGCCACCCATTTAAGGGCAGTCCCCCTAACTCCCGTCGTGGCTAAACGGTGGGTCAATAATGCATGATCTACAGCAGTCATTGTCAACCGGTGTGCCTCGGCACACTCCTTTGCCGTGGCAAGGCTCTTGGTGTGCCGTCTGAAAAGCTTTCTGCCCCCCTTCCTTCCCCCCTCTACTGGCTCCTCCCCAAACACAGGCAACACGCAAGGGCAGAGGAGACCTATGGGCGGCTGGAAAATGATGTTGCGTCATTTTGGAGCCGCCCACTGGGCTCCTCTCCTCCTTTGTGCCGTGCGCCGTTCACGTGGGCGGTGTGGCGGATGTGTCCTTCGCCCTTCCCCCTCTCCTCTGCCTCCTCTGTGCTGTGGGGAGGGGGGAGGGGCTGGGTTTATCCGCCACACCGCCCAGGTGAATGGCTCAAGAAGCAGGAAGGGAGGAGAGGATCGGATCCTCTTCGTCCTTCCTCCTTGAGCCGAGCGCCAGTCAAGTGGGCGGCATGGCAGATGTGTCCTACCACCTTCCCCCTCTCCTCCGCCTCCTTTGTGCTGCGGGAGGAGAGGAAGGGCTGGGACATCTGCCACACCATTCTGGCACTCAGCTCAAGGAGGAAGGGACGAAGAGGATCCGATCCTTCCTCCTTGAGCCGAGCGTCGTTCACCTGGGCGCCGTGGCGGATGTGTCCCAGCCCCTTTCCCCCTCCGCTGCAGCACAAAGGAGGAGGAGGCAGAGGAGAGGGGGAAGGGGCTGGGACACATCTGCCACGCCGCCCAGGTGAACGGCGCTCGGCGACCCTGCCCCCGGCTTGGCAAGATGGTGGCGCCCATTTGTGCGGGCGAGGCGGCGGAAGCGGGCCTGGAGCTGGGCCTGTTCACAGAGGCCTTCCCGGCATGCACATGCCTGCCTGCCGGCTGGCATACAGCATACAGGCTGAGCAAGGGTGGGCCTTGCTTCGGCGCGAGGCGGAGGCCATGGGGGCGCGAGCCTGCTGCCCTCCCAGCTCCCCTTCTCCTCCTGATCTTTCCCTGGGCCTGAGTAGTGTTTGTGTCCTTTTGGTTTGTGGTGTGCCCCAGGATTTTTTTAATTTAAAAAGTGTGCCGCGACTCAAAAAAGGTTGAGAAACACTGATCTACAGTATCAAACGCTGCTGTGAGATCTAACATCTTTGGGATGCCCACAGTATGCATGGTTTGGCACATCTTATTAACTTTAATATTTCTTTTCCGAAGGGCAAGTTCTGTCACTGCGGGAAACTGAACAACAAAACAAAACAAAACAAACAAACAAAAAAGACGTGAGAAAGTATCTCAAAGTATACTGTATCGAAAGTTGTATTCACAGCAAAATAAACGTACCATAAAAAAGCATGTGTCTCAATTCTACATATGGCAGCAACAACTATGAAATACTTCACTCCAACTCAGTAGTCTTTATCAAAGCCATGTAAGGTATGTTTGAGTCACTGGAAGAAAAACTCTTCTGCTGTAATTGATTTTGACCTTGGTTTGCAGAGGAGTTGGAACAGATGCTGAAGCCTGAACAATTTCTTTTAGTCACTTGAGAAGAAGCAAAAAAAAATTGGAAAAGATTTACAAATGATTTTGAACTATACTATAAAATTCAGCAAAAGGCTGCTTTTTAAAAGGGCTTTTTAATCTGAAGGAATTTAGAAGATGGAAGGATTGAATGAAACAGAGAAAAGCTTTTTCTTCCAGGTTCCAGGCTTATCAGATGCAGACCTGATAAAGACTAATGAGTGGAAACAGATTTTGCTAGGATTATGTGGCTGTTGCTGTTATATGTAGAGTCTGGACAAGTTTGTTTTTCTCTGGTATAGTCCTGCTGTTTTGAAAATAACTTTGGATAGAATATACTTCTTATTTTGAGTTGTTGCCATATGTGCAATTTGAACCAGTTGTGTTATGGACACCTTCTGAACACAATCATAGATACAATATGCATGGACTTGTTGTGATCCTGTCTTCACAATTTATTTATTTATTTAAAACATTTATATCCCGTCCTTCTCAACCCCCAAAGGGGGACTCAGGGTGGCTTACAATTGGCAATCATTAGATGCCGACAAAGAACAATTACAGCCAGGCCCGGATTACCCATAAGGCCACCCTAGGCCATGGCCTATGGGCGTAGGCCTAGGGGGCGGCAGATCAAGCACCAAATTTCAATTTTTTTTTAAAAAAAAAAACCATCCCCTCGCAGCGCTCTCCCCCCGTCCTTTCCCAAGACAGAGAGAGAGTGTCATCATACCTCAGTAGAGGGTGGGAGGAGAGCACTGCGAGGGGGCGGGGGGAGGAGGGAATAGTGCCCTCCCTCACCATTGCCCGCCTGGCCCGCCCCTTGTAAAGGAAGGACAGCACGAGGAGGAGGAGGAAGGGAAGCCCCGCCCTGCTGGGGCCGTTGGCGGTCATGCATGCATGCACGCGCATGGCAGGAGGGCGCCTCTGCGTCCTCCGCCATGTTCCTTGGTGCCACGCATGGCCGGCAGCGTCCCCAGGGAGGATGAGGAAAGGGGGGAAGCTCCTGGGGCCGCTGGCCACAGCCGGCCATGCGCGGCACCCAGGAACATGGCGAAAGAGGCAGAGGAGGTGCCCTCCTGCTGTGTGTGCATGCCCGCCAGCGCCCTCGGGGCGGTGCTTCCCTTCTTCCTCCTCCTCCGCGCGACCGTTTTCTGGTCATGGGAGGAGCAGGAGGCCGGAAGCCCCACTCCAAGGCCGCTGACACGCATGCCCAGCGTCCTGCTCTGCGCCCACCCCTTTTCGGCGGGGCTGGGTGACGTCAGCTGGCTCCCTACCTGTCCTGTCATGACCTAGCCACAGTGGTCCAAGCCACGGTCATCTCAAGATTGGACTACTGTAATGCCCTCTACATCGGCCTTCCCTTGTCGGTGATCCGGAAGCTTCAGCTGGTGCAGAACGCTGCAGCTCGGCTGGTGGCAGGCCTTCCATCTCGCTGCCACATCACGCCTGTTCTGTGCAAACTGCACTGGCTTCCAATAGAGCACCGGATCACCTTCCAGGTGCTGGTTTTGACCTTCAAGGCCTTGAATGGTCTGGGGCCAGTATACCTAAGGGACCGCCTCTCCCAATACAACGCCCCACGACCACTGCGATCTGAGTTTCAGAACCTCTTGTTGGTACCTAGCTGTCAATCCATCCATCTGTCTACAACACGGAGGAGGGCTTTTAGTGCCACTGCGCCAGTCTTGTGGAACGCCCTTCCTTCCACAATCTGAGCACAGACCGACCTGCTAGCCTTTTGCAGGGCTTGCAAAACCCTCCTGTTCGCTCAGGCATCCAGTCCATAGACATTCCTAGGCCGCTTACTGTAATGCAGGCCTAAGAGCTATTTTAATGTGTATCTGTTTGTTTCAATTTTAATATGTGAACATTGGTCTGTTGTTTTATAGTGTCTTTTATGGTTTTATGCATATGTAAGTCGCCCCGAGCCTACCGGAAGGGGCGACTAACAAGTCAAAACAATAAATAAATAAATAAAATAGGCTTGCTTAATCTCACCAGGTAGTCAGTTCCAAAGCCACAGCGGAGAAGGCTCTCTCCCTCATCTCCACAAGTCATGCAGGTTGATGGAAGGATGCAGTCATGAAGGTTGATGGAAGGAGATACAGTCATGAAGGTGCTGAGATATCTGAGATATCTGAAGTGTCCTAATAGACCTCAGTGAATGTGATAATATTTTTGCATCTGGCAACGGGGGCATAAGCAGATACTTCTCTGATCCCCTTCCACTTTCCACCAGCCATGGAATGTATGGAGAGAGAGAGAGAGAGAGAGAGATGGTGAGTCCACAGGTATTGAGTGGCCAGGTGTAACATAGTTCTGCATGTGGAACTGTATTGCTTTGCAGGATTCCAGCATACACCACGTTCTGTGTTACATTCCCTAATTTCATCTACATTACTGCCATATACTGTGTTCATGACATTACAATGACAGTGAAGTTTTCCTAATTTCCAACCCAGTTACATGGCAGTGATGGTAGATTTATAGCAATAAGATGCCACCATGTTACATGCAATATGAAACAGAAGCTAGCAAGGAAGTGGTTAGACTGAAAAATGAATTCATGGATATTTTCATACAGGCAGAAGGGAGTGGATCATAACAAATGTTGCAGCAAAAAAGAGAAAGAAATTCAAGATTTTACATATAGCTGATGTGGTGTTGGGAGGAGCTCTGGAATGTTGGGACCCAAAGACAAGGTGTCCTCAATTGGATTTTTTTGGAACTATTTTGGGAAAGGGTTTTCTCTTCCCTGGCCTTCCCTTCTGGGTTTGGAAGCCCATGCCTTCTCTCCGCTTCTGAATGGCCGCATTCAGATGGGGAGGGAAGGCATGGGCTTCCAAACCAAATTTGAAAGCCCATGTGTGACGACTTGGGCTAATAAACTGAGAGGCTTTATTCACTTTTAACGCTGCCACCAACCTAAAGTTTACTCTTTAGGATTTTCTTTTAAAATAATATTTCAGCTAGGCTCCTAATATACAAACGGAGAGGATTCTGAGGTAAAAATCTTTCCCCCTTTCCTGGAACAGTGGGAAGGCAGGAACTGGCACACTCAGATGTAAAGAGGCACAATGGAGGCTTTTCTTAAAAGTTAACAAACAAACTTTTATTAACTTAACACGCTTTTGAAAGGCACAGAGCATAATGGTTTTCAAGTGAGGCACAATAGCGTAATGGTTAACAGAAATGTACTAGAGCGTGTTGGTTACTATAGATTACTTTCTTAGATCTTAGTTACAACACTAGACAGTTCTAAACTTGTCTATCTATCCTTCCTCTCACTCTAATACCGCTGACTAGTAGTGAGTAGTTGTCCACTAGCTAAACTAGTAACTCCCTGAGCTAACACTCAGTCTTTCTAGAAGCACCCTAGCTACTAACTCTCTTCCCTAGAGTTATCCTGCAGTTGGCTTCCTCAGAGAAGTGAGCTAATCTCTAAACCCTAGAGATCCCTAAAAAGCCTGTGACTGACTGCCTGTCAGCTATCCCACAGCACTTTTCCAGTCAGCTTTCAAGACAACTGTCTCTCTCTGACCGCTCACTCTCAGCTCTGTCCAGAGACTCCTCTCTCTCTGAGTTCTGACAAGAGACTGACTAATAAGCTACATTTCTTTCCCTCCTAAGCAGCTTGGCTCCTCCCCTCAGCTCTGAGCCAATCTCAGGCAGCTCTCTCTCCCCCTCCCAGAGAAGGATCCAAGCCACTCCCCCCTTCCTGGCTATCCTGTTTAACCATGGATGCCAAACTACTATGCTGGTCTCGGCCTAGCACAGAATGGGTGAGTCCTCACACCATGCCTTCCCTCCCTATCTGAATGGGGCCATTCAGAAGCGGAGGGAAAACATGGGCTTCCAAACCCGGATGCTGTCATGTTTAAACTGGGTTAAACATGCATGTCCGCCATTAACAAAGCCATTCCAAAATTTCAGAATATTAATGAATTAATTTTGAATTTTTCCCAAAAATTTTTGGAAGTCAATCATATTCAAAGCGGCAGCGCCCCCTACATCCGAAACAAGTTTTGAAACTTTTTTTTCTTGATCAACCAGGCCTACCACTCACATGTTTGGTAGCAAATGCCAGGTGAGAAGCTGAAACAGTGAAGAGGAGGAAATGGTGGTGTTGGTGTAAATCCAAGCGACTGATGGGTCAGAAGTGGTCATTCCACAAAGGTATGTGACGTCTAGCAGATGCCCAACAATGCTGGCCCTTTATTAGGACGGAAGGATAGGGGGCCTTTGGCAATGCCCCTAAAGAGACCATGACTGAGAATGACTGGAATGGCAACCAGTGGTGTCCTGTGTCAGAAAACAAACATTTGGGCTAGGATTCAGCACCTTGGATAGCTCCTTTAAAGTTTGTCCTAACATGGAGGGCACATTCATCTCCTCAAAAAGGTAGAAACCACCAACTATCTTTATATGTAGAAAAAGCCATTTCAGATCTACTTTGGAAGTTGTTTTTTCAGGTGCACAATATGCTAACTCAGAGATGACCCCTGTGATGTTTAGTTCAGCTTACTGCCAAGGGAGTGTGGAAAGGACTGCAGTCACTGCCGCCCACCCTCAGAGCCTCTCCGACTCTATCTGGATTCCGGCCAGCCTTGAAGACCTGGCTCTTCCGCCTAGCGTTCGGGACTGGCTCGGTACCCTGGACTACCTGAGCCACCCCTCCTGTTCATATTCCATGTTTTTAAACTGTTGTACATTGTTCACCCTAGGGTTTTAACTGTTGTAAGTCGCCCGGAGCACCGCCGGTGGAGGGCGACTCACAAATATTAAAGTATTATTATTATTATTGTCTGACCTGATAGTATACACTTAGATATCTTCATCAATACATACCATGTCATAGGCCTGGCTAGTATTTGTCCTGCATAGTCTAGGTCTCTGCTGTATGGCATCCTGGTTTCAACAGAATGAGGCATTTGAAACTGTGAAGAGTCTCGGAAGTCATATTAGAATGGTGTCAGTACCAAGATTGGTTTGCTTAGGCATGCATAGAAATTGTTCTCTTAGGCATGCATAAAAATCCTGCAATCCCTTGTGAAGATAAGCGGACAAATGTCAGCGTGATGGAAGAAGCCAAGACCACTAGCATTGAAGCAATGGTCCTCTGCCATCAATTCCGCTGGACCGGTCATGTTGACGGACTGCCCGACCACCATCTCCCAAAGTAGTATCTCTACTCCAAACTCAAGAATGGAGGAATGGAGGACAGGAAAAGAGATTTAAAGATGGGCTCAAAGCCAACCTTAAAAACTGTGGCATATACACCAAGAACTGGGAAGCCCTGGCCCTTGAGCACTCTGTCAGAATCCCCCCTAAAGGGAACGATACCGCAGTGCCAAGGTGCCTCGGAGGTCAGCTGTGACCAGCAGTGCTGTAGAAATTGAAGAGGCACGAATGGAGGGCGAAAGAGGAAGGCAAGTCAAGCCAACCCTGGCCTTCCACCTGGAAACCGATGCCCTCATTAGGAGACAACTTGCAGGTCACCTCCACAGTCACCTACGTACCCACCGCCAGGACACCAAACTTTGAGGACAATCTTACTTGGGATTGCCTAAGTAAGAAAAAGATTCTCTTAGGCATGCATAGAATTCCTTATCTCTGGGATGCCATCTTCCCAACTTCTTCAAAACATACCTAGAACAAAACCTTCAAGCATGAGCTCAAGAATCCATTCTTTCGCAGAAATAAATATTTTTGTCAATATGCAGGGATATCTGGGGCTCTCCTCCTGGAAATGTGTCTATCTATGGCCTAATTCAAAATAGCTCAGTGTAGCATATACTTCCATATATGGCACCATTTATGGCCTACCTGTACCCATTCAAGTTCAAGTTCAATTTATTATGGTCAATAACCAGTTCAAGAGAACCTGGGCCTATTGTAGCTGCTGAAACCTTCTCCTTAAGGCCAAACTGTGATTTGCAGTCAATGCGTAAGGTCGAACATGGCATAGGGTTACAGCCTGTGCTTGATGGGGTTACACTCCCCCTGAAGGCGCAGGTTCGCAGTCTGGGAGTGATCCTGGATTCATCGCTGAGCCTGGAGCGCCAGGTCTCGGTGGTGGCTGGGAGAGCTTTTGCACAGTTAAAGCTTGTGTGCCAGCTGCACCCGTACCTTGGGAAGTCTGACTTGGCCATGGTGGTCTATGCTCTGGTTACATCCCGAATAGGCTACTGCAACGCTCTCTATGTGGGGTTGCCTCTGAAGACTGCTCAGAAGCTGCAATTAGTCCAACGTTCGGCAGCCAGGTTACTAACAGGAGCGGGGTACAGGGAGCATACAACTCCCTTGCTGCGCCAGCTCCACTGGCTGCCAATTAGCTTCCGGGCACAATTCAAAGTGCTGGTTTTAACCTACAAAACCCTATACGGTTCTGGCCCAGTTTACCTGTCCAAACGGATTCTCCCCTACAAACCATCAAGAACATTAAGATCCTCCAGAAAGACCCTGCTCTTGGTCCCGCCGGCTTCACAAGCACGGCTGGTGGGGACGAGAGACAGGGCCTTCTCTGTGGTGGCCCCTCGGCTGTGGAACTCTCTCCCAAGTGATGCTAGATCTGCCCCCTCTCTGTTGTCCTTTAGGAGGCTAGTGAAGACCTGGATGTGGAACCAAGCCTTCCCAGAATAGGCTGAGATGGGCTATTGTCTGAATGTATGACCACGTTTACAGATTGAGTGGAATTGTTTTAATGGTGATGTGGTTTTATGCTGGGTTTTTATGTATTTTAATATGTTGTTGTAGTTGTTTTTAAATTGTATAGCATTGAATTTTTGCTGTTATGCCGGCCTGAGTCCCTCAATAGAGGTGAGAAGGTCGGGGTACAAAAGTTTTAAATAAATAAAAAAATTAAATTTCCTTTTTCCAAATTGATGTTTTACACCAAAATCTGGTTGCCTTAGGTCCCATGGACAGAGAAAGGTGGGAAGTAATTTTTTTTAATCAACTCTGGAACTGCCTGTATAGTGCTACCTTGCTACTTTGTGGTTTGCTTATTGTGGAATCGCTGTTCCGCTGATTTCAACAAATATTAATTAAAAATATATATCATGGTATTTTCGCTGTTTTGTGGGGTTTCGCTGCTGCTCTCCAAGGCACTTTCTCTTCTCAGTCCTCCCTCTCTCCAGCCTTAAAGGGCCTTTCCTTCCTTTCCTTCACTAGTGTGCAACTACTAAAATAATGTATAAATATAATAATAATAATAATAATCTTTATTTGTAACCCACCACCACCTCACATGTGGCCAAGCCCAAACAACAAATTACAATGAAATGAAAATAAAAACATCAACAATAAACACAATAAAAATACGTAAATATAGCTAAAAGAACAATATACAAATAGATGTCTAAAATCACAAATGACAAGTGACAAGGCAGGCCACATGCATGAATATAAAATGTTAAAAACTCATCTTTATATATAACTAGCTGAGGACCCGGCGGTGCCCGGGTTATTTGAGGAAGGCATTGTGTGCCAAGGTTGGTTCCTATTAAATGTGTATGTGGCTTGCAGTGGTCTCAGGAAGTTAGTGAAGGTACTGCAAGTCCCATTGGCCATGGTCCATCCCCCTCCCAACAGCACAGGATGTAGAGTGGGTCATGAGGGCTTTGTGTACCAAGTTTGGTCTTCATTAGTCATTGAATGAGGGTCGCAGCAGTCTTGGGAAGTGAGGGGAGGTACTTCAAGTCCCATCATTCGTGGTCCATCCTCCTCAATACTGCACCAGAATGTAGAATGAGTCATGGGGGCTCTGTGTGCCAAGTTTGGTCTTGATCAGTGTTTGGATGAGGTTGGCAATGGTCTGGTAAAATGAGTGGAGGTACTTCAAGTCCCATCATCTGTGGTCCACCCTCCGAACTGCATCGGGACGTCCATTGGGTCATGGGGGCTTTTTGTGCCAAGTGTGGTCATGATTATGCACTGGATGAGGGTCGCAGCGGGCTTGGGAAGTGAATGGAGGTACTTGAAATCCCATCCTTCATGGTCCATCCTCCTCTAAACTGCAGTAGGATGGAGTGTGGGACATGGGGGTACTGTGTGCCAAGTTTGGTCTTGTGGTTCAGGGCCGCCTTGGTCTGTGGGGAATGAAGAGTTTGAAAGTACTACAAATCTCATAACCTGTGATGGTACTTCAAGTCCCATCATCCATGGTCCTCCCTACTCCAAACTGCAGTAGAATGAATCATGGGTCATAGGGGCTCAGTGTGCCAAGGTTGGTTACTGTTAATTCAGGCCATACACAATGTCCCATTAACTGAGGCCTAGTCAGGGAAATCAAGTTAATGAAGCCGTACTGTGAATTTTGGGCCTGGTTTGTGATTTGTAGGGGCTACAGTGTTTTCTGGGAAGTGAAGTGGGATGCAAATCCCATCATTCATGGCCCATCCTGCCCTAAACTCTCTTTTGGGGCCTGGCTATACACAATGTCCTATTAACTGAGGCCTAGTCAGGAAAATCAAGTTAATGAAGCCTCACTGTAAATTTTGGGCCTGGTCTGTGATTTGTAGGGGCTACAGTGTTTTCTGGGAAGTGAAGTGGGATGCAAATCCCATCATTCGTGGCCCATCCTGCCCTAAACTCTCTTTTGGGGCCTGGCTATACACAATGTCCTATTAACTGAGGCCTAGTCAGGAAAATCAAGTTAATGAAGCCTTACTGTAAATTTTGGGCCTGGTCTGTGATTTGTAGGGGCTACAGTGTTTTCTGGGAAGTGAATTGGGATGCAAATCCCATCATTCGTGGGCCTTCCTGCCCTAAACTCTCTTTTGGGGCCTGTAATGTTCTGGCCTGTTCTGCTGGTAATTGGTAACTTTAAAAGGCGGAATGGCAGGCAGCCGTTTTCTAAAAGCTGAGGGGAGGAAAACAGGATTCCATTTTGTTTTCACAGAGCCAAGTGGGGAGGGAATGTTGATGGTGCATTTTTCCCCTCAGTGGGAAGAAATCCTGTTGTTTGAATGTAGAGGCCTGGATTCTGGGATGCTGGCTAATCTGTGGCTATCAATGCCCTCTGTCTGGTGCCTTAGAATTTTGGAGTGCCAAGGCTGGCCAATCAAAGGACTTTATGCAAATAGCTGGCACTTAGAATTTTGGAGTGCCAAGGCTGGCCAATCAAAGGACTTTATGCAAATAGCTGCCACATATCGCTGTGGCCTGTGAAAGTGGCTGCCACATATCCGCCCTCCCGCCCTCCGCACACATACATACAAACATTCCGCTTTATAAAGGTATACAGATATACAGATAAAGCAGAATGTTTGTTTGTATGTGTGTGTGTATGTGTGTGTGTGTGTTGTATGTATGTGGCAGCGTTCTTATTGGCTCCAGGCCTCTACATTCTGACAACATGATTGGTTGCCAGTGAGGGAGCACTTGCATAACGCCTCTATTGGCCAGCCAACACGAACATTCCAACCCTCTAAACTGGCAGAGGAGGATAAGGTAAAGGCCTGAGGCAGTCGCCAACACGAACATTCCGATGCTCTAAAGTGGCAGAGGGGGTAAGGAAAAGACCTGAGGCAGTCAATCATGGTGGGAGTTTCAGACCAAAACACTTTGCGACCCCTTTGCGACCCCAAACAATGAGAGAACAAGACCAATCTTGGCACACAGAACCCTCAAGACCTACTCTACATCCTGGTGCAGTTTGAGGAAGGATGGACCATGGATGACGGGACTTGCAGTACTTTAACTCATTTGCTTAGAGCACTGTAGCCGACACCATAGATGGATCAGGACCACACTTGGCACACAGATGCCCACTGGCCCACTTTACAACCTGGTGCAGTGTAGGGCAGGATGGGCCACAAATGATGGGATTTGCAGTACCTTCACCCGATTCATTTCCCACAGAACATTGAAGCCCCTACAAATCACAGACCAGGCCCAAACTTGGCACACAGAGTACCCATGACCTACTCTACATCCTGCTGCAGTTTTGAGTGGGATGGACCATGGATGATAGGACTTGAAGTACCTTCACTCACTTTCTGACACCACTGCAACCCTCATCCAATTACCGAAAAAGAACAAACTAGGCACACAGAGCCTCCATGACCCAGTTTACACCCTGGTGCAGCTTGGAGGAGGGCAGACCATGCATGATGGAACTTGAAGTACCTTCACTCACTTCCCAAAACTGCTGCAAACCTAATCCAATGACTGATCAAGACCAAACCTGACACACAGAGCCCTCATGACCCACTCTACATCCTGGTGCCGTTTGAAGGAGGATGGACCATGGATGATGGGACTTGAAGTACCCCCACTCACTTCCCGAGACTGCTGTGACCCTCATCCAATGACTGATCAAGACCAAACGTGGCACACAGAACCCCCTACATCCTGGTGCAATTTGGAGGAGGATGGACCATGGATTATGGGACTTGAAGTATCTTCACTCACTTCCCGAAACCACTGCGAGCCAAATGAACAACTGATACGGACCAACCTTGGCACACAATGCCTTTCTCAAATAACCCGGGCAGCGCCGGGTCCCCCATGCTAATTTAATATAAATATTAAAATATATAGAGTATCCCTACATTTTCACATATTGCGGGAGGTCCTGGAACCTAACCCCAGCAATAAGTGAGGGAATACTGTGTATGTGTGTGTGTGTGTGTGTGTGTGTGTGTATACTAGCTGAGGACCCGGCGGTGCCCGGATTATTTGAGGAAGGCATTGTGTGCCAAGGTTGGTTCTTATTAGATGTGTATGTGACTTGCAGTGGTCTCAGGAAGTTAGTGAAGCTACTGCAAGTCTCATTGGCCATGGTCCATCCCCCTCCCAACAGCACCAGGATGTAGAGTGGGTCATGGGGGCTCTTAGTGCCACGTTTGGTGTTGATCATTCATTGGATGAGGGTCGCAGTAGTCTCAGAAGGTGAGTGAAGGTACTTCAAGTCCCGTCATCCATGGCCCATCCCCCTCCAAACAGCACCAGGATGTAGAGTGGGTCATGAGGGCTTTGTGTGCCAAGTTTGGTCTTCATTAGTCATTGAATGAGGGTCGCAGCAGTCTTGGGAAGTGAGTGGAGGTACTTCAAGTCCCATCATTCGTGGTCCATCCTCCTCAATACTGCACCAGAATGTAGAATGAGTCATGGGGGCTCTGTGTGCCAAATTTGGTCTTGATCAGTGTTTGGATGAGGTTGGCAATGGTCTGGTGAAATGAGTGGAGGTACTTCAAGTCCCATCATCCATGGTCCGCCCTCCGAACTGCATCAGGATGTCCATTGGGTCATGGGGGCTTTTGTGCCAAGTGTGGTCATGATTATGCACTGGATGAGGGTCGCAGCGGGCTTGGGAAGTGAATGGAGGTACTTGAAATCCCATCCTTCATGGTCCATCCTCCTCTAAACTGCAGTAGGATGGAGTGTGGGACATGGGGGTACTGTGTGCCAAGTTTGGTCTTGTGGTTCAGGGCCGCCTTGGTCTGTGGGGAATGAAGAGTTTGAAAGTACTACAAATCTCATAACCTGTGATGGTACTTCAAGTCCCATCATCCATGGTCCTCCCTACTCCAAACTGCAGTAGAATGAATCATGGGTCATAGGGGCTCAGTGTGCCAAGGTTGGTTACTGTTAATTCAGGCCATACACAATGTCCCATTAACTGAGGCCTAGTCAGGGAAATCAAGTTAATGAAGCCGTACTGTAAATTTTGGGCCTGGTTTGTGATTTGTAGGGGCTACAGTGTTTTCTGGGAAGTGAATTGGGTGAAGGTAGTGCAAATCCCATCATTCGTGGCCCATCCTGTCCTAAACTCTCTTTTGGGGCCTGTAATGTTCTGGCCTGCTCTGCTGGTAATTGGTATCAATGCCCTCTGTCTGGTGCCTTAGAAGTTTGGAGTGGCGAGGCTGGCCAATCAAAGGACTTTATGCAAATAGCTGCCACATATCCAAATCCTGTTGTTTGAATGTAGAGGCCTGGATTCTGGGATGCTGGCTAATCAGTGGCAATCAATGCCCTCTGTCTGGTGCCTTAGAATTTTGGAGTGGCGAGGCTGGGCAATCAAAGGACTTTATGCAAATAGCTGCCACATATCCGCCCTTCCGCCCTCCGCACACATACATACATACAAACATTCCACTTTATTAAGGTATACAGATATATATGAGTAAAAAAGCTGCAGAGACAGAGTCTTGATGTGATATCTACGAGAGTTCATTAAAGATTTTCCCTGACCCACAGGATGCTGAAACTGTACATGTGTACAGTGTTCCCTTGCTACTTCACGGTTTGTTTTAGCGGACTAGCTGTTTTGCGGTTTTCAAAAAATATTAATTTAAAAGATATATCGCTATATTTTCGCTGTTTTGCGGGTTGTTGCAACCGCTGCTCTCCAAGATGTTTCCCTCCTCAGTCCTCCCTCCCTCCAGCCTTGAAGGGCATTCCCTTCCTTTCCTTCACTTTATTTTAAGTTTATAAAGACTTAAAATAGTGTATAAGTGCTAAAATAATGTAGAAATATTAAAATAAGGAGAGTGTCCCTACATCATGGTTTTTCCCTTACTGCGGGAGGCCCTGGAAGCTAACCCCTGCAATAAGTGAGGGAACACTGTAGTGAGAGAAGTCTCTTTAGTGTGTGTTCCCCTCAGCCCCCTCTCTTCCCTCCTTCACAGCCGCCTTTGCGGCATCTCCTTAACGCTCTGAGATTCCAGACCCAGCTATCACACTATCATCCCTTTCTTTCTTTCTCTTTCTTTCTTCCTTTCTCCTTCTCTCCTTTCTCTTCCTCCTTCTTCCTTCCTCTTCCTTCCTTTCTTCATCTTTCTTCCTCTTCCTTCCTTTCTCTTCCTCACTCTCTTCCTTCCTTCCTTCCTCTTCCTCCTTCCTCTTCCTTCCTTCCTCTTCCTTCCTTTCTTCATCTTCCTTTCCTCTTCCTTCCTTTCTCTTCCTTTCTCTTCCTCCCTTTCTCTTCCTCCTTCTTCCTTCCTTCCTTCCTTCCTTCCTCTTCCTTCCTTTCTTCATCTTCCTTCCTCTTCCTTCCTTTCTCTTCCTCCCTTTCTCTTCCTTCCTTCCTCTTTCTCTCTCCCTCCTTCTTTCTTTCTTCCTCTCTCCTCTCCTTTCTCTTCCTCCTTCTTCCTTCCTTCCTCTTCCTTCCTTCTGCTTCCTTTCTCCTTCTTCCTTCCTTCCTCCTTCTTTCTTCCTCCTTCCTCTTCCTTCAGCTTCCTTCCTCCCTCCTTCTTTCTTCCTTCCTCTTCCTCCCGCTTCCTTTCTTTCTCTTTCTCCCTCCTTCTTTCTTTCTTCCTCTCTCCTTCGCTCCTTTCTCTTCCTCCTTCTTCCTTCCTTCCTTTCTTCATCTTCCTTCCTTCCTTTCTCTTCCTCCCTTTCTCTTCCTCCCTTTCTCTTCCTTCCTTCCTTCCTCTTTCTCTCTCCCTCCTTCTTTCTTTCTTCCTCTCTCCTTCGCTCCTTTCTCTTCCTCCTTCCTTCCTCCTTCCTTTCTTCATCTTCCTTCCTTTCTCTTCCTTCCTCTTCCTCTTCCTTCCGCTTCCTTTCTCCTTCTTCCTTCCTCCTTCTTCCTTCCTTTCTCTTCCTCCCTCCCTCCTTCCTTTCTCCTTCTTTCTCTTCCTTCCTCCTCCTTCCCTCCTTTCTCTTTCTTCATTTCTCTTCCTTTCTCTTCCTTCCTTTCTCTTCCTCCCTTCCTTCTCCTTCCTTCCTCTTCCTCCCTTCCTTCCTCTATCTTCCTTCCGCCCTCCTTTTTCTTCCTCCTTCTTTCTTTCTTTCTTTCTTTCTTCCTTCCTCTTCCTTCCTCTTGCTTCCTTCCGCATCCTTCCTCCTTCTTCCTTCCTCTTCTTTCCTTCCTTTCTCCTTCTTTCTTTCTTTCTTTCTTCCTCTTCCTTCCTTTCTCCTTCTTCTTTCCTTCCTTTCTCCTTCCTTTCTCTTCTTCCTTCCTTCCTTCCTTTCCTTTCCATCCCTTTCTCTCTGATTTCAAGTCATCTAAGTTTGAGGGAGCCCCAGTGGCCGAAGTTGACCGCCAGGGGGAGGAGAAGGAAGTGGGGGGGGGCGAGAGGGAAGCCCCAAAGAGGCGGAGAAGAGGAGGAGGAGAAGGCTCTGGTCCTGGCTGCCACTCCCCAGCCAGCTCTGCAGACCTGGTGTGCCCCTCTCACTCGGGGAGCGCTGCCTCCTAGCCGAAGCCCTTCCCTCCTCCTTTGCGTGGCTTGTGGATTCTGGATCCCCCTGAAGTGGGTCCCGAGAGGCCCAAGGGCGCGGTGCCTGGGGAAGGCTCCCCTGCGAGAGGAGTGAGCGTGACTGCTCTGCCTCCCGGAGCGGCGCGCTCCCCGCTCTCTCGCGCGCTCACGCCCCCTGGGAAGCTCGGCCGCCCTTCCTCGCGCGCCTCCTTTTGTCTCCAGCCCGAAGCTCGGGCTCCGTTCGACATGGTGGGGGCCGCGCGGAGGAGGAGGACGAGGACAGCATGAAGCCGCCGGGATGGGCGCCAACAATGGCAAGCGGTATGGCAGCGAAGGTGAGTCGGGTTTTCTTTTTGAAGGGGGAGGTTGGCAGAGGCCCCCACAAGGGGCAGGAGGTCGCCGCAGCCTCCCCTTGGCTCTCCTGTCCCAGATCAGATGGAGAAGTTCAAACCAAGTTGCCCAAGTCCTCTCCTTCCCTTGGAGGATCCCGACTTCTGTTGAATGGATGCCGTTCGAGCCCACTTTCACATCTGGAGCATCAGTAGGAGGAATCTGGCAGCACTAGAGGAGCCAGGACGGATGCCGGCCGCATGACCTTGGAGGTGTCTACGGACAACGCCGGGTCCTCGCCTTAGAAACAGAGATCAGCACCACCACCGCAGAGTCGAACACAACTGGGCTTCATGTCAGGGGGAAAACCTTTTCCCTTACCTTACACAGCCATGTAATCCAGATTCTTGGGTCCTTCCACATAGCCCTATATCCCAGAATATCAAGGCAGAAGACCCCACAACAACAACAACATAATAATAATAATAATCTTTATGTATAACCCGCCACATCTGCTTTGAACTGGGTTATCTGAGTCCACACTCAGATAATGTGAGATTTTCTGCCTTGATGTTCTGGGATATAGGGCTGAGGCCCTCAGAGAATCCCCTTTCTCTGGTTTGAACTGGATTGCATGCGTCCACACTGCCATATAATCCAGTTCAAAGCCGATTGTCTGGGTTTTATATGGCAGTGTAGAAAGGGCCAGAGAAAGTGCATCATCCGTAGGATCCCTGCGGTTTTAACAGTGCTGTCGCTCAATGCTATGGGCTTTAGGGAGTTGTGGTTTGGAGAGGAACACACACAAACAAGAGAAAACTAGAGCAGTGTTTTTCGACCTTTTTTGAGCCGCGGCACACTTTTTACAATTACAAAATCCTGGGGCACACCATCAACCAAAATGACACAAAATGACACTCTAACACAGTAATACATATAGTTAATATGTTTTTAAATGCATTTATACACTCAGTGTGAAACCTGGACCTGTTTCAATGAACACAACAGATATCCTGGCAGGAATGGCAGAAAGACAAACTTCCCACACAGAAGTCCCATAACCAAGAGAAAATGCTATAAGAGTTTGGTGGGCATTGACCTTGAGTTTTGGAGTTGTAGTTCACCTATATCCAGAGAGCACTGTGGACTGAAACAATGTTGGATCAGGACCAAACTTGGCATGAATACTCAATATGCCCAAATGTGAACACAGATGGAGTTTGGGGAAAACAGACCTTGACATTTGGGAGTTACAGTTTCTGGGAGTTATAGTTAACACACAATCAAAGAGCATCCTGAACTCTTGCAACAATGGAATTAAACCAAATTTGGCATATTGAACTCTCATTACCAACAGAAAGTACTGAAAGGGTTTGCTTGGGATCCCCACAGTACAGCTCCCGGCACGGAAGCAGGATCCCACTACCTTGAAGGATCCCCCGCGGGCCTGCCCTGCAACCCAGGACTTCCTATGGGACCGGTCATGGGACTTCCCCACCAGCTCTGCGATGGCGGACCAAGTGAGGCCTGCCCCATCAGCTGAGGCCCTGACAGCCCTTCCCAACGCTAACCCTGACCAGGATTGCCACCGCTTCCCTCCCAATGAGAGTAGGGGGTCAACCGGGGAGAATCAGGCAAAGACTACCTCCGACGCCGAAGCCGGACTGGCCGCTGTGGTGGCAGTTGCCCCTGAGAGGACAACATGCCCAGACCACCCTCCAGGTTGGCTCACCACCTTCCGTACAGGAACCGCCCGAAGACCCCGAGCATCGACTGCTGAGGCCCGAGGACCCCCCGTCGCAGGTAGGCTCGGAGCTCGCCGAGCTGGACATTTTGGCCGTCCTGGCCCCTCCGCCAGAGGCCTGCCGCCGTCGCCGCCGCCCTGCGAGGGTTGGGGAGCCTCCTGAGGAGGCGAGACCCAACATGGCGGGCGGCCTTGGAGACGCTCAGCCAGCCCATGTGCCGAGGCTCCAAGAAGAACCATCACCTTCAGCCGGAAGTCCCGCCTTTGGAGGACCCAACCCCCGGCGCCGACCCGACCATGACTCAGCGAGGCCCCCGGAAGAGGAGGAGGCGCCCCCGGAAGCGGAAGACCGGCGCACATGCTCCCTCTCAGGCCCTAGACCGGAGACCGAGAGCACCCCCCGGCCCCAAAGAACGGAGTCTTCCCAGAACCAGCCCCCCTACTGCCTCGACTAATGGAGGACGGTTTGTGCGGAGGTCGGTGCTGGCCCCGAGGACTTTCCCCACCAGGACATTCTGGAGCTCCTGCTATAAGCAGTTGAAGCTCCGAGAGTCTGGCCGGACTTCCACTTCAGACTCAAGGGACAAGGCGCAGTTAGGCCGGGACTCCCGTCCCAGGCCCCCATGTGGGAATCTGCGCCTCGGCACCAGCGATCCCCTGGGTCACCCCGCCTACCTCCGTTCGATGGCAAGGCGAGACACTAGGGACATTGCTGCTGACACTTCCCCCCCCCTGCTCCCTACCCTTCTGTTTTTCCCCTGTCTACTCTGTACATGTTGTCTTGGTGTTGCCTCTGGGCACTCAAACTTCTGTAAACCGCTCCGAGCCTTCGGAGAGTGGCGGTATACAAGTTTGAAGTATAAATAAATAAATAAATAAATAAATAAATAAATAAATAAAGCGAGCAGAGCGAGGCTGGGAAGAAGGGAGCCTGAGTGGAGAAGAAAAAGTGTTCAGCAGGAGGGGGAAGAAAGGGTATTGGAGGTTCCAATTTCCCACGGCACACCTGATGATTGCTCATGGCACACTACTGTGCCACAGCACACTGGTTGGGAAACACTGAGCTAGAGACTTTGTAAAACTACTATTTCCATGATTCCATAGGACTTTGCCTAATTGTAATGCATGTCCCTTCCACAGCCCTATATCCCAGAATATCAAGGCAGAAAATCCCACAATATCTCCTTTGAACTGGGTTATCTGAGTCCACACTGTTGGGTATTCCAGTTCAAAGCCGAAAATGTGGGATTTTATTCAACTGTGTGGAAGGGGGCGCAGTTAAAGTGGTATCTGGCTATTAATTCTAGAGTGTGAGTATGCTCTTATGTTTATGTAAACTTAGGTTGTTTTGTTCTCTATACTGGCATATAATTCAGTCTCTGAATGCAGATCAATTGGACTATATACGGTGGTTTAGACTCAGGCCTCTACTACACTGCCATATAATCCAGATTATCAAAACACATAATCCACATTATTTGATTAGAACTGGATTATATGACTCTATTGGCCTGTGCAATCATGGTTCTAAATGGTTCTAAAGTACTTACAAAACTAAAGTTCTGGTGGTGAACACTAGGTGGCGCTGGTGCTTTGCTTCTACAGTGTTGCTAAAGTTCTGGTGGTGAACATTTCAGAACTCGAACAAAACTTTCAAAACTTCATTATTATTTCATTATTGGTGATTTTTAAGACAGAACCAATTAGGAACTGCCATTTATAACGAAATTTTGAAAGTTTTGTTAGAGTTCTGAAATGGCTGTTTTGTTCTCTATACTGGCATATAATTCAGTCTCTGAATGCAATTAGGAACTGCCATTTATAACGAAAATTTGAAAGTTTTGTTAAGGTTTTGAAATGTTCACCACCAATAATTTAGCAACACTGTAGAAGCAAAGCACCAGCGCCACCTAGTGTTCACCACCAGAACTTTAGTTTTGTAAGTACTTTAGAACCATTTAGAACAGATCTGGGGAATTACCGGCTCTCCAGGTGTTATGGACTTCAAATCCCAGAAATCCCAACAGCTGGTAAACTGGCTAGGATTTCTGGGAGTTGAAGTCCAAAACACCTGGAGGGCCAGCAATTGCCCAGGTCTGATTTAGAACCATGACTGCACAGGTCTAGAGTCAAAAAACTTTATTATGGTCACAGACCAGCACAAAGCGGGCACAAGCGCCCTAAGAGGAGAAGGACAACTCCCCAGTAAACAGGTCTAGAGTCTACACTGCCATATAATCCAGTTCAAAGCAGATGATCTGGATTTTATACAGCTTTGTTGAAAGGGCCTTAGCTGTCCCCTGCTACGCGTTGCTGTGGCCCAGTCTGGTGATCTGGAAAATAAAGTAATGAGAAGTGTTGGTTTCTATTATATGTGTAATTCCTTTATTTTTGTGGGTAAACAGTATTTCTTGTTGTTTCTTTGTCATTGTTGATCTAGAGATTGTCTGGTTTGCCTACTCTGGAACATGCAACATAGAATTGTCCTTCTTTAGGGATCCCTTTCAAATCAATGATACTATATCTCTCTCTGTGTGTGAATCATATATCTATCTATCTATATCTATGGCTGGATGGCTTTTTTAAACAACAGCAGTGGGCAGCACCGTGGTGCAATGCTAAACAGCTATTTAAGAAGGCAAATAAATCAATACAACAAAAGTAATAAAATCAAGCAGTTCATTAGAATGCAATGTATAACAAATAAGTCTCCACAATGGGAATTATGTATGGGTAATAGTGGAAGAACCACTATAACAGGTACAGTATCAATAGGCACAATAGCTATACAGAAATGAGAGTGGATAAACCACTATAGCAGGTCGCTATATATAGTGTAAGAATGCAAAATCAAACATCAATAAGCACAATGGCAATTGAACATAAACAATCATTGAGGAGTCAGATATTATAGAGTGGGAAGGTAATAAACTTGTTTCAGCCGGCAGCTGTCAATACTGGCAGGGTGAAAGAAGAACTGCAGATCCCCAGAGAACTCCTCTTCGAAGCTGGTCCCGCAGACACGCTAACGCGGAGGGTTTCTCCTGCTACGCGCACGCTATCACCGCTGAGGCGCCGACCAGTCCAGCTGCGCCTTGCCCCCCAGCGCCAAAGATGCGCCGAAAGCCGCACGGCGCCCTGCCAGCGGCCGTTGAAGTGACAACAGGGCCCCGGTACGGTATCTCAAATGCCGGGGTGCAGTGGAACACAGGCCAGGGAGGGGGTCGCCGACGGCTCGAGCCTTCCGACAGTTATCGCCGTCGCCAGACTTTTCAGACTAGCGCCTCAGTAGTGGAGTCGCCACGGTCGTAGTTGGCTCAGTTGAGACGATCACCCAACATCCGAAATGGCCATTTCCGGATGTTGGAGTGGTCCGCCCTCCGTGAAGTTTGAACAACTCTGAACGATACACCTATACTGAGGACGCTATTATTTACGCCTCTGAGGAAGTCCTAGCGACGAAACGGCCCTTAGCCGGCTCAGGAGAGAGCTCCCGCCGTCAGGCGACCCCCCTCCACTGCTCACGCCTACCCTGCGAGCAGTGGACCCTACTTTACTACCCCCGGCATTTGCCTGAATACCCATTACTATCAAGGACGCCCTGTTATTCTTCCCGAACTACCACTTCCAGCAACCCTTATGGGCCGCCATTACGCGGGCCCCGCGCATGCGCACTAGCGCCGGGCAACAGAGCGAGCCTAGCTGACTACGACGCCCACCATCCTCAGCGGTGTGCCATTGCGCATGCCCAGGAGAGCCTACTGCCCACGACCGCTTGCGCCACCAGCTTCATTCTTCCGCTTGTTTCGAACACTGGGGATTCTCCCATCCTGCAAGTTCTTGCTCACCTATTGTGTAGTATTGAACCTTCTCGAGCTGAGTAGGAAAGTTTATTACCTTCCCACTCTATAATATCTGACTCCTCAATGATTGTTTATGTTCAATTGCCATTGTGCTTATTGATGTTTTGATTTTGCATTCTGTACACTATATATAGCTTAATTGCTATATTGGTTTATCCACTCTCATTTCTGTATAGCTATTGTGCCTATTGATACTGTACCTGTTATAGTGGTTCTTCCACTATTACCCATACATAATTCCCATTGTGGAGACTTATTTGTTATACATTGCATTCTAATGAACTGCTTGATTTTATTACTTTTGTTGTATTGATTTATTTGCCTTCTTAAATAGCTGTTTAGCATGGATGGCTTTTTTGTCAGGAGGGCTTTGGTTATGTTTTCTTGCCCTGTTGAAGGAAGTTGGACTGGATGGCCTTAAGGCAGCATTTCTCAACCTGGGGGATCGCAAGGGGCAGGCATGTAGCCAGGGGGGCTAAGGCTTCCGCCCCCCGAAATTCTCAGGGTGGTCCGCGAAAAGGCCTTACTGGTACATTATTTAAACTGTTGTTTATTCATATCATGTTCTGATCACCATGCTCATTATATCCCACATTAGTGGGGTTATTGGGATAACAATGCAAAAGGTTTGCTAGGGTAGACCCTCTTCCACCCAGTCTCAGCCCCCGAAACAAACTCAGCCCCTCCCAAAACAAAAATCCTGGCTACGCCCTGGCAAGGGGGTGTCAGAAGGGTCGCCAAAGACCATCAGAAAACACAGCATTTTCTGTTGTTCATGGGGGTTCTGTGTGGAAAGTTTGGTCCAATTCTATCGTTGGCAGGGTTCAGAATCCTCTTTGATTGTAGGTGAACTATAAATCCCAGTAACTACAACTTCCAAATGTCAAGGTCTATTTTCCCCAAACTCCATCTGTGTTTATATTTGGGCATATGGAGTATTCATGCCAAGTTTGGTCTATTGTTTGAGTCCACAGTGCTCTCTGGGTGTAGGTAAACTATAACACCCAAACTCAAGGTCAAAGCTCACCAAACCCTTCCAGTATTTTCTGTTGGTCATGAGAGTCCTGTGTGTCAAGTTTGGTTTAATTCCATCATTGGTGGAGTTCAGAATGCCTCTTTGATTGTAGGTGAACTATACATCCCAGCAACTACAACTCCCAAATGATATATGCATTTTTTGAGTGATGGTCAGTCATTGAGTTGTTAGGTGCATTCTGTCCAAATGTGGTGTCAATTCGTCTAGTGTTTTTTTGAGTTAAATTAATCCCACAAATGAACATTACATTTTTATTTACATAGATATAGATATATATTAAAACATGATTTATTCTTGTTTCACATAGGCCCTAAGGTTTCCCAATATATTCGAACAACATACCTGCACACTGCAGCTGATACACTAATATGTCACAACACATAGGGACGGTAGCCGTAGGGCTTATGAGAGAGGGCGGAAGAGCCGAAGAGAGGCTCGCCCGCCCTCTGACCTACGAGCTAGCCCTAGGCACGCAGTTGGGGAGCCCAAAGTTACCTCTCCTCCAACTCTGATACTGGCCAACACCAGGTCCGTGCGCAACAAGTCCAGAACCATCAGGGACCTCCTCCTGGAGAAGGAGGCCGACATAGCCTGTCTTACGGAGACATGGTTACAAGAGGGCGACAATGTCATCATGCACGAATTAACACCACCTGGGTTTGTGGCCAGTTGTCAGATGAGGACAGAGGGGCGGGGGGGAGGGGTGGCTATACTCAGTCGAGACCAGTTTAATTCCAGGACAATTCGACTGCGAACATCCCGGAGGAGTGTGTGGGCCTGGTATGGGACCTTGGTGAGAGTGTGGCCTTCCTGCTGGTGTACGTGCACCCAACGCACCGGCAGGAAGTCTACCTAAGCTGCTGGAGGTGGCTGCGGAGTGGGCATTGAGGTTGAAGAGACTTATGGAACCCACTAGGTTCCTGAATGCTCTAAGGGATTGGGAACTCCCCTGCGACTCGGTCGATGGGCTGGTGGAATCCTGGAATACCACTCTTACCACAGCCCTAGACGAGATCGCCCCCAGGCGCTCTCTCACCCCCCGTAGAAATTGCTCGCCATGGTACACCGAGGAGCTGCGAGCGTTGAAACGGAGGAGGAGACAGCTAGAGGACGTGTGGCGGAGTCTCCGTGACGGCGCCGAAATCGGCTTATAAGCAGTTTAAAGAGGCTTATGANCGAGCTATCAAGGAGGCGAAAAAGTTTACTATGCCTCCCTGATAGAGTCAGCTAGTTCACGCCCAGCTCAACTTTTTAGAATAATTCGGTCCATGACAACAATCCCAACTGTCCCAAACGATAGGGGTTTGGCTCCAACAGCTGAGGCCTTTCAGAACTATTTTACTGACAAGATTTCGAATCTCCGCCGAGATATTCCAGCCACGGTTGATACAGTTAGTGAGCTCGAGACTCCGCCGCCACTGGCGGATCCACCTTCACCCGCTTCCAACTGCTGGACGCAGCAGCTGTTGATAAGTTACTGGCTGCAGCTAGGCCAACTACTTGCTCCTCGACCCGTGCCCTCCTGGCTTATTAGATCTTGCCGGGAGGGCTACGTGGCCCCCTGGGCACGATCATAAATAGCTCCCTTGAGCAAGGAGTCTTCCCGGGGGGGACTGAAAGAGGCTATGGTAAGACCGCTGCTGAAGAAGCCGAATTTAGACCCTTCGGCTCCTCTCCAATTACAGGCCAGGTCCAACTTGCCCTTTTGGGCAAAGTAATTGAGAGGGCAGCAGCGGATCAGCTGCAGCGGTTCTTAGATGACACAGCTGGACTTGATCCCTACCAGTCCGGCTTCCGTCGTGGGCATGGGACGGAGACCGTGCTTGTCGCCATTACAGACCAACTTCGCCGCCAGCTGGACCAGGGCGGGTCAGCCCTGCTTGTCTTGTTAGATCTGACAGCAGCGTTTGATACGGTAGATCACGCACTGTTGACCCACCGGCCTGGCCCAGCTGGCCCGCGACTTTGGTCTGGAGTGTTATCAGTATGCGGATGACACCCAGCTTCTGCTGAGAATGGACGGCAGGCCGGATACCGTACCCGATTGTTTCCATCGATGCTGGGAAGCCGTGACTGGTTGGCTGCGCCAGCCGGCTGAAGGTGAATCCGCCGAAGACGGAGATCCTGTGGCCCGATCGCCCGGGCTGGGTGGGTGCCGGTTGCCTACCCTGGATGGCGAGCAACTTAGCCCGTCATCTTCGGTTAAGAGCTTGGGTGTTCAGTTGGACTCCCTGCTGACCATGGATTACCAGGTCTCCGTGGTCTGCAGGGGGTCCTTCTATCACCTACGACAGGCTAGGCGACTGGCACCCTACCAGTCCGCGAATGACCTGGCGACGGTAATCCAAGCGACGGTCATCTCGAGACTAGACTACTGTAACGCCTCTACGTTGGCCTTCCCTTGTCGACACTCCGAAACTCAAGCTAGTGCAGAATGCCGCCGCCGCTACTGACGGGCTCGTCAGTGAGGGAGCACATCACGCCCATTCTCCGGCAACTGCACTGGCTTCCCATCGAGTACCGAATTGTCTTCAAGGTGTTGGTATTGACCTTTAAGGCCTTACACGGCCTAGGGCCTGCGTACCTGAGGGACCGCCTTACCCCGTATTTGCCCCCGAGATCACTGCGGTCAGACGAACAGAATCTGCTGACCATACCATCCGTCCGCTCCTGCCATCTATCCGCGACTCGCCAGAGAGCTTTCTCAGCGGCAGCTCCAGTGCTGTGGAACTCTTTGCCGGACAGTGCCCGAGCCATCTCGGAACTAGCCCCTTTCAGAAAGGCCTGTAAGACCGCCCTTTTTGAACTAGCGTTCAACTAAACCCTAACAGATGGTATGTCGTATACTTCTGTATATTCCCTGCACCTCGGGATATGTCAAACCGTGTTTTTAATCTGTTTTATGTTTCACTGTCGGACTGCATGTCTGTGACATGCTGCCCATGTGTATTTTATTGTTATCCGCCCTGAGCCTGTAGGGAGGAGCGGAACACAAAATTGAATAAATAAATAAATAAATAAATAAATAGTTTGGAAAGCTCTGTTCTAAATGCTGTTGGGCTACAGCTCCCATAATTCCTACCTCTGGCCCAATTGCGTAGACCAGTGTTTCCCAACCAGTGTGCCGGGCACACTAGTGTGCCGTGAGCGATCATCAGGTGTGCCGTGGGAAATTGGAACCTCCAGGAAGGAGGGGGGGGGGAAGAGTCTAGTGTGTTGAAGTATAAAACCCCTAAGAAACCTACCTCAATAAAGGCACAAAATTACAAATACCCCCCCCCCCTCGCCACCCGTTGTCTAAGGGAGGCATGCATTGGGAAGGCCCTCCTCCCTTTCCCCAAGTAGAGACCTTCTCTTGCCTCCTGGGGGGTTCTGTGTGGGAAGTTTGGCCCAGTTCTATCATTGGTGGGGTTCAGAATGCTCTTTGATTGTAGGGGAACTATAAATCCCAGCAACTACAACCCCCAAATGTCAAGGTCTATTTCCCCTGAACTCCATCTGCGTTCATATTTGGGCATATTGAGTATTCATGCCAAGTTTGGTCCTGATCCAACATTGTTTCAGTCCACAGTGCTCTCTGGATATAGGTGAACTACAACTCCAAAACCCAAGGTCAATGCCCACCATATTCTTATAGCATTTTCTCTTGGTTATGGGAGTTCTGTGTGAGAAGTTTGTGTCTTTCTGCCATTCTTGCTAGGATATCTATGTTGAGTTCATTGAAACAGGCCCAGGTTTCACACTGAGTGTATAAATATATTTTAAAAACATATTAACTATATGTATTACTGTGTTAGAGTGTCATTTTGTGTCATTTTGGTTGGTGGTGTGCCCCAGGATTTTGCAAATGTAAAAAGTGTGCCGCGGCTCAAAAAAGGTTGGGAAACACTGGCGTAGACTGCTGGGAATTATAGTATAATTTTCTGCTGTGCCTTTGGAGAGTAGTAATTTGATTTTCTACCATTGCTTTCCTCAATGCCCCCGTTTTGGAGTCCATTCCCACCCCCCTCCTTGTTTACATGTTTATGTGTGTTCTCCCTCACTAAGAAGCTACTCCGCTTATCTCACCCTGAGTTTTTAACATTTTATATTTGTACATGTGCCCCCCTTGTCATTTGTGATTTTAGATACAGTATCTATTTGTATATTGTTCTTTTATTTATATGTATGCATTTATATTGTGTTTATTTTATTTATTTATTTATTTATTCGGTTTTATATTCCGCTCCTCCCTGCAGGCTCGGGGCGGATCACAACATACAATAAAAACATCAGAGTATACAATGATAAAATAACAGAAATTACAGATTCCTTAAAACTCATAGACATGGGCATGCCATTACAATTCCAGTTTAACGAAAAGCAAGTCTAAAAACGGCTGTCTTGCACGCCCTCCGGAAAGGGACGAGCTCTGAGATCACACGGGTGTGATCTGGAAGTGAATTCCATAGCACAGGGGCCGCAGCAGAGAAGGCTCGCTGTCTAGTTGTGGACAAATGGCAGGAGCGGAGCGATGGAATGACTAACAAGTTCTGCTCCTCTGAGCATAGCGATCTCGGGGGAATGTACGGGGTAAGGCGGTCTTTCAGGTACACAGACCCTAGACCGTGTAAGCCCTTAAAGGTTAAAACCACCACCTTGAAGGCAATTCAGTACTCAATAGGAAGCCAGTGCAGTTGCCGTAAGATGGGAGCGATGTGCTCTCTCACTGGTGCTCCCACCAGCAAACGGGCAGCGGCATTCTGCACTAGCTTGAGTTTCCGGATTGTCGACAAAGGAAGGCCGACGTAGAGGGTGTTACAGTAGTCCAGCCTCGAGATGACCATCACTTGGATCACCGTGGCCAGGTTGTCCCTGGACAGGTAGGGTGCCAGTCGCCTAGCCTGTCGAAGATGGAAAAATGATGTTTTGCTGACCATGGAGACCTGGGTCTCCATGGACAGCAAAGGGTCCAATTGGACACCCAAACTCTTTACAAGGGATGACGGGCTAAGTTGCTCGCCGTCCAGGGTAGGCAACCGGCACTCACCCAGCCTAGGGCGACTGGGCCACAAGATCTCCGTATTCACCTTTAGCCGGCTGGAACGCAGCCATCCAGTCACGGCTTCAAGGCATTGATGGAAACAATCGGGTATGGTATCCGGCTTGCCATCCATTCTCAGCAGAAGCTGGGTGTCATCAGCGTACTGATAACACTCCAGACCAAAGTCGCAGGCCAGCTGGGACAGAGGGCGCATATAAATGTTGAATAATAAGGGAGAGAGGATGGCCCCCTGGGGGACCCCACAACTTAATGGGAGCCTCCCGGAGACCTCCTCTCCCTTCTCCACGCGTTGTCCCCAATCCTGGAGGAAGGAGGCCACCCATTTAAGGGCAGCCCCCCTAACCCCAGTCACGGCTAAACGGTGGGTCAACAATGCATGGTCTACTGCAGTGTTTCTCAACCAGTGTGCCGGGGCACACTAGTGTGCCGTGAGCGATCATCAGGTGTGCCGTGGGAAATTGGAGCCTCCAGGAGGGGAGGGGGGAGAGTCTAGTGTGTTGAAGTATAAAAACCCTATGAAACCTACTTCAATAAAGGCACAAAATTACAAACACCCCCCTCCCCACCCGTTGTCTACTTGGTCTCTCCCTCTCCATGCATTGGGAAGGCCCGCCTCCCTTTCCCCAAGTAGAGACCTCCCCTTGCCTCCTGGGGGTTCTGTATGGGAAGTTTGGCCCAGTTCTATCATTGGTGGGGTTCAGAATGCTCTTTGATTGTAGGGGAAATATAAATCCCAGCAACTACAACTCCCAAATATCAAGGTCTATTTCCCCTGAACTCCATCTGCGTTCATATTTGGGCATATTGAGTATTCATGCCAAGTTTGGTCCTGATCCAACATTGTTTGAGTCCACAGTGCTCTCTGGATATAGGTGAACTACAACTCCAAACCTCAAGGTGAATGCCCACCAAACTCTTATAGCATTTTCTCTTGGTTATGGGAGTTCTGTGTGGGAAGTTTGTGTCTTTCTGCCATTCCTGCCAGGATATCTATGTTGAGTTCATCGAAACAGGTCCAGGTTTCACACTGAGTGTATAAATACATTTAAAAACATATTAACTATATGTATCACTGTGTTAGAGTGTCATTTTGTGTCATTTTGGTTGGTGGTGTGCCCCAGGATATTGCAAATGTAAAAAGTGTGCCACGGCTCAAAAAAGGTTGGGAAACACTGGTCTACTGTATCAAACGCTGCTGTTAGATCTAACAAAACACACAGGGCTGATCCACCCTGGTCCAGCTGGCGGCGAAGTTGGTCTGTAATGGCGACAAGCACGGTCTCCGTCCCATGCCCAGTACAGAAGCCGGACTGGAAGGGATCAAGTCCAGCTGTGTCTTCTAAGAACCGCTGCAGCTGATCCGATGCTGCCCTCTCAATTACCTTGCCTAAAAATGGCAAGTTGGACACAGGTCGGTAATTGGAGGGAGCCGAAGGGTCTGGAGCAGCCCATAGAACACCGCGTGGGACACCAAGGGGCTACTCGGCATGGAGAAAGAGGAAGGAGTTGTGCCGTGGCACTGATTTCGCCCTTGGCTCCCAAACCATTGCCTCTTTCAACCTTACCAAACCTTACTCTTTCAACCCCCCTGGGAACACTCATTGTTGATGTTTTGATTTTTGTATTATTGTAATTTGTTGTCTGGGCTTGGCCTCATGTGAGCCACCCCGAGTCCCCAGTGGGGAGATGGGGCGGGGTATAAATAAAGATTGTTATTATTATTATTATAACGCATAATTGGCCACATGTTCCTCAGCTTGACTTATAACCTAATACATTGTTTATTGCTTGTAAATGAGTCTGACAGGGCTTTGTGTTTAAACAAGAAGGCATAAAAGTGGAGCTCGTATTTACAAAATTCTTTCAGGTCATTACCATGTTTCTTGCCGAGTCTGTTGCTATTTCTCACTTGATTAACTGAGACTGAGATGATGACTTGCTTGTAGCCACGCAGTTATGTTTGTGGCAGGAGTGGTATTTAAAATGTGGTTTCCCAATTCAAGACCCAGTTAGTGTATGTTGTGTACTCTCCTCGTTTCTTCTATAGGGCAGTATAATTGCTGATAAAGACCTGCCTTGTGAAAAGTTAAATAATTGGTAGTATCCATGTGAAGATTATTCTCGTTCCTGCCCTGGGACTTGCATGCCAGAACAGACTGATAATGTCATCCATGCCTGCAATGTGGGACATTTTGGTGTCACTCCCAGAAAGTCGGCATCAGTTTTAGAGAGTCTCCACCCTGACCAAATAGTATCTCTGGGGACTGGATTTAAAAGTTGCTAATGAAACAATGGGGACCATATTTAGTAAACATCTGAAATAGTTTCGGATTTGGTCAGCACCCTTTTTTAAAAACTTTGCTGTCAGGAATTTGTGCATAGCCAATTTGTGATGATCTGGCCTATCTGTACTCGTGTCGCTTGTGTTCTTCTCTCTTCTCTCAAATTCATGGAGAAACCGCTCTATTGTTGGATATAGCAACATTCTCAAACCTCCACTAGTTATTTGTTATGTATATAATTGCTTACTGTATTGTATATGTGTATTGGTTTGCAATTTTACCTTAACTCCTTGTTGTGGGAGGGGCTGCAGACCATGTGATCAGAAGTTTGTGAGTAAACCAATTACGTTACTTTTAAAGTCGTCCGCTTATTTTTGTCTCTTGAGAGCATGATTTAAAGGAAAATATATTTTAAGGAAGAGTAGATGGTTTTTTTGGGCAACTAAAAGAAAACATCTGGAACTCTGCTGAATATATATATGTTTGTGCATTGTCATATCTTTGACCCTGACAGTTCAAAGACATGCCCAGGTACATCATTGGTGAATGCCATTTGTGTGTGGATGAGTGACACTCCTCCCGCCCGCCAAACCAGATACAACACAGACACTTAAGTGCAGTAAAAATTGGTCACAACTTAATTTATTGATTACAGGAACAAAGGGTTGGCTGCCAGACATGGGTTCTGGATCAAGATCAATCAGCCCACTGCTGACCGATACCAAAAGAGTCCATTAGGGGGCCCACCAGCACAATACCAGGCAACCAACACGGCACCCTTGGAAACTGCCAGTTGCTCCCTCCCCAGGCAGTAGGGGAGGGGCAGAAACCAGATCCAGAGCCCATGCCACCTGCCAACCAAAGTTGTGACGAACAGGAAAAAACCAATAACAGCAACAACAAACAACAATATAAATCATGTAGGGTGGGTGGGAGGACAGCCCAGAGCACGCCTGGTGCCCACCAGGCCCTGCACAGTCTTTTGAGGCTGCTGGATGGAAGGGGGGGGGGTGGCCAGCCCCTTGCCAGCCCACTGCCCTGCGTGGGGCCGGCTGCTAATAGGCCCAACTGACTGTGTGGCGGGAAACTTCCCACGACGCAGGGGGCTTCTGGAAAAAAGATGCCTCCTGCCACCATCTTGGCCTATGAGAGGGTGCCCCTCGCCGCAACAGGCCTTGCCCGGTAAGTCGGGCAATGCATTTCTCCAAAAGGTTATGACTCTAACAGGTCATGCTTTTACCAAGAGGTTATGACATCATTTTTCAGAAGGTTATAACTTCTAACAAGGTCATGCCTTTCCAAAGATCATAAAATCTCCAAGAGTTTCTGGAGATTTCCATTTTTATTTATTTATTTATTTATTTATTTATTATTTCGACTTGCTTAACCGCCCTTCCCGAGGCTCAGGGAGGTTTCCAACATATAAAAGCACATAAAAGATTAAAACATCATAAAACATCATAAAAACACTACAAACAATCCTAACCAGTCATACATCAATCACAGCGGGTCAGAACAAACTGACTCGTACAAAGGGCAGAGGCAGCACAGCTAAATAAGAGGTTGTCAGTTCAGGCACTGGTCAGTCGCCAAAGGCCTTTCCCCCCCTACAACTTCCAGTATGTCTTAGCCAGCAGGGATTTTGGGAGCTGTAGTCCAAAACTGACCTTTCTGAGCTCTAAAAAAATCCCTAGTGCTTTTTAAATTTTTGGTGTGTTTAGAGAAATTATTTGACAAACAGTTCAGGCAATAATGGGTTAAAACATCAAGTCCTTTTGGTACATTGTAAAAAAGATGAACTGTAACATAATAACGGGTAATATGACATTCTTAAGCAAACACAGAGTTACTTTTTGACTTCTTTTGTTCTGAGTTACGTATGAAACTGGGGCTGTGCCTTGTTTTAGGCTCTATCTTGCTGTCTTTCTTACTCTTTTATAAAATAAACATGGTGGTTTCATCCTCTGCTGAATGATACCAACACATCAGAGGAAGAACCAGTTAAAATAGACACAAACACATTGTTTTCTTTTTTTTGCTTTTGAGCAAACACCGCATACATTCCTTTTAATCCTTTGTAGCTCATTTCTGCTATTTCAGGATTCCTGCATTGTGCAGTGTGGTATAGGACGGCTTCCTGGCGAAATGGCAAGTTTTTCAACCCCAGGGACAAAGCCAGAGAGGCAGGGTTTAATGTGCTCCAGCTGTTCTGTTTAAATGCTACCTCTGCAGTTTCGCTTTACTCAACACTTTTTCTGAGCTTACATTTGGATGTATAAAGAGAGCGGAGTCTTCCCTTGTTGAGATATGCTGTTCGTCACAAAACTCTAAAGGGATGGTTGGCTTCTCTCTCTTTTTCTCGAGCAATTATCAGAAAGATCTCTATGAAATGAAAGTTGTCTAAGTTGAGGGGGGAAATCATCCACTGCAAAAAAAAGCATAGCTTTTTTTTTTGGGGGGGTGTTTTTGTTTTGTTTTTGATATACATTTCCTCTCTGGAATTTCAGTTCAGAAGAGGTGAATGTCAAGCTGAGCTTGTAATCTTCCTCTAAAGCAGTGTTTCTCAACCTTCCTAATGCTGCGACCCCTTAATACAGTTCCTCATGTCGTGGTGACCCCTAACCATTATTTTCATTGCTACTTCATAACTGTATTTTTGAAAGGGGGTGGTGGTGTTGATTTTGTCATTTGGAAGTTGCTGGGATTTATAGTTCACCCACAATCAAAGAGCATTCTGAACTCACCAACAATGGAATTGAACCAAACTTGGCACAAAAAACTCCCATGACCAACAGCAAATACTGGAAGTGTTTGGTGGGCATTGACCTTGAGTTTGGGAGTTGTAGTTCACCTACATTGAGAGCACTATAGACTCAACGATGATGGATCTGGGCCACACTTGACACTAATCGTCAATATACCCAAATGTGAACACTCGTGGAGTTTGGGGAAAATAGATCTTGACATTTGGGAGTTGTAGTTGCTGGGATTTACAGTTCACCTACAATCAAACAGCCCCTTGCACCCCACCAATGATAGAATTGGGTCAAACTTCCTACACAGAACCCTCATGCCTTGAAGGGACTAGCTGGCATGAGCCTCCATCCCACCTCACACACTCTCCCTCACCCACACATGCGCATCATGTTGCCATGCGCCAAGCACGCCTGCTCTCCCCTCCCTGCTTGGAGTCTCAGAAACAGCCCTCCCCTTGGCTGGGAGGCCTGCCAATCACTGCAGAGTAGAGCTTTAGGTGGGAGAATTCACAGTCTGTTTCCAAAAAGAAAGAGAAGGACAAGCAGAGAGATCTTCAATCTTCTCTGCCAAAGGGCTTCCTAAGACCATCATATATGTTTTCTGATGGTCTTTGGCGACCCCTCTGAAACCCCTCTGAAACCCTCTCGCGACCCCCCTGGGGGTCCCGACCCCCAGGTTGAGAAACACTGCTCTAAAGGTGGGAGGCTTTTGCTTATGCTTCCAGTAGGCATGTCATTCAGGCCAAGGCCTGTTGTTGTTGTTGTTGTTGGTCCATCATGTTAACTCTGATCTATGGCAATCCTGTCATAAGATTTGCTTCAGAAGGTTTTTCATAAGATGTTTGCTATTGTCTTTCTCTGAGACTGTGATTTGCCGTAGGTCACTCAGGTCTCTTTCTACCATAGTGTGCTTCCACACAGGGTTTAAACCAGTGGTTCCCAAACTTTTTTGGCCTACCGCCCCCTTTGCAGAAAAAAAATTTACTCACCGCCCCCCTAGAAATTAATTTTTAAATTTTTTATAGCAATTAAACAGATATATGTATTAATATTTCTACCTTTTTTGTAAAATATAATAAAGAAAGTTGTAAATTAGAAACATTGAAGTTTGAAATTATGAAACTATTTATTGAACTTAGAATAGAAAGGTAATACAAAAAAAGTTAAAACATTCGAAACCATTTTAATGAGAAGGATGCTCCTGGTATGCTGCTACCAATCTTAAGTGTATAAAATTTTATTGCTTTTAACCAAAGGCCGTTGCAAGTCCAAAATAAAAAAGAGCGCACACACAAAACAATACATATGGAATTTGCATAGTAGACAATAAAAGGTTACCAGTTACTTATACACCATGAGTCACATTTAAACCTTCTTAAACCAGGTTATCTCCTTTACATAGGACAGCCATCTCCGCTATGTGCCTCCTCCTAATCTTCTTAGCCGCAAGGGCAAACAGGGCTACGCGCCAGGTCGTATATTTATCTGTATCCATAAGGAGGTAGAGTAGTATCTCTTGAGAATTCAGAAAGATTTTGTTGTCCAGTAAAGGTAAGATAAAGCGCTCCCTAGGATCTTTGTGTAGGGGGCAGCACATTAAGTAATGTACCAGGTCCTCTGGGTAGGGGCAACCAACAATACATCTTCGTTCAATTTTGGGGACTTTTTTAAGCCTCCCGTCCCTTTCCGCTGAATCAAACATATTTAGTCTGAGCTCTGTGAAGGCTGCTACCAATCTAGTAATCCTCGGCTCTATTTTCATCAGCAGTAATCTCAAATTATCGTGATTGACTATTTTGCAATCGGTTTCTTTTTTTGTTAATAAATTGGTTACCGCACTGAATCCATGTGCCACTAAATATGTTGAAGGACATTAGTATTATTGTTATAAGACTCAACCAGTTGGAAGAGAACCCCAAAGCTATTATTATTATCCCTTGCTTGGCGAGAGGAGGAGGAGGGAGCAGGAGGAGGGAAGAAGAAAGAGAGAGACACACAAAGACGCCACCGCTCCCTTACAGGGGTTCATCGCCCCCCAAATTCTCCTGGGCCTTCCAGCAGCCCCCTAGATTGCCCCACCGCCCGCCAGGGGGTGGTACCACCCACTTTGGGAACCACTGGTTTAAATCCACAATGCTGCAGGTTTAAGAACGGTTGCCCTCCTCAGTTCTTCGTGCTTTTGGAAACCTGAAGAATTGAGGTGGGCTGTGGAAACTGATGAGACCAGTATCCACTAATTGCAGTAATGCAAATGTATCTAAACACTAGGTTTGGGCAATCATGGTCCTACATGATTCTAAAGTACTTACAAAACTAAAGTTCTGGTGGTGAACACTAGGTGGCGCTGTTGCTTTGCTTCTACAGTGTTGCTAAATTATTGGTGGTGAACATTTCAGAACTCTAATAAAACTTTCAAAACTTCATTATTATTTCATTATTGGCAATTTTTAAGACAGAACCAATTAACTATAAACTAAAAATTATAAATTATAAACTGCCATTTATAACAAAATTTTGAAAGTTTTGTTGGAGTTCTGAAATGTTCACCACCAGAACTTTAGCAACACTGTAGAAGCAAAGCACCACCACCACCTAGTGTTCACCACCAGAACTTTAGTTTTGTAAGTACTTTAGAACCACTTAGAACCATGATTGCCCAGGCCTACTAAACACATAGAAGCTCAATGTATGCATACAAATACAAATGTCATTAAAACATAGGTTTGTTACATTCACAATTAACAGAAATAATTTATTCTTTTCTTGAAAGATGGAAAGAAAATCTTCTTCGCATGTGTGAAAATAGTCTTTGTGTCTTTACTACAGACAAGTAGACTACAAGACGACACAGCTGGGCTTGACCCCTTCCAGTCCGGCTTCCGTATTGGGCATGGGACGTAGACCGTGCTTGTCGCCATTACAGACCAACTTCGCCGCCAGCTGGACCAGGGTGGATCAGCACTGCTTGTTTTGTTAGACCTAACAGCAGCGTTTGATACAGTAGATAACGCCTTGTTGACCCACCGTTTAGCCGTGACTGGGGTTAGGGGGACAGCCCTTAAATGGGTGGCCTCCTTCCTCCAGGATCGGGGACAGCGTGTGGAGGGGGGCGGGGGGTCTCTGGGAGACTCCCATTAAGTTGTGGGGTCCCCCAAGGGGCCATCCTCTCCCCCTTATTATTCAACATCTATATGCGCCCCCTGGCCCAGCTGGCTCACGACTTTGGTCTGGAGTGTTATCAGTATGCGGATGACACCCAGCTTTTGCTGAGAATGGACGGCAGTCCAGACACCGTACCCGATTGCTTCCATCTATGCCTTGAAGCTGTGACTAGCTGGCTGCGTTCGAGCTGGCTGAAGGTGAACCCGTCGAAGACGGAGATCTTGTGGCCTGGTCGCCCTGGGCTGGATGAGTGCTGGTTGCCTATCCTGGATGGCGAGCAACTTAGCCCGTCATCCCTTGTTAAGAGCTTGGGTGTCCAATTCGACCCCTTGCTGTCCATGGAGACCCAGGTCTCCACGGTCAGCAAAACTGCGTTTTACCACCTTCGTCAGGCTAGGCGACTGGCACCCTACCTGTCCAGGGATGACCTGGCCACGGTGATCCAAGCGACGGTCATCTCGAGATTGGACTACTGTAACGCCCTCTACGTTGGCCTTCCCTTGTCGACAATCCAGAAACTCAAGCTTGTGCAGAATGCTGCTGCTCGCTTGCTGGTGGGAGCACCAGTGAGGGAGCATATTACTCCCATCTTCCGGGAACTGCACTGGCTTCCCATAGAGTAACGAATTGCCTTCAAGGTGTTGATTTTAACCTTTAAGGCCTTACACGGTCTAGGGCCTGCGTACCTGATGGACCGCCTTGCCCCGTACGTTCCCCCGAGATCACTACGTTCAGAAGAGCAAAATTTGCTACTGGTTCCATTGATCCGCTCCTGCCATCTATCCACAATTAGGCAGAGAGCCTTCTCCATGGTGGCCC
This sequence comes from Anolis apletophallus, assembly GCA_030556195.1. NCBI lineage: Eukaryota > Metazoa > Chordata > Lepidosauria > Squamata > Anolidae > Anolis > Anolis apletophallus. The sequence goes on from JARBWK010000007.1 coordinate 27,557,347, forward strand.
CAGTATGGTGGAACTCCTTGCCAGATGCTACTCGAGCGATCCCAGAGCTCGGCCCATTTCGAAGGGCCTGTAAAACTGCCCTCTTCAAATTGGCTTTCGACTAATTGATCTGCCCTGAGGGGTCCATGCCTTGAGTTCTAGAAATTGAAATTCTGCTGATTTTACTGTATATTGGTTTTATGCTTTTATGTTTTTATGTGTATTGTATGGCTGCTGGTTTGTATGCGCAGCATGTTTTTATTGTATGTTGTAATCCGCCCTGAGCCTGCAGGGAGGAGCGGAATATAAGATCGAATAATAAATAAATAAATAAATAAGTCTGTGGAAACTGATCCCAGGACTGCAAGTCAGGAAGGCTCAGGTTTAATGGAGTATCAAAGTAATTCAGGACAAAGTAAGGTTTGCCTGCTTTGTCTTAAATTGCTTCACTTATATCTGAGGCATTGTTTGGACCCCTTAGATAAAATTCTGACAGGGCCCGCATTTTGGACCTTGTCTGGAGAAGCCTCTAGTCTACTATATTATGCTGGCTAAGGTTCAAAACCCTCAAAATTGCTTTTGGCTCTAGTGGTGCCACCAATGCCGACTATCTTCCCTGGGAAAGCAGGCTGTCTGTGGAAGTCCAGAAGCCTAGGTCTTGAGCAGTTGAACATATTCTGTTATTTATTTGCCTTAAAAAAAAACCCAACAACAACAAAACACATGTTAGCTCAAGATTTTTCAGTTTCCAGGTGGCTTGAGCCAGTAGATGTCTGGGAAGTCTGACTTGGCCACGGTGGTCCATGCTCTGGTTACATCCCGTATAGATTACTGCAACACTCTCTATGTGGGGTTGCCTTTGAAGACTGTTCAGAAGCTGCAACTAGTCCAACGGACAGCAGCCAGGTTGATAACAGGAGCGGCATTCAGAGAGCGTACAACTCCCCTGTTGTGCCACTGGCTGCCCGTTTGCTACCGGGCACAATTCAAAGTGCTGGCTTTAGCCTTTAAAGCCCTAAACGGTTCGGGTCCAACTTACCTGTCCAAACGCATCTCTCCCTATGAACCATCGAGATGTTTAAGATCATCTGGAGAGGCCCTGCTCTCGGTCCCGCCTTCTTCACAGGCGCGACTGGCGGGGACGAGAGACAGGGCCTTTTCAGTGGTGGCTCCTCGGCTTTGGAACGCTCTCCCTAAAGACATCAGATCGGCCCCCTCCCTCCTGACATTTCGCAAGAAAGTCAAGACCTGGCTATTTGAGCAGGCATTTGCTGATGAAATATAAGGCTTAATGAGATATATGGAATGACGACGATGCGATGGAAACTGATTTCAACATGACGCTGAGACTGCAACTGTATGTTTTTAATTGTTAATTTGTTATTATATGGTTTTGGGGGGTTGCCTTGTTGCTTGTGTTGTATTGAGGGCAGAGACTGCCTGTGTAAACTGTCCCGAGTTGCCTTCGGTCTGAGAGGGGCAGTATAGAAACGTGACAAATAAATAATAAATAAACATAATGCTAAAGTTTAAAATGCAGTAGTTGAGTTTGCTGCTTCAGCAACTTTTTAAAAACATAGAATTGGACACAAAATATGCAGAATGTGTAGTCTTGAAAACGAGTAATGTGCAATTGGAAAAATGGGAGGGAAACTAGACATATTAAGTGTTTCTTAAGTGCTTAAATGACATTGTTTATCAGGCAATCTTGGTGAAAATTGGAGAAGCTGAGAGGTATCAGTTTTGGCAGTTCCATTTTAATGGGGCAGCCGGAATGGATCTAGTCACTGACTTGGGATTTACAGTGGTGTGTGCACTGTTGGATTCTCCTGGCAGTTAATGAACTAGGGCATATTCATCAATGAACTGTTGCCCAAGAGCTAATGATTCGTGCGGGGAAAGTGCCACTGATAATAGGGTTTAAACAAGGAGTAAATCCTTTTTGGGGGTTTGGCTTTTAAGAAATAAATCATATATAAAATTATAACTATCAGCCAACATGAATTGATTCATGTTCACAGTTCACAGAGAATAATAATAATATATTTATATTCCGCCCTTCTCCCTGAGGGGACTCAGAGCAGATTACAGCATATAAACAGACACAAGAAAACATTCAATTCCTTGTTACCATGAAATACAATGTGACACAAAGACACAGACAAAGACAAAGTCTTCTTCTTTCATTTCCAGCTCTGGAGGCAATGCTCATCTCTAGCTCTGGGGGAGGTGCTCCTCTCCATTTCCAGGCCGAGGAGCCTGTGTTGTCTGTAGACACCTCCCGGTCATGTGGCCAGCATGACTTCATGGAACACCTTTTTGCCTTTTCCCACGAAAGCAGTACCTATAGACCTACTCACATTTGCATGTTTTTGAACTGCTAGGTTGGCATGAGCTAGGGCTAACGGCAGGAGCTCACCCTGTCCCACAGATTTGAACTGCCAACCTTCTGGCACTACAGCTTAACTCATTGCTCCACTCATTGCCCCAGCTTCCTGTCTCTAGAGCAAGAGTGGGCAAATTCCCCAACCTAGAGGACAATTCCCCAAACCAGAGCCATCCTACAGGTTGCACGCGCGCACACACACACACACACCACAAGCCCACAAATCTACATTTTCATCTATAGTCCCTCTCACAATGGGAACACAAAGTGATGTGGCATTGCATGCTGACTGAGAGGGCCCTCCAGGAGCAACAAAATTGTAATTCGGGAGCTGCATGCGGTCTACAGGATGCACTATGGCCAAGCCTTATACAAATTCCTACTTTCACATGAGGTGCGTGATAAATGAGAAAAAAAAGAACAAGTGCCAAAATGGCCTAAAAGAATGTGCTAAGGACAAGTCAAGAGTCTCAGTGAAAGAGGTAGAAAAGCACTAGTGCATGTGTCTGCAACCGCCCAAAGACTTTTCACATTAGTTAGAATGGCACTGAATGCCTTTACAGCAGGGGTTCTCAAACTTTTTCAGTGGTGGAGCTCTTTTTGAAGTAAAAATTTCTCACGGAGACCCAGGAAATGTTTATATATTATATTTATTTATTATTTCGCATTTGTCTGCCCCCCCCAAATGGCTCGGGGCGACTCACAACAGTTCGTAAAATAAATTGACAGATATCTCATAAACCACAGTAACACCCTTAGAATAGAATTACAATTATTTATTTATTTATTTATTTATTTATTTATTATTCGGGCTTCTATGCCGCCGACTCCCTGAGGCTCGCGGCGGCTTACAGGAGCCGAAGGGCACAGTAAAATACAGGCAATAAGCAGTTAAAAACAATTAAAAACAACAGCAGTATAGTAATTAATAACACAGTTAACACAATGAACAGCACATCATCCTCAGAAGAACGAATAGATGGCGGGGCATGGGCAGGACTTACTCACCAAAGGCCTGCTTAAACAGGTATGTATGTTTTACAGGCCCGTCTAAACGGGAGCAAGTCCTTCATAGCCCGAGTTCCGGCCAGGAGGGCGTTCCACAGCGTAGGTGCTATGGCAGAGAACGCCCTCCGGCGGGTAGCAGTCAGCCTTGCGAGTTTAGCTGAAGGTATCTCCAGGAGATTGGAGTCCTCAGACCGAAGTGATCTCGGAGGGCAATATGGGGTGAGACGGTCCCTCAAATACGCTGGCCCCAGGCCGTGTAAGGCCTTAAAGGTGAGGACCAACACTTTGAAGGTGATCCGGTGCTCAATTGGCAGCCAGTGCAGATCCTGCAAAACAGGTGTTATGTGGGCGCCAGCTGGCGTGCCAGACAGGAGCCGGGCGGCAGTGTTCTGCACTAGCCTGAGCTTCTGGGTCACCGACAGAGGAAGGCCAACGTAGAGCGCATTGCAGTAATCCAGCCTTGAGATGACTGTGGCTTGGATCACCGTGGCCAGTTCGTTCGGGGAGAGATAGGGGGCCAGCCTCCTTGCCTGTCGCAGATGAAAAAGCGATCTTGCTGACCGCGAGACCTGGGCCTCCATGGTCAGCTGGGAGTCCAAATGGACCCCCAGGCTCTTTACGGAAGGTGATGGGCATAACACCGCACCGTCCAAGGCTCGGAAGCTGGACATTAACATCACCCGGGCGACCCAGCCACAGATCTCCGTCTTCGCCGGATTCACCCTCAACCTACTGGCTCGCAGCCATCCAGTAACGGCCGAGGCAGTGTTGGAAATTATCGGGACAGAACGCGGCCTGCCCTCCATCCTCAGAATGAGCTGGGTGTCGTCAGCGTACTGGTGACACTCCAGCCCATAACTCCGCACCAGCTGTGCAAGAACAAAATGGAGTCGCAGTGGGCTGTCAGCTAGGCAGCGCGAGCTACAGTCTAGCTAACCCCGAAGACTTGCTGGAACAGTAATGTCTTAACTGCTCTCCTGAACAGGAGGAGGCTCTGGGTGGCACGGATGCTGGCAGGCAGTGCGTTCCACATGGTAGGGGCTGCAACAGAGAAAGCCCGCCGGCGGGTTGCGGACAGATGGTAGGTCTTCACATTTGGGATGAGCAGGAGATTTAGCTCTTCGGAGCGCAGTGATCTGGTGGGATGGTATGGGTATTATATAAAGTATATAATGTATGTATCATATCTATCTATCTCATTGTTGTTTATTCGTTCAGTCGCTTCCGACTCTTCGTGACCTCATGGACCAGCTCACGACAGAGTTCCCTGTCGGCCATCACCACCCGCAGCTCCTTCAGAGTCAAGCCAGTCACTTCAAGGATACCATCCATCCATCTTGCCCTTGGTCGGCCCCTCCTCCTTTTTCCTTCCATTTTCCAAAGCATCATTGTCTTCTCTAAGCTTTCCTGTCTTCTCAAGATGTGGCCAAAGTACTTCATCCTTGCCTCTAATATCCTTCCCTCCAATGAGCAGTCAGGCTTTATTTCCTGAAGTATGGACTGGTTGGATCTTCTCGCGGTCCAAGGCACTCTCACAACTTTCCTCCAACACCACAGTTCAAAAGCATCTATCTTCCTTCGCTCAGCCTTCCCTAAGGTCCATCTCTCACATCCGTAGGTTACTACAGGGAATATCATTGCTTTGACTATGCGGATCTTTGTTGCCAGTGTGATGTCTCTACTCTTCACTATTTTATCGAGATTGGACATTGCTCTCCTCCCAAGAAGTTAGCGTCTTCTGATTTCCTGTTTGCAGTCATCTTTGCACCTAGAAATACAAAGTCTGCCACTGGCTCCACGTTTTCTCCCTCCATTTGCCGGTTATCAATCAGTCTATGTATCTCAGGCATGACCAAACTTTTGGACACTTTCATATAATCCAGTTCAAAGCAGATAATCTGGATTTTATATGGCAGTATATAAGGGATTAATATTGAGTAAATTTTGATCATTATTTGTGACCCATGCCATTAAATTTGTGCCATCACACCCCGTCTAAATACTTGGGAAGGGCGAGGACATACTCTCTCTCTCTACCGGGGGATTGCTTCTTGCCTTGCTTTAGAGGCTTGGGGCTCCCAAGGACCAAGCTGGACATTATAGATAACTCAAAACAGGCTTCATTTCTTAAAACATGAGTTATCTGCATTCAGGCACTTTACTTTGTTCCCCAAAAGCAGGGCTGTCCAACTTCTACTGGATCTGTGGCCGGAATTCCGCTCACTGATGACCTGGGGGCCGAAGGGTCTGCCTCCACCCCCGGCTCCGCCCCCTCCCCCTCTCCTCAACATAAGGGGAGAGGGAGAGAATGGAACACAGTGGGGGCATAAATAAACAATTCCATATATTTAATGTTAACATAAGGGGAAAGGGAGAGAATGGAACACAATGGGGGCATAAATAAACAATTCCATATATTTAATATTAACATATTCAGTAGCCGAGATTTCGGCAACAGGAGGAGTATCGCGAGACTACGCGAGCCACACGGGATTTCGCTCTCAACGCAGGCATGATCTTGTGTTGAGAGCGAAATCCCGTGTGGCTCGCGTAGTCTCGCGATACTTGCTCCGAAACCTGGAAGTGGGTAATTTTTTAATTATTATTATTATTTTATTTTTCTATTTTTATTTTTTATTAAAATGCTGAGGGGGCCGGAGGAAAGGGGCTAGGGGGCCGTGTACGGCCCTGGGGCCGCCTGTTGGACAGCCCTGCCCAAAAGGATGTAGAAAAATACTTTACAGTCTCTTAGTTGCTTGGGTCCTGGAAGGTTCAGCCAGATGGCTCTCCAAGTCCGCTCTGTCTTTAGCGTCTCGAGGTAAGGGCACTCGAGACCCCAGCCAGCTGGCCTAAACTGAAGGTATGGCACCTTCCTCTGGATGCCAGCCGACTAGTTTGAAGATGCCTGGGTCTCCTCAGAGCTACCAAACCATCCAGTATGTTGGGCTTTCTGCATGAGACCCAGGGAAAGTCTTTGTCTTGAGAGATGGCTTGACTAAGGCTGGCCCTGGCAAACCTTCAGATATGTCCTCTTCTGGAGAGATCCAGGAAAGCTCTGTAAAGAAATGGCTAGATTTCCAAGTCCCTGGAAAAGGGGCGGAACAAACTTAATTGGGCTCTGTTAACAATGATTGACAGGTGCAAAGAACCAATCAATGCAACCAAACCTCTGCAAAACTAAATAGGTTTGTAGAAACACAATACAACAGTGCAAAGCTTCGCAACTTAAAGTTTTACATACAAGTGGCGCTGGCTGTGCTGTCACAAAATTCTATAGCACATCAGAAAAGCATTGTGTGGATGCAACGTCCTGCATGTTTATGATGTTGGACTACAAAGTAGAACAGTTTGTATTCTTTGCTCTTCCCTATATAGATCCTGCATTACTATTTCACTTCACAGTTCGTATCTCCAGGACCCTGCAGTATCTGCTTGCTTGTTTTCAGAGCCTCAAGGGATGTCTGTGAAATGAAAACGATTACTCTTGAAACAGGACTGCTCGGGCTCCAGAATTAAGGGAGTTGGCCTCATGGCAAAGTTTGTGTTAGCTGAACATTTCTAAATCCCAATACAAAAATCTTGAAAGTGTGTTCTTGAAGTCTGCAGGATACTGCAGTCGTCTATCAAGGAGAAATTGCCAATTGAAAAGTAGCCAGAGCATTAAATTCTAGCCGGCCATGTGTGCTATGATGGCACTATTTGTCAAAAACCGATTAAATCAAGTGAGAGGGAAAATGAGTAGAAAATAACTTTTATGGACATGCTCAAAGACAGTCTGAATGTTCCAGGAATATTTTTTTACAATAGAAAAGTGAGTGATTAAATGCACCACATGATACGTTTTCCCTCAATTCCTTGACAATAGATAACCAGGAATGCTCCATAGAGCCAGGAGTGTTCAGTCCTAACCTGAGGGTTGTGTGGTATATGTATACTTGTCTGGCAAATACTAGTCAGCCGAGAGCATGTCTTTGATTTAAGTTGTTAGCATGAAAGAAGACAGCATTGTGCTCAATTCAATTGAATTATGGCATTTATGAGGGTTCAGAGGTGATTGGCTGTAATCTGCAGACCTGACAGAAGTCTGGTTTTAGCCAATCATGAGACAATTACATAGAATGAGCTCAGGCCCAACAGCTTATAATATAAAGCAGTGGTTTTCAAAATGAATTTGTCTGATCCTGGGAGAATTTCCTTAGGTAATGCGGACTACTTTTGTCTTTTGCTACCTTTCACTTCACCAAACATTATCATCTTTCCTTATGAATCACTTTGCCTGCATGTGAGATTAAGGCAGTGGTCTAATGGTCAGTGAAATCTCTGATCTCCCAACTTTTGAATTATTAGAACGCATGTGGAGTTTTTTCCCAATCTGTGGGCCATTGTTTTGTTTTCCACATTTGGTGGCAGATTTTAGCTCCAATTTAACATAGCTTGGCGTTGCTTTGGCCCATTCATTCCATCTTTGATGCTGCCTGTAGTACCTCTACTTCAACCCACTGTCAAATTGAAACTAAGCAGTCAAGGTGGAAAAAAAATCCCCACCATAACCTAGGTGATATTTTAGCCTAGCAAATCATTCAATAATAATTAATTTATAATGTGACTACACCCCACCAGAAAATATGGACACGAAACATACCGTATATACTTGAGTATAATCCGAGGATTTCAGCCGTTTTTTTACGCTTCAGCCCTCCTTTGGCTTATACTTGATTCCAAATTATCTATCATTTTACTGTTATTATTATTTTTATTTTTAATTACATTTATAACAATGCCTCAGGTAAAAGTGAAGCAATTCAAGACAAAGCAGGTAATTACTTTGATATTCCATTAAACCTGAGCCTTCTTGACCCACAGTCCTGGGATCAATTTCCACAGTGTGCAATGACTTGTAGTCTACCCGTCTGTAGTAAAGACACAAGGACTATGTCCAGACACATGAAGATTTTTTTCATCGTTCAAGAAAACAACAAATTATTTCTGTTAAATGTCAATGTAACAATCCTATATTTTATTGACATTTGTATATGCTTACATTTATTTATTTATTTATTTATTTATTATTTCGGCTTCTATGCCGCCGACTCCCGGGGGCTCGCGGCGGCTCACAGTAGCCACAAGGCACAGCAAAGTACATACAGTTAAATGCATACAGTTAAAAACAGTAAAAAACAGCAGGATTAAAACAGGAGCAATTAAAACAGTGGTATGACATATCGTCTAACAAGGTGAGTGAATAGATGGCGGCAAGTAGACAGGACCTACCCATCGAAGGCCTGCTTAAAAAGATGGGTTTTACAGGCCCGTCTAAATGGGAGCAGGTCCTTAATGGCCCGTGTTTCGGCCGGGAGGGCGTTCCACAGCGTAGGTGCTATGACAGAGAACGCCCTCAGGCGAGTTTATGTCAGCCTAGCAAGTTTCACCGAGGGCACCTCTAGAAGGTTAGAGTCCTCCGACCGTAGTGATCTCAAAGGGCAATTGAGTTTCTATGTGTTAGATATATTTGCATTAGTGCAATTAGTTGATACTGGTCTCATCAATTTCCACATTATTATTATTTCCACATTATTATTATTACATTTACATTATTTTACTCTGTTATTATTTTTATTACATGTATTATTTTATTCTATAATTACATTTATAATTTTACTCTATTATTGTTATTATTACATTTATAATTTTACTAAATTATTACATGTATTATTTTACTCTATTTTTATTATTACATTTATTATTTCACTCTAGTGTTATTGTTATTACATTTCCAATATTTTATTCTATTATTATTTTTATTACTTTTATTATTTACTCTATTATTATTACATTTATTATTTTATTCTATTATTACTGTTATTATTACATTTCCATTATTTTACTCTATTATTATTATTACTATCATTACATTTATTATTTTACTCACTTTATTATTATTAGAAAGATACATTGAAGAAGGTTAGAATAATGGTTTAATCAGAGTTGGACAATCTTATCTTACAGTTTTATGTGAATATCCAAAAATATTTAACCTACTATCAGGCACTGGTTTCTGATACTACTGCATCTGGCAACTCCTTAAAGGAACAGGTGGGCAGACTGTTCAGACAAACACACCCTTTATCTCAATTACCACATGTTTAACTTGGCTGTCATGAAACTAAAATACCAAAAGTATATTATTTCAGCATAGAATAATTAAATTCATTCATCTTCATTTGAAATCAGGAGAATAGTCTTTAGTTACCTGTGCATTTAACCAAAATTCTGGAAACATACTCACTTGTAGAGATCATTCATCAGAGAGGCTCGAAATCTAAGGAAATTTATGTGGTATATGTTCTCCAACACCTCAATGCATCTTTATCTAGGAAACAGAACCTGCAATCATCGATTACTCTTTAGAGAGTGGAAAGAAGAAAAAACCATAGCACCTTTTCTAATGCAACACATCTAATTCCAACACATCTATGGCATAGGACTAAAAGCAACTAGTAGTAATGAAGAACAAGGTTCAGCTAAAATGTTATTTTACCAATTCTTAAAATAAAAAAACAGACTATTAAATATCAATTCTATTTAGAGATCACATACTTAAACTGATGTAAAATTCAATTAAAAAGATGAAAGCACAGCACACTTAGAACTCTAAACTTGGCCAAACTGGTCAACACCCCCTTCAACAATTCATTTATAGCAGTGGTTCTCAAATTGGTGGTTCGTGAATTACCAGTGGTCCACAAAAATTAAAATATGGTCCACAGCCTCACCATTACTACACTGTTGGCTTGAAACCACACAGCAATGAAAGCAACTGGTCTCGCAAAACCCTCTTATTGTCAGCCTCTGTAGCCGCTTACAAATGATCATGCAGAACATGGTCTGGGATTCACTGCAAACTTTACTACAGTATAAAAACAGCAACAAAGCCAAGAGTGACCACCCGGTCTGTACCTCCCCCTTATATACATTCCTCCTTCATTCAAACGACACCTTCCCGCTTTTCCCACTCCTGTCAAGCCCTTGGACCGTCTCTTCCCACACTCTTGGCTCTGAGGACTCCTTATCTGTTGTTTTGTCTTGTCAGTAATCCGGGTTTTGGGCGCCACATTCCAGGCCCCAAATACCGGTTCCTGACACTTATAGTACCGAGGCAGCTGGGATGTCGGGAGGGGAGAAGCAACTACCCACGAAAGATTACTTTTATTATTTATTTTTATTTATTTATTTATTTATGGTATTTCTATCCTGCCTTTCTCGAACCCGAAGATGACTCAAGGTGACCTCGATGCCATAACCATATACAGAATAAAATTTAAACATTTAAACAGATTTATAAAAATACAATAAAAACCATTAAAATATATATAGACATATAAAAACCTATAAAAACATATAAAACCAATATATTCACAACTACCAAATCAGCTCTAGATTATTAAATATGGTTTTCTGTGGGCGAGCCAATGGCGACTACTGGATGGCGTATGTTCTGTATCAGAAATTAGAGCTGATGTGGTCTATCCAATGCAATTTTTTGAATCAGCACCCCAGATAACCAAATAGAATCTAAAGTTGACCAAAAACTGATTTGTAACCCTTTTGATACTAATGTTGGAGAGTCGTCCCTGGTCAAAGTGGTCCATGATCAAAGTGGTCCCTGGTCAAAAAAAGTTGGGAACTACTGATTTATAGGATTCCTCTGCAGTGTGAAAAGGGGATAGAAAGGGGCAGGGAGGACTGCTCTCTCTTTCCCCCCACTCCCACTGAGGCCCCTTCCACACAGCTGTATAAAATCCACATTGAACTGGATTATATGGTAGTGTGGGCTCAGGTAATCCAGTACAAGCAGATATTGTGGGATTTTCTGCCTTGATCATCTTTGCAAACAGCCATATAACCCAGAATATCAAGGCAGATAATCCACATTAACTGCTTTGTATTGGTTATCTGAGTCCAGACTGCCTATAATCCAGTTCAATGTGGATTTTATACAGCTGAGTGGAAGGGATCTGGGTTATATTGCTGTGTGGAAGGATTTAATTATCAGCAAACTAATTTTCGGCAGTTGAAGACAAAGAGGGAAATGAGTGAAAATGGGACATTTTAAAAGTAGCTGAAAAATTAGAATGACAGGATTAATTGGCCACCATGGGAATTTATGATATTAGGTAGAGTTGTGTTACTAAAATTATAGTGCTTTATTTTCTTTGAATTGGCACCGAGCATTTCCTTTGCTCCCTACCCTTACTGTTTAGAACGGCATTTTTAAATGTTGGGTCTGGTCCAACAAAGAATGCTTGTTCATGATATGTCATGTAAAACAGACACATTTTATACACTTATTTTTCCAAGACCAGTAGAAATGTGTATCCAGGTTTTTAATTTACATTTTGGCCCAGATCACTATTGCATTGATTCTGCAGTGTAGACAAGAAATGGGTGGCATATCTAGTAAGTGTTTCTAATCGGGGAACAAAGAAGGAAGTGCTTGCTCAGTTTGAGGCTAAAACAGGAAATTCTTTCTCCTGCTGCACAAATGTGTCCAGGGTAGTGTCATAAATCATAAAGCATGTGTCCCCCAGTGGTCTGTAAGATAAGGCTTTCACAGTGGAAACCAGTACACCGACAACTTCTCCCCCTCCTGTGAATGTATTTTTGCCTTTGGCTAACACTTATTTTTTCTGTCCCTAAAAGGAAGACTGGAGTTGTAGATATTTCCCAATGTGATGCTTAGAAAAAAGTCTTGCATACATTTTTTTCAATGTGTGGAATGAAAGTTGTAGAAGTTGCCACATAGGATCTCTAGGAACTGTCTTCTTCTTGGCTTTTCTTTGTGAATAAAGATTCAGGAAGGACTCATCCCACGCTTTCTACAAGCGCGTTGATGACTAAAAAGGCCAATCCGAGATAGGCAAGTTCGGTTGCAGAAAGCACAGCAGAAAGTCTCCTTGGGTGATGTTGTTTCTAAGTTGCGGTTCTTTCTGCGTTGTCGTTTCTCTTCGAGATTCGTTCAGCGTGTCTTCTCGAAAGAGGCCACAGCATTGTGGATAGTACATCTCCATGCCTCCCGATGTGAGGCCAGGGTGGACCACTGTTGGTGATCAATCCGACCGAGCCTGAGATGTTGTTTCAGGGTGTCCCTTTATCTCTTTTTGGGGGCGCCTCTCGTGCGCTGACCCGTGGCGAGTTCATCATAGAGTAGTATATTTGGAGGCCGTGGTCCTCCATCCTAGAGACGTGCCCTGCCCAGCACAGCTGTGTTCTCAATAGCATGGCCTCAATGCTGGTGATTCCTGCGTATCTTTTAATACTATTTCTATCCCTATATGTGTATATAATATATGATTTATGCCAAAACGAGCCTCAGAGGTCTTCATCTTTCAGCCACCCCACAGAGATATTTTCTGGACAAAGAGGCTGGGCCAATCTTCTTGCTATCCCCAACAAAGGTGATAATCTGAAGGCTGACAGGTCAGAGGTTCGAATCCAGGGAAAGGGCAGATGAGCTCCCTTTGTCAGCTCCAGCTCCTTATGTGGGGACATGAGAGAAGCCTCCCACAAGGATGGTAAAACATCAAAACATCTGGGTGTCCCCTGGGCAACAGACATGCAGATGACCAATTCTCTCATACCAGAAGCCACTTGCAGTTTCTCAAGTCACTCCTGACACGAAGAAAAAAAAATCAAGATCCATTGTGTGTGCATGCAAAATAATAGACAGTTACCATTCTTGATCTGATAAAGCCGGCTGATGTTTGTTGAGCCAAATATTCCACACGGGCTGAGAGATTGCTGACCGCAGAAACAGAAGCTTAGAAGAGGGCTGTCCAACTTCTACTGGACCTTGGGCCGGAATTCCGGTCACTGATCACCTGGGGGGCCAAGCCCTGGCTCCGCCCCTCCCTCCCCCAGCCCGCCCCTCCCTCCCCCAGCTCCACCCCTCCCGCCCCGGCATTGCATAAATATACAATTTAAATTATTTAAATAAGGGAGAGGGAGGGATGGATGGAACACATGAGGGGCATTAATATACAATTACATATTATATTATTTAAATAAGGGGAGAGGGAGGGATGGATGGAACACATGAGGGGCATTAATATACAGAATATAAGGCAGAAAATCCCACAATCTCTGCTTTGAACTGGAATATATGACTGTTCCACTGGCCACATTGATCAGCATTGAATGGCCTTGCAGTTGAAAGGTCTGTGTGCTTTCATTCTGCCAGTTTACCCCTGGCTGATTCCATTCAGTGCAAGTCATCAAAGTAAACTTAGGTAATTGCAAAGAATGTAAATAATTCTGGGGGGAGGAAAAGGGGGGGAAAGGGGTGGGAGGCCTTTCCTTGAGCTCCCTCTCACTCAATTCCCCCCTCCCTCCTTTTCTCCTCCTCCCCTCTCCTATGGCTGGCCGGTTCTCTCCTTCTCATTAAAGAGACAGTTCATGAAACGCAAATGAAGGGGTCAGAAAGGAAGGGGCTTGTGTGTGTGTGTGTGTCTGAGAGAGCCAGAGAGATCTTCCCTTTGCGCTGGGGAGAGGTGTGCCCAGGGCAGGTCCCCCCCCCTCTCTCTGTCACTCACTCACGCTCTCAGACACACTCCCTCCCTCCCAAACCCCTTTTGCTTCCCTGGCGCTGAGGGCCTGAGCGCCTCCCAGACGGAGCAGCAGCAATCCTGAGGAGGAGGAAGCGGCGCTGCCGAGGGGGAAAGCCATGCGGCCGGGTCGCTCTTCCTGTTTGCTGCCAAGGGGGCGGAGCCTAAGAGACGTCACTCCCTCCCATTGGCCCCCTCCCTCAGGAGAAGAGGAGGCGGCCAATAGAAAGCCAAGGGGCGGGACCAATAATAATAATAAAAATAATATTTTTTAAATTGAAAAAATATTTTTAAAATATTTTAAAAAATATATTATTTATTACAGGAGGGTAAGGGGCCATAGCCAAGGGGATAGGGGGCCGTGTACAGCCCCCGGGCCGCCTGTTGCACAGGCCTGGCTTAGAACATGTACATTTACAGGCACTTTATTTCAACTCTGAGGCTTGATCAAAAGAGAACAGCGCCTTTTGTTCCGGGGATCCCTCTGTTTTATTTCCCAAAGCATTTCCCCATTGCGTGCAACTAGACAGTTGAGCCACTTGGAAACTCATTAACATATGGACATGGATCTTCCGGAGCTTGCCCCTCCTATCTGGGGATGTCTCCAATAGCTGATTGGCCCTCCCAGACCAATCCCTCATCTTCTTCCTACCAGAGGGAATCTCCGCCTGCAGGCGGCAACGTCATTGGCGCACTGGCCAATCAGGACACGGATCCAAACCAGCCCCTCTTTTGGGCAATCAGGGGAGAGAGCAGGAGGTTTGAATAGCTGTCAAATGTATACAACCTTGTGTCTCTGTATTCATGTTATGAAAGCATTAGCTTGTACACACAGTCTTTCTGGCCAAAACAAACAAACCTCTGAGACCCGTCATCATGCTTGTAAGTGACCTCCCTGTCCCAGTTTATTTCGGTTTGCTTTATGAACAACAGAAAAGCCAAAGTGTCTATCCTAGGAGTCTTCAAGAGCAGCAATTCATTTTGTAAAATGTTTTATCTATACTGTTCAACTTTTTTTTTGTTTTAAAGCAATTTTTCAAAACAAAAAATTGGCTTCTGGATTTGCTATTGTGTTTTATTTTATTTTATGTTATTTATTTATTTTAATTTCTATTGTTTTTGAGGGCACCTTCTTCAATATTCAAAGAATGGTTCCTCGGCTGTTGCACACAAGGTTCCTTACCAGAAACACATTCTTCTCTTTCAGAAAACAGATACAAACTAATGCACTTGCGCTCCTGCTTTCTGAATTTTGTATTTACGTCTTTCTCTTTGGTTCTCTTAGCCACAAGGCAATGTCTTTTAAGATGAAGGAAGGCTCCTTTTACAGAGCAAATCAAAACAGTGCATAATTCAACTCAAAAAATTATTTTTTGTTCCCCAAACAGTGAAGGATCAGGCAGTTATTTTTTTTGTTCTTTCCTTTGGGATGGGGTGTCATATTTAAAACTGGAATGCCAGCCTGAGCATTGTAAACAAATTGCTTGCCTTTTTGGAAGCAATTTGAATGGTTTTAATAGGGTGTGCTTACAGTATGTGTGTGGTAACATGCTTAATGGTAACATCTGTGATGTCCTAAAAAAGGAGTAAACAATCTCAGCACAATATAACTGGTAAGTGCAAATGATACCAGTTTCAACTTAAAAGCCACTTGAGCCTTTATTTTAAGCTTGAGAGGAAATCCTGTCTGCCATTCTTAAATTGATGTGATTGGCTCTTCTCAAATCTCAACCCAAAATAGATGCCAAAGATGTACACACCCTGCCAAAATAGTTTAGTTTTGTATATTTAGCACACTTGGAGTGTAAGATAAGCCAAAGCTAGAAGTGTTTTTGAGCAGTAAGAAGACCCAAGTTGGATTATTTTTCTCCAGCTTGGCATGCCGCGATAACATGATTGTCTCCAGGGTGAAGGGGCTTGTGAGCCCGATCAGAGTTAACCCAAGCTTTTTGTATGTGTGTGTCCTGCAAGAAAAGACAAAATGCCATTCTCCTTGATCCTATGGAAAGACGTTAATATACACAAGGATTGTTGGCAGCCAACAACTAGTGGTAATGACTAGTCAATATAATACTGGTCATGTTACAGAATCCACAACCATACCAAAAAGTGACAGAGGGCGTTAGAGGACTTGAGGTAGTATGTTTGGCGCACACAGTGTAGGCCTTTCAGATCTTACTTTCTTCCTCAACATCTAACCTGAGGTAGATCCCACATGGCAAGCTTAGTCATTTGCCTTATCAAGACGAAGGCAAATGCCACCAGCACAGAGCCAGTTTTTTCTTCATGTCTACAAGACTCTCTCTTATTTGGGCACACCATGTACACATGTACAAGGTTGAGAAATCTCACAAGCCCTATGCTTCTGGTTGCTGGTGAGGCTGAATGGCTGGGGATGCAGGTGAATATGTAGATCTTTCCCCCAAATGTCACCTTCATATCTGCAGTATTTCAAGCTTTTTCATGTTTAGTGTTAAGATTTGAATAGTGCTTTCTGACTGGATTCTGTTCATTAATTGGAATGTTAAGGAGTTTTATGGATGATTTTATACTATTTTAATTGAGTCAATTGTTTTTAATTGTATGTATATTGTGGAAAGCATCATTGACACATATGTGAAGCCACCCTGAGTCCCTTGTGGGAGAAGGGCAGGGTAGAAATGAAGTAAACAAACAAATAAAATTTTCATATCAGGGTTCATAAACATAGAAAACCTTCTCTGCATCTAAAGAAAATAAAGACAGCCATTGTATAGTGACATTCCAAATATTTAATAAAATTAAGAACAGTTCTTAGATTGGTATTTAGTTATCTCATTGGCAAATATATTCTATGATCCTCATGGATATCTGCTTGCCAAAATCATACTGAATATCGTATAGTCATTGTTGACGAATGAGATAGGGCTGACCAACAGTGTTCTTGTTTATTTTAACCATATCTCTGCAAGTCCTCTCTTCTGAATTCTGTTCATCTTCTCTTCTTAATCACCTTGACTTCCCTTGATGTGCTTTGTCTTCCATGGATACATAGGGGATTGAGATAGGAGCATGAAGTGAGTGGTACTAAAAGGAAAACCAATCTCCTTTTTTCCCCTTGGGTGACATTGCACATACAGTGTTACAGGTTCAACCGTTGTCTTCTACAGCTAGGAGTTCAATCGTGAAATGTGGGGAAGCTCTATCCCCAACACACTGAACAGAACGGATAGTCCTAGACAGAAGTGCTAAGGGCCTGAATGATCACACATGCCCATAAAAAGTTTATGAACATTTTTACATTAAAGCTTATTTTTTATTTTGGTCACCCTACTGTGTGATATGCTGTGTTCTGCTACATATATTCTTTGGTAGGTACACACAGCTTCTTTTTTGGTTTTTTTTTAAAATATAGAGGGTCTATAGAAAGCCGCAGAGCTTAAGCTGAAACTTGTGGTTGGCCATTTAAAAGTCCCATAGCTTAAGTAACCTTGTTTTATGTTAATTGATTTAAAAGAGGCTGTTATACCCTTGGTGAGTATAAAAACATGGGCATTTGAACAGAGTGGTGTTTGTGGGTGGGTGTGATATAGAAATGAGGTGTGAGGACTCCCTGTGAAGTGCTAAAGTGAGCAAAAGTTTTATTGAAATAGTGGAGGAAAGAAGCAACGGCAAGCTATTTGTACACTTCCAAGGAGTGGTAGATCTCTTAAATTCTTTTAACCAAATTCGGAAGGCTTTATTTACCACACATGCTGGGCCTGTTCAAAAATTCATGCCTTGGCTTTGCAAGTGGCAATAGGAATGAACCTCTTGCTCCTATATGTAGCCCCTTCCCATAACAACAGAATGTTTATTTATTTCGTATCAAAAGCAGCATTGCATACATAAGTATAAAACTGATAAAAATAGAAGGAACACAAGCGGCAAAATAATTTCCGACCAAAACCGGGCAACAACGACTGTGTTGCCTGTAGCTTTAAACAATTCTTCCTCTGTACATGAGGCATGGCATTGTGGACAAGCATACAGGTGCAGAGTTGTTTGTTCTGCTCCACAGTCACACAAGGTGGAAGATTCTTTTAGGTAGTTCCAACAGAATGTTATATCATATATTGTGACCCAGTATCCTAGCATACACCAAACCATCGTTTCCTGGTTCAGATGGAATGAAAAACTATGGTTAATTGAAAACTTGTGCGTTTCATTTGCCTGTGATATGAAGGAGGGAGAAAGGCTATTGTTGCATGGGGAAAAGTCTTTTTCATAATAATTCTTCCATTTTTTCACCCTCCTGCTGCTCCTTTGTTTTGTGGTTCTTTCATTTGTACATTACTAATGAAGTAACCTGCAAGAGTGTATACCTGAACATAAGTACCCTATCTTTTCCAAAACTTTACTTTTTAAAAGGAGACACTGTTAAACGTAAAAGTTTTGCCACCCAAGGGGACAAAGTAAATTACTGTACTTCACTTAGAAATAGTTGATGCAAAGCTTTTATTGATATAGAAGTGTTGGGATTGCCTGTCTTTACTAAAGTGTTATGAAAGATGACATAAACACCTCATATAAACATAGGTGTCTCAAAGTACATGCTTGTAATCCTGCAATGTTCTGTGTAGTAATCTGAAGTGCTGTTGCAGAGGTTACTGTAATAATTTGTTGTGAACACATTTGGGAGAAACGTATATGTCATTTTGTGCCGTTGCACCCGGTCTGTAAATACTCCGTGAAGAGCAAGGACATGGTCTGTCTATACCAGGGGATTGCTTCTTGCCTTTTTTTTAGAGCAGGGCTACTCACAATGTCGATCGCAATCGACCAGTCGATCGCGGACCCAGAACTGGTGGATCGCAGCCGGATTTCAGAGGAGTGCTTCTGCCCTGTGCGCGGCGTGCATCTTCCTCCAGGCTTCCTCAGACTGCCCCTGATGCGAATCCCCCGCCTCCATCCTCAGAGCCGACTGCTGCCGTCGCAGCATGGCCTGAGGAGGAAGGAGGGAGAAGAAGGAGGGCAGCAGAGGGAAGGAGGGGGCATGCGCCCGGTCCGTACATGCGCATTTGAAGCCATAAGGGAGGAGCGGCCTGCGCCTGCGCATTTGGAAATATTTGGAGAAATCCTTATGGTGAATGAAAATAAAAATGGCATTCTTTTCCAGATCCCTGGGAAAGGGGAGGAACAAACTCAACTGGAATCTGTAAATGATGATTGGCAGGTGCAAAGAACCAATCAATGCAACCAAACCTTTGCAAAACTGAGCAGGCTGCAAAAACACAATATAGCAGTGCAAACCTTTAGGAACTTAAAGTTTTCCATACAAATGGCGCTCACTGTACCGTCACACATTTCCCCTGCTGAAATACTGAGCATATCCCAATCCCTCTACCATTCACCTCCTACAATGTGTGCAGAACTTGTACATGAAGCCTTTTTATCATATGTGGAGAGGAATGCTCCTAGTCTTCTACAATGGGAAGGGACTTCTGCTGAGAAGCTATTTCTGGCCATTGAATCAGCAGTAGTGCTGTTGGTTCTCTGGAGGGTAGTGCCCTAGTCCTGATGCAGTGTTGGCCAGTCTGTCTGTCTGGATTCCTAAAGGGCTTTGGGATGCTTCCAAACATTAGGGGTAGACTCTCCATGCAGCATCTGGGACAGCTTCAGAGCAGTTAGTCTGGTGTATTTTGGCAGGCGTAGATGCAGTCAAACTTACCTACTCTCGGGAAGAGTGCATAGGGATGGATTTTCTATATTTCACAACAAAATCAAAAATTTTACAAGGATAAAAGCAAAGCAAAATTTAAAAAATGAAACACAGTCAAAGCTCTTGAGGACTTGACAAATTCAGAAAGTAGTCCCACTGGCCCAGCTACAATTGTCCAAACCATTCATTCTGTGATATGAACCACCTATGGTTTTCAATTATTTTAGTGAGACTTTTGACTTAAATAAGTCTAGCAACAACTCATATTTACTGGATGGCACTATATTTGCAAAACTGTTCTTGAAGTTCATTGTTCAAAAAGGTTTTATGCTTCTCACTTTTACTTAAACAGTTTATATTTGTATATTGTGTTGCATTATGTCTCAGATATGAATTTTTTTCTAAAGACAGAATTTGTACATTTTAGATATAAAGACATCTTATTGAGCTTCCCAGTGCAAATTTACTGTTGCAGACATTCCCCAAGTTACAAACATCTGACTTACATACAACTCATAATTGAGAACAGGGGTGAGACAACAGGAAGTGAAAGAAATCTACCTCTCGAAAGGGAAGTTCACTCCTGAAATAGATATCATGGGGAAAAGGTGTCTCCACTGAAACTTTCTCACCAATCCTTGTTTCCAGAAGGAGCCATTTTTTCAAAACCCAATGATCACAGGGACAGAAAGTGAGGTGAAATCTTCTAAACAGGGACAGAGACAGCAAAATAATAATAAGAATAATAAACTTTATTTATACCCCGCCCCATCTCCCCAAAAACAAATACCACAGGGATGTTTATACTTTCCTATGATATCCAAAGTGTGTGTGTGTGTGTGTGTGTGTGTGTGGCTGGGGTTACACTTTAAAACAGGGGTTGTCACGATGCAGGGTCTCGGCTCAGCCCCTTAATCACACACACAGAGACGGTAATCAGCTAACTATTTATTGAAGAATAAAAACAGGTGAAAAGGTAAATTGTCCATAAAAAGTATCAAAAAGTTCAATCCAAAATAGGCAAAGAGTCCGTAGGTAAAATCCAAAGGCAACCATGGCAAGGCACCGCAAAACCATGCGGATCAAGGACTTGGTCCGTGGCAAAGAACAAGGCAAAGTTCATGAACAACTCCAAGAAACTACTTGGCAAGGCTCGAGCCGGCAACTTGGCTCCCTGGAACTTCGCTCGCTTCACTCCTCTTAGAATAGAAGTGGCCGAGCTACTGAGGATCCGTTCCCACGGATCCTATACTTAATCCCGTGATGGGGCCCCGACGCTCTAGGCTTCTGCGCCAATCTGTGCTACGGGACCTCGCGCCTCTCTGGCGCTCTAGGCTCGGTGCCAATCCCTCCTGCTAGACTCAATGCTCCGTCTCCTATCAAAGCTCCGTCCTTGCCTCCCAGCACCTGGGTCGCTATCTTCATGAGAGCTGAACTCCCTTTCAGCTTCCATGGGCTCATCCTCCACTGTTTCCCTGATCCTTTCCTGCGACCCGTAACCACCTGGTTTCTCATAATGATCAGAATCATCACTCTCAGGGTCAGTCTGAACTTCCCAGCTAGCATAGCCGTCAGGCCATTCATCATCCCAGGCCAGGCTTTCTGTGGGAGAGGAAGGCCCAGCTAACTCATCAGCCCCTTCCTCCATGTCCTCATTAACTGCAGCTGGCCCTAATGCAAGTGGGACCCCCGGTGCTGCCCCCTGCCCCCCAGGCACGAAAGGGAACTGGGTTGCTACAGGGGTGGGCAATGATTTTTTCCAAGGGGCCACATGAGAGCCAAAAAATATTATGGAGGGCCGCACCTAAAGGCTGAACTACATTCTACATAATATCAATTGAATTTCTTTAATAATAATAATAATAATAATAAAGGCACTACATTGCATTTTTGATATATTAATAAGACTGATAAGAGTATATGTTATGAGCAATGAAAAAGAGAGGTTGTCATAGGAAAAATGACATTTATTCACTAAAATTTTACCAAACAATGGTTAACAAAATGTGAACATTTGTATCATTTGTGATTCATTATATCAGGGGTCAGGAACCTTTTTGACTAGGAGAGCCATAAAAGCAAAATATTTGGAAATTCATTTCAGTGAGAGCCATATAATATATTTTAAGACTGAATTCAACTCAATGTGAGCCCCTGAATTCATTCATAATAATAATGATAATATTCTTTCAGTCTCTGCTAATAATAATAATAACAACAACAAGTTCCTAGAGTAGGAGGAGACCTCCAAGGGCCATCCACTCCAATCTCCTTCTGCCATAAGGGAAAAACACAAAGCATTCCTCACAGATGGCCATTCAGCCATCTTGAACCAAACTTGGCACACTGAACTCTCATGAGACCAAAGTATTGAAAGGGTTTGCTGGGCATTTACCTTGAGTTTGGGAGTTGTAATTCTCCTACATCCAGAGAGCACTGTGGACTCAAATAATGATGGATCAGGAACAAACTTGACACAAATCCTAAATTTGCCCAAAGAGGCAGAAGAGAAGAGAAGAGGAGGAAGACGAGCAGGGAATGGAAGTGCCCCCCCCCCCGTGTGCTCTGGCCTCGGCCCCGCCCCTTTCCCGCTCTGGCCCAGCCCCCTCTCCATCGCTGCACTCCCGCTCCTTCCCTCTTCTGTTCAGGTGGTGGAAGGGGGAAGGAATGAAAGGGGGAAAGAGAGAAGGAGGGAGGGGGGAGGAAACAGGAAGACAGGAAAGAGAAGAAGGGAAAGAGCGCCGAGGCAAGAGGGAGGGGGGAGCGCGTGAGGAGGAAGGGAAGGGAGGAGGAGGGCGAAGGCATGCTTTTGCTCCTGGCCGCCTCCCCTTCTTCACCCTCCCTTCCCCTCCGCTTGCCTGCCTCCTGCCTGCTTCTTCATGTTTGTAGCCGCCCCAATGGGAGTTCGCCTCCCTCTCTTCAGGACAAAGCCTTGAGGGAGCCAAGGGCCGGACAGCATCGGCTGCTGGGCCGGATCTGGCCCTTGGGCCATAGGTTGCCCACCCCTGCTTTAAAATGTGTCTGTTCTGACTTCCATAAAGAACAAACCTACAGAACCTATCTTGTCCATAACTTGGGAACTGCCTGTAATTGTTTCTACCCTGCATGAGCCTTAAAGCTAGCTTTTGAAAAATCCCAATTATGGATTTCTTGGAAGTTTAGGATTTCTGATTTGCATACTAAATCCTGCTATCACTAGTGATTGTCCCATTCAGTCATCTTAATGTTCCCCCAGCAACAGCAAGAGTATCCCTCTGGGCAGCTAAACCAGGAATTCCCAAATGGATGCCCCCCCCCCCCAAAGGGTCTTCCTCCAGGGGCAAACCAAGAATGGGCAACTTGGAAGATTAAAAGACAACCGGGCAAAATGGCATGACCTGAAAGAATCCTCCACCTTGTGCAACTTTGGGGCAGAACAGATAACTCACCATTTATAAATATTGGTTAATACTAAATCCCATGGTAAATCACTACCAAAACTATGTCTGTTAGAGCAGACCAAAAATCAACATCAGTCTTCTTGGCTAGCTCAACTGACAAAATACATTAGGAATTGTGGACTTCCAACTCTATATCCAAATCTCCTAAAGAACTAGATCCAAAAATAGTGGCACAACGAATGCAGGATATAGAGGCTCAGAATGACATTGTCACCCTCAGTAAAGCCTGCTCACTGAAATGGCTCAGTCGCTTCAAACACACTTTTCAAACAGCTGAATACCTAAAGACAGATATGCTCAAACATCTCTGGGGGGTATTCACTAGAACCAGATTTGAACAGACGGATACAATGGTTAAACGTGGAAGGTTTAAACAGTTTCCATATAACAAACATTTCTGTATCTGTGGGGCGACAGAGGTAGAGGATATTACACATCCCAGGACAAAAAACTAATCTAGCATTAGGGATCTGCTATCGCCCCCCCAACCAAACTCCAGAGGCAGACTGCTATCTGGAAAATGAAATTGAACAGGCCTCAAAAAGCAATAAATTAGTCATAATGGAGGACTTCAACTATCCCCGAATAGATTGGCTAAATTCTTGTTCTACGCATGAAAGAGAGACAAGGTTCCTCGACATGCTAGCCGATTATTCCCTTGAGCAGATGGTCATGGAACCAACCAGGGGAAAGGGGATCCTGGACTTGGTGCTAACTAATGAACAAGATCTCGTTCAAGATGTCCTTGTAACTGAGCCCATAGGTACCAGTGACCACAACACAATAACCTTAAACTTAAGTTTGGATAGCAAACTGTCAGTGAAAAACTAACACAGAGACCTTAAATTTTCAAAAGGGGAATTTCACCAG
The DNA here is from genome assembly GCA_030556195.1 of Anolis apletophallus. Taxonomy (NCBI): domain Eukaryota; kingdom Metazoa; phylum Chordata; class Lepidosauria; order Squamata; family Anolidae; genus Anolis; species Anolis apletophallus. Next base: position 27,581,311 of record JARBWK010000007.1, read on the forward strand.
AAAAATAGTTAAGAACAAACTAAAAGGAACAGTAAAAAAAAATCAAATCCCTCCAAAATGCTTGGAAACTGTTTAAAAATACTTTAAAACAAGCCGAACTAAAATGCATTCCTAAAATAAGAAAGAGGCCGGGAAAGTCCAAGAGGACATCGGCATGGCTTACAAATGAAGTAAAAGATGTGATTGGAAAGAAGAAAAACTCATTTAAGAAATGGAAGGCTCTTCCTACTGAGGAGAACAGAAAGGAACACAAGCTCTGGCAAACTAAATGCAAAGCAACCGTCAGGAAAGCCAAGAGAGATTTTGAGGCACATATAGCTAAGAATATTTAAAAAAATAGCAAAAACTTCTTTAAGTACATCAGAAGTAGAAACCCAACTAGAAAAGCAGTTGGGCCACTTGACGAAAAATGGTAAGAAAGGGACAATAAGTGAAGACAAGGAGATTGCCGAGCGGCTAAACGACTTCTTTGCCTCCGTTTTCACACAGGAGGACAGACAACATATGCCTGCAGCTGAGTCAGTTTTTTCAGGGAGGGAATTAAATGAATTAAGCCAGATAGAGATAAACAAGGAAGATGTTCTCACATGCCTTACTAAACTAAATGTCAACAAATCACCAGGGCCAGATGGCATCCACCCCAGAGTTCTTAAGGAACTCAAGTGTGAAATTGCTGAAATTCTAGCCAAAATATATAACCTTTCTCTAAGATCAGGCACTGTACCCGAGGACTGGAGGGAGGCAAATGTAACTCCGATCTTCAAGAAAGGATCCAGGGTGATCCAGGAAATTATAGGCCAGTTAGTCTAACCTCAGTTCCAGGCAAAGTGATGGAAACCATTATTAAAGAAAAAATTACTAAGCACATAGAAGAACAGGCATTGCTGAAGGAAAATCAACATGGTTTCTGCAAAGGCAAATCATGTCTTACTAACTTGTTAGAATTCTTTGAGGGTGTAAATAAACACATAGATAAAGGGGACCCAGTCGATATTGTTTACCTAGACTTTCAAAAGGCTTTTGACAAAGTCCCTCACCAAAGGCTCCTAAATAAGCTCTTCAGCCATGGAATCGGGGGACAGGTCTTGTCCTGGATTGGAACCTGGCTAAACTGTAGGAAACAAAGGGTGGTAATAAACGGACATTTCTCTGGGTGGAAAGAGGTGAGAAGTGGCGTACCCCAAGGTTCAGTTTTGGGTCCGTTACTTTTTAATTTATTCATTAATGACCTGGATGTAGGAATAAATTCTGAGGTAGCAAAGTTTGCAGAGGACACTAAATTGTTCAGGGTAGTTAAAAATGAAACTGATTGTAAAGAGCTCCAGAAAGATCTCTCGAAATTGAGTGAATGGGCAACAAAGTGGCAAATGCATTTTAACCTAAACAAGTGTAAAGTCATGCACATCGGGGCAAAGAACCCCAACTACACCTACCAATTGATGGGGTCAAAGCTTTCCGAGACAAACCAGGAAAGGGATCTTGGGGTTTTGGTGGACAGCTCAATGAAGATGTCAACCCAGTGCGCAGCAGCAGTAAAAAAGCAAATTCTATGCTTGGCATGATCAGGAAGGAATCGAAAATAGGTCGTCAAATGTTGTACTGCCTCTCTACAAATCTATGGTGAGGCCACATCTGGAGTACTGTGTACAATTCTGGTCACCGCACCTCAAGAAGGATATAACGGAACTGGAAAAGGTACAGAAAAGGGCAACAAGAATGATCCAAGGGATGGAGCAGCTCCCTTATGAAATCAGGTTGCAACGCCTTGGTCTTTTCAGCCTTGAAAGATGGCGTTTAAGAGGTGACTTGATCGAAGTGTATAAAATCATGCATGGGATAGAAAAGGTGAATAGAGAAAAAATATTTTCTCTGTCACACAACACTAGGACTAGGGGGCACTCCCTAAAGCTCCAAGGTAGGAAAGTTAGGACTAATAAAGGGAAATATTTCTTCACCCAGAGGGTCATTGGGTTATGGAACTCACTTCCAGAGGAGGTTGTGACAGCGGTCAGCCTGGACAGCTTCAAGGCAGGATTAGACAGATTCATGGATACCAAGGGAATCAGTAGCTACTGAAATGGACATCCAAGTGCCACCTCTGTGTTGATGGAGGCAGGCAGGATTTCCCCGGGTACTGGTTGTGGGGGGTCGGGAGCAGGTGAGGGTTTTGCCCTCCTTTCTGCTAGAGATCCCTGTGTACAACTAGTGGGCCACTGTGTGACACAGAATGCTGGACTAGATGGGCTGAGGCCCGATTCAGCATGGCTCTTCTTATGTTCTTATGTATGTTCTTACATGTATTGTTTAGTTGTATTTTGTACAAGGAAGAGAGAAATCAATACCTCGGACCATTCATTGCACGTAAGACTCACTGGGATCCTCATATCAAAACTACATTCTTAATGGCTGGCCAGAATGCTAAGATAACACACCAAACGGCCCTTTTTCTACATAAAGCAATGTAGCTGAGAACTGCGTCGTTGGAGGCGATTGGGGTAAACTGTAGTGGTGGCGCACATATTTGAAATGGATTGGGATTGTGTAATAGCTGGTCTGTTTTAGCCTTCGTCCTTTACTTCTGTGGTATGAAGTTTTACATTGGCACTTTAATGATGATATTTTAAAATTATCTTTAGCTTTCAACTTAAGTTTTAATTGTGTTTTAATGTATGTTCACTATTACAGGAGTTTTAGGACAGTGATTAGTATCTATTTGTGTATTTTCTTGTTTTTGTCTTTTACTTTTGATATGGTCGGTGGACTAATCAATAAACTTTACTTGCTAACTCACCATCTGTATGCTTGCCCACAATGCCCTGCTTCACGTGCAGAGGAAGAACTGTTTAAAGCTACAGATAATGCAGTCAATGTTACCTATTTTTGGTCTAGAATTATTTAGCCGCTTGTGTTCACTCTATGTTATCAGTTTTATACTTGTTTATTTATGCAATGCTTTTGACACGAAATAAATAAATAAGGAGTAGAAGTCTTGAGGCATGTAAAACTGAAGCGTATTAGTACCGGGACTGTGGTGCAGCTGGCTGGGAGTCAGCTGCATTAAGATCACTACTGACCGAAAGGTCATGAGTTCGAAGCCAGCTTGGGTCGGAGCCAGCTTGGGACCCATTGTATAGCTTGTTGTCGACCTTTGCAACCCGAAAGACAGTTGCATCTGTCAAGTAGGAAATTTAGGTACCACTTATGTGTGGGGAGGCTCATTTAACTAATTTACGAGGCCATAAAAATCCCCAAGCATGCGGGGAATGGCGAAGTACTCCATCAGTGTTGCAGATGGACGGTGAAGCGACAGCTCCCCTGGTGGCCAGAAAAAGTTGGAATGTTAAATAGCCTTTGACTGTCTGTCTATATGTGTTGTGTGTCTATGGCATTGAATGTTTTCCATGTATATGTTGTAATCCGCCCTGAGTGATCTGCGGGGTGAGAAGGATGGAATATAAATACTGTAAATAATAATAATAATGATAAATAATAGTGTAGGTAGAATCATGGATTGTAACCATATCAATGAATAATGCTAATGTCATGTGAAAGAGGTTCAATAAAACTGGTGGGTTGTTTTTTTGTGTGTGGAAATCAACCTTAAAATTGCAAAAGGCCCCAAACAGTGTTGGGTGGGATCTCAACTGATATAAACGTACTACAAGCATTAGGCTTATTGGGCTTTTGTAGTTCAGAATATCATCTTGCATAAGGAATGTAGATTTAGCAGCCCACTGAAATTGACCTGGATGGAAAGGGGCCCATGATTCTTTTGGATTTCCATGTGGCTGATACCAAAAGATTTCATCTCTTACATTTAAACAGTAGCATGTTAAAAGAGAGAGAGAGAGAGAGTTACATCTGGGCATGCAGCCACAGTAAACGAAATGGAAGGTCCTTCATGTTTGAGTCTGGGCTTCAATAAAACAAATACTGTAGTGTCACAAATGAGGCATAAAATGAAGCCTGCTGGTTATATCTCAGTGAGAATGACATATATATGCTTTTCCAAAGAATAAATAAAATATGTTGATTATGGGGAAAGTGGCAGCTTAATGTCCATGCCTTTAAGTAAAATAAAGCTTGGGCAGGCGGGATGTAGCTTGGGAATCTAGTGGATCAGTAAAGGATTCTAACTCCCAATGGTTTGAACCATATAAATGATTTAAAAGACTTTCCTTCATCCTAGATCAGGCTGGGAAGGGGGGGATCCGGATAGATTTGTGTGCAGTTCTAGTACTAAAAACAAGTTTACATAAGCACATAAATGCCTTGTTCCACATTTCTGTGTTTCCCTTCTGAGCTATTCTTTCGCACTTGGTTGCCCCTGCTGTATTTTAAGGTTAAGTTGATCCTGCAAAGCAAAATCTCTCCACACCTGATATTAAGAATGCAGTTGACCTACCAACATTCAATATTGAACAAATTTCATATTACTCAATGTTGTACTTGGTGGGAGCAGAATAATTGATTTTGATCTATGGCAAACCTGAAAGGCTTGTAAGAGTTCCAATCATTGGTGTTCTGCTCTGATCCAGCAAATTCAAGACCTATGTTATACATGATGTTACAAATCAGTAAGGCATGGCAGTTACTTCTAATTACTTTAATTGCTTGTATGAGAAGAATGAATTTAAGTTAGTCTGCTCCCACCACTGAGCCCGGAGACAGGCCCGTAGCCAGGATTTTTATTCAAAGGGGGCTGAGTCTGAGTGAGAGAAGATCTACCCTAGCAAACCTTTTGTATTGTTATCCCAATACCCCCATGCATATATTGGATATATTGAACATGCTGATCAAAATATGATACGAATAAACAGAACAGTTTAAATAATAAATGTTATTTATTTACTTTCATTAACAAAACGTTTAGAATACTTTTTGGCTTATTTTTTACTTTATAGCAACAGTCTCATTTTTTTTCTCTTCGGCCATTTTGTCAATTACTTTTTCTGGTTTGATAGTGATGTCCCGATGGATGGAAATCCATCACTAAGTCTCTGGTCAGTCATTAAACCTCTAGATACACTTTTCACTCTCTTCATGGTTGAAAACGATCTTTCTACGCTGCATGTCATTACTGGCAGAGTAGCTAACACAGTCAAAAGGAAATTTATTGATCGATAGTAGGTTTTGTCACACAGTTCCAACACTTTAAGTACCTCAGTATCTTTCTTAATTGATGGTGTAATATTACACCACATTATGTACTCAGCCTTGACGGAAGCAAGTGCTGAGTCATTTTCAATGTATTCTGATAGTTGTTCCACATAGTGAACTTTATCTAGACCTGAAAACCCAGGAAGGAGAACCTGGAAACTGGCTTAAATGTCTTCATTTGACATGAACCTTTCAGTAATGTTCTGTATGAGTGAATCGACACATGGTATGAACACTGCAACTCTGAAATAATCTTCTACAGAATTAGTCCCTAGGTTTGCCCAATGCACCTGTCTTGAACTTTGCCTTGGAATAGTCAAGTAGCTTTGAAATATTTTTTCAGATGTTGTTCTTGCTAAGTTAAAGAGTTTTACAAAATTATCTTTTGCATTTGCTCTCAAAATTTCTAAAGACTTTAAGTGACTTAGCATGGTTTATGGCAGATGCCATATCAAGACTTTTTCCTGAAGAAAAATTGTTAGGGGCAAAGTAAGGCTGAAGAGTTGTTCACAAACAAACAGGCTAACAATAAAATCACTTTTTTTTCAATTGCAGTCAAAAAGTTTGAAGCTAAAGAAGAGATTTCCCATGGTTTCTCTGAGATTCCTTCTAAGGCAACTACAATCGGCTTAAATAGTTCAACGAATGTCAATACACTGTCATGTCTCTCAATGAAACGTGTCTCGCATAAACGTGTCAGTTTTTTCCCTTTGTTTCTGGCACATGAACGCTGATATTAATCTGCAAAATATTGTTAGCACTTGAACTGTTTCAGAAGAAATTCGTTATTTCTTTTATTGTTCCAAGACAATTTCTGACAGAAGAGTTTGAAAATGTATTACTCAACGCAAGTGTCAGTCGATGACTTGCACATTGAAAATATCTTGCTTTGGGGTATGTTTCTCGAATTCTTGTTTGAACTCCAGTTAGATGGCCAACCATGGTGGCAACTCCATCATAGCCCTGCCCTACACACTTGTTCATATCCAATTTCAACATGTTGCATGATTGAAATGATCTCATTCTGTATTTCAGGACTTATTATGTAGCATTCTTGCTGCAGTTAATAATATGTCTCCTTAGATTTTCGCCTCCAGAGCATGCTCTTCAGGGCTGTCCAACTGCCGGCCCTGCAGGTGTTTTGGACTTCAAATCCCAGAAATCCTAACAGCTGGTAAACTGGCTAGGATTTCTGGGAGTTGAAGTCCAAAACACCTGCAGGGCCGGCAGTTGGACAGCCCTGTTCTAAATCGTAGTAAGGCTCAAAATTTCCCATCTTTTTGGAAGGTTTTTTATGCTCTATTAATAACCCTCTGCTTCCTTTCAAGCTGAATCTTAAACTTAAACTGAACAGAAATCCCTAATTGTCATTCCCAGAGTTCTAAAGCTAGGGCTCCTTACCCCTCCCCTACTCTTAAAGATACAGGCTCTAAATTGTATATTCTGCCTTTGGAGGCAGCATATTAGTAGCATAACTAACTTAATTTTAACATAGAAGAACTGTTTATTATTATTAATAATAAAAAACAGGGTATTGAACCAGCCAATGCTGGATTTGGACCAAACTTGGTACATAGTACCCAACAGTGCATACAGGCAGGAATTGGGGAATGATTGCCCTTTTCAAATGGTAGTTGTTGTTTACCTGGATCCAGAAAGCACTGAAGGCAGCCAACATCATATCTGGACCAAACATGGCCAACTGTGCATACAGGATAGGCAGGGATTGGGGTGATTGACCTTGGATCTGGGAGTTGCAGTGCACCCTTATCCAGAGGGCATTGAACCAAGCCAATGCTGGATCTGGACAAAACTTGGCACATAAAGCCAATGTGCCCAACAGTGCATAGAGGCAGGGATTGGGGAATGATTGCCCTTTTTCAAATGGGAGTTGTTGTTTACCTGGATTCAGAGAGTCCCAGAAGGCAGTTGACGGGCTCGACGCACTCCACTCCCAGCCACAAGTGTGGCGAGACTTCAATGCACAGGCGCGAAAGGCTAGTGCATGGGCGCGAAGACCTATTGTGGCCTTTGAATGGTCTGTGGTGCGCCGACATCCTCTTTGGTGCCTGGGATGTCAGCACACTCCCCTTCTTCTCCTGGCACTGAAGGCTGAAACCAGGGGCACTGAAAAGGAAAGAGAGTGCACCGAGTTCCCAGATGCAGACAAGGTCGCCACCATGCCACATACCAGTAAGGCCTTCTTGCGGACCACCCTGAGAAGTTTGGGGAGGGGGCTGAAGCCCTTCAAGCCCCCCCCCCAGCTACATGCCTGTCTGTAGATAATTGGTTTTGTTTTACTCCATAATGGGTTGCGGTGGTGCAGCGGGTTAAACCGCTGAGCTGCTGAACTTGCTGACCAGAAGGTTGGTGGTTCAAATCCATGAGATGGGTTGAGCTCCTGCTGTTAGTCTCAGCTTCTGCCAATCTAGCAGTTCGAAAACATGCAAAGGTGAGTAGATCAATAGGTACAGCTCCAGCGGGAAGGTAATGGCACTCTATGCAGTCATGGCCTAGGAGGTGCCTATGAACAATTTATTTATTATTTATTTCATGCACTTTTACCCCGCCCTTCTCCCCCCGAAGGGGGACTCAGGGCGGCCTCACACAAGCACCATACAATGTTGTCAATAAGTAAACAGTTTGAAGTACAATTAAAGCATTAAAACCATTAAAACATTAAAAACCATTAAGACACATTATATTATTCATTAGAAAGTAGATTATACATGACGGTAAAACTAAATCCAAGTCTAGGCAGATTCAATGTCGTAAATATCCTAACTCTTCTTTCCAATTGCCGCTATCCATTAATCAAATGACTGGTCCCAGAGCCAAGTCTTCATTTGTCTGCTAAAGGACGGAGGGAGGTGGCCAACCTGATGTCCCTGGGGAGAGAGTTGCAGAGACAGGGGGCCACTGCTGAGAAGGCCCTGTCTCTCGTCCCCATCAACCACATTTGCAATAGTGGTGGGATCGAGAGCAAGGTCTCTCCTGAAGATCATAAACTTTGTGATGGTTCGTGGCAGAAGATACGCTCGGAGAGGTAGTCTGGGCCAGAACCATTTAGGGCTTTAAAGGTTAAAACCAGCACTTTGAATTGTGCTCCGAAGCTGATCAGCAGCCAGTGGAGTTGGCATAACAAAGGAGTTGATTGTTCCCTGTACGTCGCATCAGTGAGCAACCTGGCTGCCAACCATTAGACTAGTTGAAGCTCCCGGGCAGTCTTCAAAGGCAGCCCCATGTAGACTGTGTTGCAGTAGTCTATTCAGGATGTAACAAGAGCGTGGACCACCGTGGCCAAGTCAGACTTCCCAAGGAATGGGCGCAGCTGGCACACAAGTTTTAATTGTGCAAAAGCTCTCCCGGCCACCACTGAGACTTGGGAGTCCAGGATCACTCCCAAACTGCGAACCAGCGTTTTCAGGGGTGACTACAATGCTGACTCTTTGGCTTAGAAATGGAGACGAGCAATACCCTCCAGAATCAGACTCAACTAGACCTAATGTCAAGGGGAAACCTTTAGCTTGTGAATAGTTAGTATTCTGAGTGAAATGTAAACTCATATATCACTGCTTGTTCTGCATTGTATTGTGTTGTATTGTATTGTATTGTAGGCCTTATATGGTTTGGGGCCAGTGTACCTGAGGGAGCAGCTTACCCCTTATGTGCCCAGGAGATCACTGCGCTCAGAGGGGCTCAATCTACTGGATGTGCCTGGGATTAAGGTCTATAGACTTGCCAGCACGCGGCAGAGGACGTTTGCCGTAGCCGCGCCAACTCTGTGGAACACCCTCCCTGAAGAGTTACGAGCCATCCGGGAATTAATGCCGTTCCGCAGAGCCGTGAAAACCTGGCTATTTAGACAGGCATTTGGCCCATAACTAATGAGTATTATCAGCATCCTGTTGTGCTGCTGCCAGCATATTTCTACTGCCATTGCAGTTTGCTGGAATTGATTTTAACTGGGGGTTTTAAATTGGTCTTATTGTATTTTATTGCATTTTATGTGTTTTATCTATTAACTCTGTAAACCGCTCTGGGCTCCAGAGAGAGCGGTATATTAAGTCGAACCAATAAATAAATAAATAAATAAATAAATAAATAAATAAATAAATAAGTATAGTCCTGTAATCCTGGTGATGAAGGAGTTAAGTGTACAACATCTGCCAGGACTCATGATGCAAGACACTGGTGACCTTGCCTCTGAGGAGGAGGAACTGATAAGTCAGCGTTTTTGCTCTCTTCTGTGCTCTGTGTGCTGTTTTGGTGTAGGAAGCATGATTGCTCTGTCTGTACAATAAATCTATTTTCACTTAAACCTGAAGTTTGAAGCTGCAACTATTTCCTGACATAGCTTGGGAGTGATCCTGGACTCATCGCTGAGCCTGGAACCCCAGGTCTCTGCAGTGGCCAGGGGAGCCTTTGCACAGTTAAGACTCGTGCGCCAGCTGCGCTCACCAGTCTGATGTGGCTACGGTCGTCCACGCTCTGGTTACATCTCTACTAGGTTACTGCAATGCACTCTGCGTGGGGCTGCCTTTGAAGATAGTTCGGAAACTGCAATTAGTCCAGCGGGCGGCAGCCAGACTACTAACGGGAGCTACATACAGGGAGCATGCCACCCCCCTGTTGTGTCAGCTCCACTGGCTGCCTGTCCAATTCCGAGCTCAATTCAAAGTGCTGGTTTTGACCTTTAGAACATAAGAACATAAGAAGAGCCATGCTGAATCGGACCTCAGCCCATCTAGTCCAGCATTCTGTATCACACAGTGGCCCACCAGTTGTACACGGGGATCTCGAGCAGAAGGGAGGGCAAAACCCTGGCCTGCTCCCAACCCCCCACAACCAGTACCCAGGGAAATCCTGCCTACCTCAACCAACTCCGAGGTGGCACTTGAATGTCCTTTTCAGTAACTACCAATACACTTGGTATCCATGAATCTGTCTAATCCTGCCTTGAAGTTGTTCAGGCTGACAGCTGTCACAACCTCTTCTGGAAGTGAGTTCCATAACCCAATGACCCTCTGGGTGAAGAAATATTTCCCTTTATTAGTCCTAATTTTCCTACCTTGGAGCTTCTAGCCTCTAGTCCTAGTGTTTTGTGACAAAGAAAATAATTTTTCTTTATTCACCTTTTCTATCCCATGCATGATTTTATACACTTCGATCAAGTCACCTCTTAAACGCCGTCTTTCAAGGCTGAAAAGACCAAGGCGTTGCAACCTGATTTCGTAAGGGAGCCGCTCCATGCCTTGGATCATTCTTGTTGCCCTTTTCTGTACCTTTTCCAGTTCCGCTATATCTTTCTTAAGGTGCGGAGACCAGAATTGTACACAGTACTCCAAATGTGGCCTTACCAATATAAAGCTCTATATTGTTCTGGCCCAGCTTACTTGTCCGAACGCATCAGCTGCTACGTCCCACCTCGTAATTTAAGATCGTCCGGGGAGGCCCTGCTCTTGCTCCCGCCTACTTCTCAAATGCGGTTGGTGGGGACGAGAGATAGGGCTTTCTCGGTGGTGGCTCCCCATCTGTGGAACGCACTCCCAATTGATATACGATCAACCCCATCCCTCCTGGCATTCAGGAAAAAGTGAAATCCTGGTTATGGGACCAGACGTTTGCACATTAGCACGATACAGCACTTTAGATTGGATTGAAATGGCAAACTGGTGGACATGACCCAATGCTTCTATTATGGACGGAATACTGTTTTTAACTTATGTGAATGTATATGATGTATTTTAATGCTAATTGTATTTTAATGTATTTTAATGCTAACTGTATTTTAATGTATTTTAATTTTGACTGTTTTTGGTTTTCTATTATATGTATACTGTATTTTTGGCATCGAATTGTTGCCATTGTTAGGCCGCTCTGAGTCCCCCCTCGGGGGTTGAGAAGAAGCGGGGTAGAAATGGTGGAAATAAATAAATAAATAAATTTACCTGACTCCATATATGCAAACACAGTTCAAGGAATTGTCATCTGGCAGACAATAGCAGGGTCTTTCAGTCTTCCATGTAAGCAGTTCCAATGTTCTATAGCTTTCCAAGGTTTCTGAGTTCCATAGTTTTGAGCCATCATAACCACCTTTCCCATCTGTCACTTTCCACAAGAACAGTTCAATAAATGTCAACATCCAGAGATTAATGATAAGCAATAGAAATTCCTGTTCACACAATAAATACAAGGCAGCTGGAACAATGACCTAATACCTAAACCTTTTTGAGAAAGTAAATCATATATGGGAAGAGACCTGTAAATTCTTTTCATGCTATGATTTTATGTATTTCTCTCCTTAAATTATTGACAGCCATAAGTGATGCTTCTATTTTATGGATGGTATTACAGAATTTGAATTTAGAAAAAAGCTCATCTGTTTTCCATAGTCTAAACCAGTGGTTCCCAAACTTTTTTGGCGTACTGCCCCCTTTCCAGAAAAAAAAATTTACTCATCGCCCCCCATGAAATTATTATTATTTAAATGTAATAGCAATTAAACAGAAAGATATATGTATTAATGCCGTGGTTCTCAGCCTTTCTAATGCTGTGACCCCCTAAATAAGGTTCCTCATGTTGTGGTGACCCCATCCATATTTGTGTTGCTACTTCATAAATAATTTTGCTACTCTTATAATTTCTAATGCAAATATCTAATATGCAGGATGTATTTTCATTGTTACAAATTGAACATAATTAAAGCGTCGTGATTAATCACAAAAACAGTATGTTTGGGGGAGTATGGACAACGGATGATGGGATCTGCAGTACCTTCGACCAATTCAGCTCTGACTTCCACAGCCGAGACAGATTTGGACCAAACTTGGCACACAGAACCCCCATGACCAACAGAAAATACTGGAGGGGTTTGGAAGGAATTGACAGTGATTTAGGGAAGATGTAGTTCACCTACATTTGGAGAGCACTCTGAACCCAAACAACCCTGGATCTGGACTAAATTTGGCACAAATACTCAATATGCCCAAATTTGAATACTGGTGGGGTTGGGGGGATTAATTTTGTCATTTGGGAGTTGCAGCTGCTGGGATTTATAGTTGACCTATAATCAAAGAGCATTTTGAACTTCCAACAGCAATGGAATTGAACTAAACTTGAGCAATAGAGAATACTGGACCTTGGAAATTGGGAGCTGCTTGCATTTTCCTTCGTGCCACGGCCATCTCCCAGGAGGCGCCTGCAGAGACTTTTCTTCTCCGCTGGACCAACTGGCAGGCACACACTCGCAAGCGCGTGACTGTCTCAGCCTGCAGTTGGAATCCCTGGGCAGGTGTTGCCTGAAACCGCAGTGCGCACCCCCTTCCTCTCCTCAACTTCATCCACGGTGCAGTCCCGTATCGCCCCTTCCTTCCAAGGGACCCGTTGGAGTGGAAGGGGCAATACAGGACTGCGCCATGGGCTGAGTTGAGGAGAGGAAGAGGGCGTGTGCTGCTGTTTTCAGGCAGCGCTTGCATGGGGTTTCCAACTGGCAGGCGCACACTCATGCGCTTGCAAGTTGGAATCCCGCCACTGCCCTCTTACAGGGCTTCAGTGCCCCCCAAATTCTCCTGAGCCTCCCACCGCCCCCTTGGATCGCCTCACCACCCAGTAGGGGGCTGTACCGCCCACTTTGGGAACCACAGGTCTAAACAAAGGATGTTCACTGTTCACAGTAAAGGTTCTTATGGGCATTGTGTGTTGAGTTCATTTTATCCTTAAATATCAATCCCTAAATGTTTGTTATAGGAAGGAGGAGAGTCTGTGCTTGGGGCTGATACAATTTCATTGTGATAGTTCCTGTATCTGACCACTTTCAAACAAAAGGTCAGTTTGCTAGGATAAATGGCTTGTGAGTGGGAGTGAAAGAAATTGATATACCATTTTTATGGCTGAAAGGAACTACATAGCATTTCAGCAACTCTTCTAGTTGCATTTATATTTCTTACATTGCTAAAGAGCTCTATTTGAACTTTCCCCTACAAGCAGGTTATAATACATTAAAAGCAGACAGGTCAAGACCAGTAATGAACAGTAACACCCATCCTTGGAAAAAGTGTTTCATAAAAGGGATTCCTGTGTGTTACAAAAGGAGGTGTGATGGGCTTTACCTACCCTACAGTGACATATTTCAGCTTTGTAAAGGGCCCGCCGTAGTGTAGTGGTTAAAACCGATAGCTGCAGGAAATCTGCTGACTAGAGAGCAGTTTGAAGCCATGAGTTGGGGTGAGCTCCCAGATGTCAGCCCTAACTTCTGCTTACCTAGCAGTTTGAAAACATGCAAGTAGGTCAATAAGTACCACCTCGGCAGGGAGGTAAAAGGACACCCCATGCAGACATGCCGGCAACAATAGGAGAAAGTCTATGGAGAACCGGTTCCTCGGCATGGAACAAGATCATCTTCCCATGGCCGGAGCTGAGCATCGCTTCCAGATCCTGGAGATGGAAAAGGGAAAGCCTTTACCTCTGTCTGTGTATTGTATGTCTTTGTCACTATGTAAAAAGGCATTGAATGTTTGCCTTATATATGTAAAACTGTAATATATTTATTTATTTATTTAACATACTTGTACCCCGCCCTTCTCTACCCCAAAAGGTGGACTCAAGGCAGCTTACAATGGCACATGTCAGGACTGGGAGACCTGAGCTTAGGAGAAGTTCAGGCTCCCAACCTGCCATGAGATTGCACCGACCTTTGCCCCAGTTCTTTGGTGACCTTGGCTCCAGCTGCACAGAGATTGTGCTGAGCTAAGTGGGAGTGACGTAACTTCCAGATGTGTGTGAGGCTCCGGAGGGCAGTGAGGTAACTCCTCCGAGCCTGGACATTGGACAATTGGACTCATAATGCTGGCTCATGGACCCATGAGGTCACATCCCTTTGGACTATGGGATATGCTGAATCACCCGGATATGGTGCAACCCTGCTTGGACATTGCATGGGCAATAGGGAGGGGCTCGGGGTATATAAGGTGCGTTTGGGTGGTGGGACGGTGCTTTTGCTTCACATGTGTTGTACCTACAATAAAATCGTGTTGGACCGTGCTTCAATCTACGCGTGATCCTTACCGAGTGTTGGAGAGTCGTTACAGCACAAACATTGTACCTCAACAACAATTACCTAAACATTTCAAAAATGGCAACATATTAAACAGAGTTAAAATTAAAAACTTAGAAAACATGCCATCCAAAGTTCATGGTCTGAGTCCGTTCCAGGTCAAATTGCACAATTTGTAATCTGCTCTGAGTCCCCAAGATTTTATTTTCTGAGCCAATAATGTAGCATGATCTCTTTTGCAAGTTTGGTTCAGAATTGTTGATAGAGAATTAAGTCTCATTGCACTGTCTATTTAATGCAGTTTCTCCAAAAAGGCAATGGCTAGACTACGCATGCTGTGAAAGTGTGCTAGAGCACACTTTAGGCCCAATAATCTGAAACAGGCAAAGTTTGAAATGAAGCCCTTCATGCACACCGGCTTGTAAAACATATCACATGGAGAAATTGGCTCCACAGAATGTGAATCGCTATGCAGACACCCAAAGCACGTCTCTGACGAGTACATGCACATTTTGGAGGGGGAAAATGGTGTAGCGTAGTGTGCAAATAGAAGTAAAGTTGACTTACAAAACTTGACTTATATGGGTTTTATTCTACTATGATAAGCAAATGGCTAAACGCTTGGATCTGTTTGGTGAAAGACAAGTGATTTATCCAGTATGTACACTGCCAAATGATGTATAGGTATACCCTGTTGTGTTGTTGTTCATTTGTTAGTCGCTTTCGACTCTTCGTGACCCCATTGACCAGCCCATGCCAGAGCTCCCTGTCAGCCGTCACCACCCCCAGCTCCTTCAGAGTCAAGCCAGTCACTTCAAGGATGCCATCCATCCATCCATCTTGCCCTTGGCCAGCCCCTCTTCCTTTTTCCATCCATTTTCTCCCGCATAATTGTCTTCTCTAAGCTTTCCTTTCTTCTCATGATGTGGCCAAAGTACTTCATCTTTGCCTCTACTATCCTTCCCTCCAATGAGCAGTCGGGCTTTATTTCCTGAAGTATGGACTGGTTGGATCTCTCAGAACTTTCCTCTAACACCACAGTTCAAAAGTATCTATCTTCCTTTGCTCAGTCTTCCCTAAGGTCCATCTCTCACATCCGTAGGTTACTACAGGGAATACCATTGCTTTGACTATGCGGATCTTTGTTGCCAGTGTGATGTCTCTACTCTTCACTATTTTATCGAGATTGGACATTGCTCTCCTCCCAAGAAGGAAGCATCTTCTGATTTCCTGGCTGCAGTAATCTTTGCACCTAGAAATACAAAGTCTGTCACTGCCTCCATGTTTTCTCCCTCTATTTGCCAGTTATCAATCAGTCCAGTTGCCATAATCTTGATTTTTTGGATGTTTAACTGCAACCCAGCTTTTGCACTTTCTTCTTTCACCTTGATTAGAAGACTCCTCAGCTCCTCCTCGCTTTCGGCCATCAAAGTGGTATCATCTGCATATCTAAGATTGTTAATGTTTCTTCCAGCAATTTTAACTGCAGCCTTGCATTCATCCAGCCCCGCACATCGCATGATGTGTTCTGCATACAAGCTGAATAGCTTGGGTGAGAGTACACAACCCTGCCATACGCCTTTCCCAATCTTGAATCAGTCTGTTGTTCCATGGTCAGTTCCTCCTGTTGCTACTTGGTCCTTATACAGATTCCTCAGGAGAGAGACAAGGTGATTCGGTATGCCCATACCACCAAGAACTTGCCACAATTCATTATGATCCATGCAGTCAAAGGCTTTAGAATAGTCAATAAAGCAGAAATAGATGTTTTTTCTGAAACTCCCTGCCTTTCTCCATCATCCAGCGGATATTGGCAATTTGGTCTCTTATTCCTCTGCCTTTTCTAAACCCAGCTTTTACATCTGGCAACTCTTTCTCATGTATGGCTGGAGTCTTCCTTGCGGGATCTTGAGAATACCTTTTTTGGTATGGGGATATAAGTTGATTTTTTCCAGTCTGATGGCCATTCTTGTGTTTTCCATATTTGCTGGCATATGGCCTGCATTACCTCGAAAGCATTATCTTTCAAGATTTTGAACAGTTCCGCTGGGATCCCGTCGTCTCCTGCTGCCTTGTTGTTAGCAATGCTTCTTAAGGCCCATTCTCAGGATGTCTGGTTCTAATTCACTCACCACACTGTCAAAACTATCCTCGATATCATCCTTCCTATACAGATCTTCTGTATAGTCCCACCACCTTCTCTTGATCTCTTCAGCTTCTGTTAGGTCCCTGCCATCTTTGTTTTTGACCATGCCCATTTTTGCCTGAAATTTATCTCCAATGTTTCTAGTTGTCCCTTGTCCTTCCTATTCTGTTGTCTTCTTCTACTTCCATGCATTGCTTGTTTAAAAATAGTTCCTTATCTCTTTTGGGTAACCTCTGGAATTGGGCATTTAACTGGACATATCTCCCCTTATCACTATTTCCTTTTGCTTTCTTCCTTTCTTGGGCTACTTCCTGTTGTAACCGCCACCATTTCACAGACCCTCAGGCTCTGTCTTAAGGTCATTGCCATTTTATATTTTTCTACACCATTTTTCTACACCAAAGTAATACAATGGGATATGAAGGATGGAGGGGTTTGGTAACAAATTCCTGAAGTAACATATTTATTTCCAATCTGTAAAGCAGTGGTTCTCAACCTGTTTTTTGACCAGGTACCACTTTGACCAGGGGCTACTCTTCAACCTTAGTATCAAAAGGGTTATGAATCAGGTTTTGGTCAACTTTAGATTCGGTTTGGTTATTTGGGGTGCTGATTCAGAAAACTGTATTGCAAAGACCACATCAACTCTAGTTTCTGGTACAGAACATATGCCATCCAGTAGTCTCCACCTGCTCACCCACAGAAAACTATATTTAACAATCTAGAGCTGTGGACCTTATTTTAGGCCACAGCCCACAGGTTGGGAACTACTGCTGTAAAGGAAGCAGATTCCACATTTATCCCATTTGTTTTGGAAAATTACCATTTCCCCCCTTTTAAAAAATCTCAATTTTTTCCACTCTATCTCCATACTTTCAAAACTTTCCAAAATTGTAAACATCTGAATTCGTGCAATACAGGTATTATTGCAACGCCTACTTCTAAAACAGTTAAATGCTAGCACAGTCTGCTATATCAATAACTTTAAAACATCTAGTTGACTAGTCTAGTCGAAGCACTTTAGTGGATCTATCTGGCTGTGCTATCTGTTTGAAAGCTGATTTATTGCATTATGCTCTTTTGTGCTAATTCTGTTGTGTGTCACTTGGCAGCCTTGTTAGGCAGATTGGGCAGGCCTCTAAAGCCTTTCCTGACAGGCAGATGCCCTTTTAAAAACATAGCTTTCAATTATGAAATCATGTTTTTATGAGTTCTTTGTTTTTAATCAGTCATTAAGTCTTTCATAAACATCAAGTTTTTCTCCCAAGCTCAGAAAATGATTTTCTGCACATGCTGAACTTATTTATTACTTCTCATGCCTTGTCAGTGTTATATGTTTCTCCAGTTGTCTTGGGCTTTACTTTTTTATACGTTAGGAAGACTCTTGCTCCCCTTCATGCATTTTGGGCTTCATGACAAATGGATTTACATTATTTGCATCAATCATCCAGTGCTTTGGCAAATATAGCAACCAAGTGGATGCAAACTGATGCAAAAATGGAAACCCTTTCAAAGAATCATGGCAACTGTAAAATACAACATCCAAACAACATCCAAAATATTGAAACTGTTATTCAGCAAGCCAAAAGGCACACATGTATATCACACTATATTTCAGTTTCAGTATAGACAGGATATTTATGCTACACCAGTGCTATGTAGGATCTTGGCTGACGTGTCTATAGCAGAGAGAATGTTACAGTAGACAGCCATTTTTTTGCTGTGGAAATTTATAACTGCTCTTAGAAGAAATACAACACAAATGTCCTGTTTCTTTTTTTTATGCATGTGGGGTTTATTTCTCTCAAGGGGTATCTACTAGGCTTGTTTAATCTCCCCCAAAAGGTTCAAAACCCATTTTGGATGCAGGGGATGCTGGTGGTTTGGATCTAAAGTCAATTCCAATTTTCACAAAAAAAAGTTCAAAACTTTTCAAAACTTTTCAAAACTTCTTTTTCCAAATCCTTAGTTCATGGTTTCAAAGTGTTATTTCCTGTTTCATTGGGTGACCTTTACTTTGAAAGTAGTTGTTTATTCTAAGGGGGGAAGCAAAGGGAAGAAATCCATCCACACTGGGTTAAACTGCCTCTCTCGCCCAGAACTGATGCGGGAGAGAAAAGGAACTGAAGGAAAGCCATCCAAACTGGGTTAAACAGCGGCTCTCACCCAGGACTGACATGGGAGAGAAAAGGAACCGAAGGAGAGCCATCCAAACTGGGTTAAACAGCGGCTCTCACCCAGGACTGACGCGGGAGAGAAAAGGAACTGAAAGAAAGCCATCCAAACTGGGTTAAACAGCGGCTCTCACCCGGGACTGACGCAGGAGAGAAAAGGAACCAAAGGAAAGCCATCCAAACTGGGTTAAACAGCGGCTCTCACCCTGGACTGACATGGGAGAGAAAAGGAACCGAAGGAGAGCCATCCAAACTGGGTTAAACAGCGGCTCTCACCTGGGACTGACGGGAGAGAAAAGGAACTGAAAGAAAGCCATCCAAACTGGGTTAAACAGCGGCTCTCACCCGGGACTGATGCAGGAGAGAAAAGGAACCAAAGGAAAGCCATCCAAACTGGGTTAAACAGTGGCTCTCACCTGGGACTGACGCGGGAGAGAAAAGGAACTGAAGGAAAACCATCCAAACTGGGCTAAACAGCGGCTCTCACCTGGGACTGACGCGGGAGAGAAAAGGAACCGAAGGAAAGCCATCCAAACTGGGTTAAACAGCAGCTCTCACCTGGGACTGACGCGGGAGAGAAAGGAACCGAAAGAAAGCCATCCAAACTGGGTTAAACAGCGGCTTTCACCCGGGACTAACGTGGGAGAGAAAAGGAACCGAAAGAAAGCCATCCAAACTGGGTTAAACAGCGGCTCACACCCGCGACTGACGTGGGAGAGAAAAGGAACTGAAGGAAAGCCATCCAAACTGAGTTAAACATGGCTCTCACCCGCGACTGACGAGGGAGAGAAAAGGAACCGAAGGAAAGCCATCCAAACTGGGTTAAACAGCGACTCTCGCCCAGGACTATCAGCGGGAGAGAAAAGGAACCGAAAGAGCCATCCAAACTGGGTTAAACAGCAGCTCTCACCCGGGACTGACACCGGAGAGAAAAGGAACCGAAGGAAAGCCATCCAAACTGGGCTAAACAGTGGCTCTCACCCGGAACTGACGCAGGAGAGAAAAGGAACTGAAAGAAAGCCATCCAAACTGGGTTAAACAGCGGCTCTCACCGGGACTGCCGCAGGAGAGAAAAGGAACCAAAAGAAAGCCATCCAAACTGGGTTAAACAGCAGCTCTCACCCGGGACTGACGCGGGAGAGAAAAGGAACCGAAAGAAAGCCATCCAAACTGGGTTAAACAGCGGCTTTCACCCGGGACTAACGCGGGAGAGAAAAGGAACCGAAGAAAGCCATCCAAACTGGGTTAAACAGCGGCTCACACCCGCGACTGACGTGGGTGAAAAGGAACTGAAGGAAAGCCATCCAAACTGAGTTAAACATGGCTCTCACCCGCGACTGACGAGGGAGAGAAAAGGAACCGAAGGAAAGCCATCCAAACTGGGTTAAACAGCGACTCTCGCCCAGGACTATCGCGGGAGAGAAAAGGAACCGAAAGAGCCATCCAAACTGGGTTAAACAGCAGCTCTCACCCGGGACTGACACCGGAGAGAAAAGGAACCGAAGGAAAGCCATCCAAACTGGGCTAAACAGTGGCTCTCACCCGGAACTGACGCAGGAGAGAAAAGGAACTGAAAGAAAGCCATCCAAACTGGGTTAAACAGCGGCTCTCACCCGGGACTGACGCAGGAGAGAAAAGGAACCAAAGGAAAGCCATCCAAACTGGGTTAAACAGCAGCTCTCACCCGGGACTGACGCGGGAGAGAAAAGGAACCGAAAGAAAGCCATCCAAACTGGGTTAAACAGCGGCTTTCACCCGGGACTAACGCGGGAGAGAAAAGGAACCGAAAGAAAGCCATCCAAACTGGGTTAAACAGCGGCTCACACCCGCGACTGACGTGGGAGAGAAAAGGAACTGAAGGAAAGCCATCCAAACTGAGTTAAACATGGCTCTCACCCGCGACTGACGAGGGAGAGAAAAGGAACCGAAGGAAAGCCATCCAAACTGTGTTAAACAGCGGCTCTCGCCCAGGACTATCGCGGGAGAGAAAAGGAACCGAAAGAAAGCCATCCAAACTGGGTTAAACAGCAGCTCTCACCCGGGATTGACGCGGGAGAGAAAAGGAACTGAAAGAAAGCCATCCAAACTGGGTTAAACAGCGGCCCTCACCCGGGACTGACGCGGGAGAGAAAAGGAACCAAAAGAAAGCCATCCAAACTGGGTTAAACAGCAGCTCTCACCCGGGACTGACGCGGGAGAGAAAAGGAACCGAAAGAAAGCCATCCAAACTGGGTTAAACAGCGGCTCTCACCCGGGACTGACGCGGGAGAGAAAAGGAACCGAAAGAAAGCCATCCAAACTGGGTTAAACAGCAGCTCTCACCCGGGACTGACGTGGGAGAGAAAAGGAACCGAAAGAAAGCCATCCAAACTGGGTTAAACAGCGGCTCTCACCTGGGACTGACGTGGGAGAAAAAAGGAACCGAAAGAAAGCCATCCAAACTGGGTTAAACAGCGGCTCTCACCTGGGACTGATGCAGGAGAGAAAAGGAACGGAAGGAAAACCATCCAAACTGGGCTAAACAGCGGATCTCACCTGGGACTGACGCGGGAGAGAAAAGGAACCGAAGGAAAGCCATCCACACTGGTTTGAAAAGCTGAATAATTTCTGACTCACTTACTGATTCGTAAGAGAAATGGCAGAAAATGTTTCGAAATGGTAAGGATACTTCCGGGTTCCCAAATCACTTCGAAATCACTTCAAAAAGGAATTTGATTCGAGTGAACCTAACCATGCCTAGTATCTACTCAATGTGGGTGTATTTCCAGAGCTCCTGGGAGGAGGTAAACCTAAAAAGGATGTTCACTCTAAGTTGTTCTAGGTGTTGTGTTTTGTAAGTGAGTACAAAAGTTCCCAGGAAGCTATCACTATCTTTCAGTGAAAAGGAGTCACCACTGTCCTTCACTTGCAAGCAGATCTTCTTATTAGCTCGTCAACTAATCATCAACAGATGGCTCCGCTCATACAAACTCAAGATCAATCCATCAAAGACTGAGATTCTATGGCCGGGACGCCCAGAGCCACCCATTCCGCTGCCTCTCTTTGAGGGAGCCGCTGATCCTGGCCCGTCGGTGAAGAGTCTCGGTGTGATACTAGACTCGAGACTCTCACTGGAGGCCCAGGTTGCTGCGACAAGTAAGGGAGCTTTTTTCCACCTACGCCAGGCACGTCAACTGGCACCTTACCTTCCATCAGATGCACTGGCTACTGTGGTCCATGCCACAGTGACATCACAGCTGGACTACTGTAATGCCTTGTACGTGGGGTTGCCGCAGTCAACCACTCGTAAAATCCAGCTGGTGCAGAATGCAGCCGCCAGACTCCTCACCGGGACACCACTGAGATGCCATATCGCGCCATCTCTGCAGCGCCTGCACTGGCTGCCAGTCGAGCTCAGAGCCATCCACAAGATCCTGTCGCTTACCTTTAAGGCCCTCCATGGTGCCGGCCCAGCTTATTTAAAAGACCGCTTGTCCGAACCAGCTCATTTAAGGTCGCCGCGCTCAGGAAACAGGGACCTTCTCCGCATCCCAGGTGTGAGTGAGGCCCGCCTCGACACCACGAGACGGAGAGCTTTTTCCATCACGGCCCCTGTCCTTTGGAACTTGATGCCGGCGGATCAGAGAGCTATCCGGGACATGCCCCAGTTCCTGACCGCACTGAAGACCTGGCTCTTCCGAAAGGCTTATGGCTAAGGACACCTCCCAGACTTAGCTACTGGAACTATTTAATTAATCTTTTTATTCTTTTAGCTTGAATTCTTTTATGTGTTTTTGTGTGTAAATCGCCCGGAGCACTGACGTGGAGGGCGACTCATAAATAATAAAATCAATCAAGCAATCAATCAAAAACTAGCTGGTAGTTGGACAAATGCTATAGTCCCCAGTCTTTGGTTTTCCAGGTGTTTTGAGGTTCAGCTTCCAGAATTCATGACAGCTGACCAAAGTGGTTGGGTCTCCTGTGAGCAGAAGTCCTAAACACCAGAAGGACCAAAGGTTGTTAACCACTGGACTAGTGAGATCCTTATTACTGTTTGTAAACAGAGTGCATGGAACTCTGTGTAGCAGTGGTGTCGATATGTGTCTGTGAAGGATTCAGTGAGTAGAATACCTATGGAAGGCCTTATACAGCTCATGCATTACCTACCTGATTTAACTTTGGAACTGTAATGTGTTCTGATGACAAGATTTAGGATCTTCTACGGCAGTGATTTTCAACCTTTTTTGAGCTGCGGTACATTTTTTACATTTACAAAATCCTGGGGCACACCACCAACCAAAATGACACTGTAACACAGTAATACATATAATTAATATGTTTTTAAATGTATTTATACACTCAGTGTGAAACCTGGGCTCACAGTCTTTTCTTTTTTCTTTTGTCCATCACTCATATTAGGGCCTTCATCTGTGTCATAATTTTGTCCAGGGGCCTGTTCGGCATTTGCATTTTCCCTTCTCAAAAACTTCTCCATCACTCGCTTGTCTTGCTGTGATCCCAAATTGCCACTGACACTTGATGCGCAGCTACAGCACTAACTCTAACTTTTTTTACTTAGCCGCGTCTGAGCGAATCCAAGATGGCGCAACCATAGCACTCTCGCGTCAGTTCTTAGGTGACGCGAGAGTGCTATGGTTCCATTTCTTAAAGGGACGGATGCACCTTATAGTTTTTATATGAAAGAAGTTCAGAAATAATTTCCCACGGCACACCTGATGATCTCTCACGGCACACTAGTGTTCCGCGGCACACTGGTTGAAAATTACTGTTCTACGGTGATCTACAAATAAAATAAAATAAAATTAGGATTCGACTGTGTAGTGCACTCTGTTTGGGGCTATGCTTGTCCTTGTTCTAGGTACAGATTTTGAATTTGCCTCTTTAGGTGTTCCTGACAATGTGTGTCCACATGCTTTGTATATCCAAAGAGATGTGTAATTTAGATAATTACAGAAACAAATATCCAAGGAATGGTTTTCGGCATTGCTTTCACACTTTTATTTACCATGCTTCATTTTTATATTCAGGACAAGCCCTATGGGCCCTTCCACACAGCTCTATATCCCAAAGCAGAAAATCCAACATTATCTGAGTGTGGACACAGATAACCCAGTTCAAAGCAGATATTGTGGGATTTTCTGCCTTGAAATTCTGGGATATAGGGCTGCGTGGAAGGGCCTTATGTCTTTAGGGATATATTCAGAGACAGACATATACACACCAAAAGACTTAGGCCCCCCTCTACAGTGCCATATAATCCAGTTCGAAGCAGATAATCTGGATTTTATGTGGTAGTGTAAATGGGGCCTTATAGAGACCCACATACACTTCCAATTTTTCTTGGAGTATTGGTAAGTGAAACTGTGGATATTGAATTTGCAGATAAGGGGTGTAACACTGAATAAAAAATGTTCCTCATTCTTTAAGAAAGCAATGTTTTCATTCATTGTTTTAAATGGAAAATAGTAAGTTCATTTTCTTACAACTGTCCTTAATCAAAAGCCACTCCTGGACCAAACCATAGCTGTACATATAGTAATACAGCACATGTACATGGCAGGACAGGGATATCTCCAACACTTCATTGTGAATCAAGCTGGAAGAATGTAATTGCTCCCATGTAGTAAAATAACCAGCTGGCTACTTCTTGTATCAATGCGTCCAGTGAGCATAAAGCATGTTTGACAGAATTATGACAGTCACGGGATGTGTCATGGGTGTAAAATAGTGGGCGTTTTTTCTCTTTTTCCATTTCATTTGGTACTTGCAAATAGTTGTATAGCAGTTGGTGTAGTTAATGCAATCAGACAGCTTGTGGTTGATGGACAGTTATTATATGTTTTATAATTTGTCATCTTTCCACTTTTTCCTTGAAGTCAGTGGTGAGATTCAGCTCTGATATTTTGGGTGATTTGTTTTTGCCTTCTTGGTGCTCTGAATTTGTAATGAATGAGAAGGGTTTTTCTTTTCTTTTTCTTGGTTTTTGTTTAGTTCTGTGGCTCATAAAGCACTCATTTTTATGTCTGCATAGAATAATTCTTCCTCTTCTTCATGTTCTCCTCCTCTGCTGTCTTCTTTGAAAACCATATAATTGTTACATAGGTATACATGGACAGTTTCTATTCTCATTCAGACTTAAGGATGGGTGTGACTAGATATATCACAGTGCTAGTGACTATAGTTGTTTCTATTAATGAATTAAACTGTGCAGCATTTAGTATACTCACTTACTTAGGTGACCCCCCCGTTGTCAGAACGTGATGGCCTTCCAAATGCAGTGTTTTGGCGGTGGATACGTAGGTGACTGGAGTCCAATTCTTGACCCGCATGTTCTTCCACAGTTAGTTAATTGGTTTCCAGGTGGAAGGCAGTCCTGATCAAACCAGGGAGATGGTGAACTGCCATGAGATTATTAAAAGACCCGTACTTACTCTTATCTTTGGTGGTTTCCCCCCTACCAACATTTATTTTACGTATGCCACACAAAAAATCCATCCAAACGTTCTTTCACAGATACTATGTTTCTTTTCTCACAAATGATTTTTTTTCTTTAAAATAAGTCTCTAAACATGAACAAAATCATGTTTGGAGTCTTCAAAAATCATCATTTTTAAAGGAATACACAAAAGCTTTGAACTCTAAAGTGCTGGAATAATGTATGCAAAGTATACACTCCTGCTTCAGGCTTTATAAGCTGACTTCACAGCTGCACCAAACAGGACTTAGTTAACATGCTTTCTTAGTATCTTAACAGTACTTCATACAGTCATGTTGAAAATGAAAAGGCTGGAGACAATATTCTTAAGATATCTGCTTGCTCTTGGACTAAAACTGATGGCATCGATCCAGTGGACTGAAAATGTCCAGTTGCTAAGCTTGGGGCCAGATGAGGCCCTACGGTAAATTTTTAGACTCTAGTCCTGGCACTCTTACCAGCTTTCAGGGTGTGGTACATTAAGTATTTAACTATGGAAGTCTTCCCACATAAATACAACATTAAAAGCTCCCAAACTCTTGATTGATTATGCTTGAATGACTCATGACCCAACATCTCAGTTCTTCTGGAGCAGGGATGGGGAATCATAAAGGTCTCTAGATGTTGTTGGACTGCAACTTCAATCAGACTTATGACTTCATCAGACGACTTCATCAGACGGGCTGATTTTCACCACGGAGCCCATTAAACGATGCACAACTACTTTCAGTCGGGCTCCATGGTGAAAGGGGTGAGGAAGACAAGACAAGAAGCTTCCTGTGCTGCCTTTACTACAATGGGGGGAAGATGGGTGGCAGACCAGGATTGGCCAAGTGACCTTGTACCAGCCGCTACTTTGTATCATTTTACTTACTACATGTTGCATATGAATCTTGCTTCCATGGTGAATCACCTCAAGGAGGGTGAGCCTAACAGATCTTGATTCCCAACAATAACTAACATTACTTTACAAAGAACTGAATATCTTTATATGAACTCTAAGATTCATCACATATGACTAATGCGGATTATAAAGATGCTGTATAATGTTGATATTGTGTTTATGTGCTAAATAGACATGTTTGAATACATATACCTTTCGTGCAGTGTTTAACAGGATATTTGGTTTTGTTAAAGTCATATGTTAATGCTAACTAATAGTTTCTGATATATGAGTGGTTTTTTGCATATCCAGTTGTTCGTGTTGTTGTAGTAAGCTCCCCCGCTTTCGTTTCTGTTGGCAGACACTTTCTCCCATGGGATGGGGACGGCGGTGAGTCGTGTGATGCAGTGCACATGGATCACACAACTCACCACGGATTCACCACGATGTATTGCGAATTCAATACCCAATGTGATAAGGTCCTAGCCAGCATGATCTGTGGTGAGAGAGATTGCAGTTGGTGAGAGAGATTGCAGTTGGAAAATATCTGGAAGGTTGCATGTTCCTCACCTCTATGCTGCTGGATTGAAAGTGTGGCATATATCTTTTTTTTAAAAAGAACAGAAGTGTGCAGTACTTCCTCTTCATAAGGGTTTTTTGTGATAGGGTACCTCTACAAGTTGAGATGATGGTCAATACAGTGAAGGTATGTCTCCTGGTTGTTAGTAGTTTTGCATGAAAGCCCTTCTGGAGGCCTTATCATATGTTTGCATACACACTTTAAAGCAGAAATGGGCAAAATGTGCCTTAGGACTTCCAGTGGCTCTCAGTGATATTTTTGTGGCCCTCAATTCTTCCAGCTTCACCAGAACGAATAGATACAGTAATTCATTTTTTAAAATTCTTGCTCCAGGTTGCAAGGATTCTTTGTTCTGTTTATGTCAAAAAAAACGCCCATTTTGAAAAACCACCCATTTTTGAGACCCAGAAGTAGACTTCCAGCCATTTTGGAGGTTTTAATTTCCCCCCCAATAGTCCACATGACCCCTCAAAAAGTCCCAGGACACATAAATGGTCCTTCAAACCTGTTGCTGTTGTTGCCCATCTGCTTTAAGGTGTATCTTTCCAGTTATAAGAGCATAAAACTTCATGTAAAACAAAGAACTATATGATGATCACAATCCTGATCTCTTAGAATTGCCAAATGAATAGAGGTTTAAATGGCATTTCTGATTGCAGGAAAAATTGGAGCACCACAAATCCTAAGCTGGAAGAGCCGAAGTCTGCTAATGCTGGACATGTTCATAGAGTTGTAGGGAAATCTACCAAGACAACAGGAGCCAGGAGCCATTTCTTTCCATGTCTTATTGGATATGGATTGCAGTGAAGTAGTTTATCCAACCCCTTGTGACCTTGGAAAGGAAATCACTTGCATTATCAGCCAGATTCTTAAAAGTTCATTCCAGTTTCTTTTGGCTTGGAGAGTGGTGACCATCACTTTGGGGACTGGCTGACTTAAAGAAATGTTCTTGTCTGTCCAAGACTTTTATGGAGTTGAAAAGCTGCCTGACAGTAGTCTTTTATATATGCAGTATTGGGAGAAAGGTATATTGCATATTCAATAATATTTCCCACTTGCAGAGTGAAGGACAGTTGAACGAGACAGTTCTGTTGGCTAGTAATAGCTACATTTGGGCCAGGATACTAGTTTTCTGCACTTCCCCTCCCCACAAAACTAACAATAAAGATGATGATACATACATAGCCATTACTTTGAACAACAGAAGTGAAACAAGCAAACTTGGTTCCTTTCAGTCTAGAACCTTTTATGGAACCTAAGGGACATTTGGCATCCTGTTGAACCCATTACAGATTTCCATTGTGACCCCAAGACCATAGTCAAATGATGTTCTTGAACTCACCAGTAGCCAGGGATGACATTTACTGGGAATTGAGTATGAGGCCCATCTGGATCCCATTCTATTATACAATTTGTGACAATAGTGCTTATAATTTATTTAAGAAGTACAGATGATTTACATAACTTTGAAGTGAACACATGAGATACTGAAACAGTCAAAAGATCACAACATAGTTGGTAATCAAACGGAGACTGCCGTCAAGAAATCAAATGAAGACTAGAAAAGGTGACCATGAAGGAACTAGATAAGTTCCTCAAATGTAGACATATTAAATGCTGAAATTAGAACCAGCCAGGTCATAGTATTTCTAATTTGTGTGTTATGGATGTGAAAGCTCGATGGTGATGAATTCTGATGGGAATGAAATCAATTAATTTGCAATGGGTGCTGAGGAAGAGTCCTATAGATACCATGGGCTGCTAAAAAAGAAAAACGGAATGGATCTTAGAGCAAATCAAGCCTAATCTGTCACTGCATGCAAAGATGATGACTTTGGACATGATGTGACTCATTGGAAAAGACAATCATGTTTGGTAAAATGGAAGGTAGTTGGAAAAGTGAGAAGCATTATTATAGGTAGACCAATTCAGTCAAGGAAACCATGGATCTTGAGTTTGCAAGAGCAGGACAATGGGTGCTTAGAAATCTAGAAGGTCTGCCATTCATAGGACTGCCATAAGTTGAAGAAGATGTGATGGCAAAAAGTAAGAAGCAGACGGGGAGGAGGGGGTGTCTTTTTAGTCTGTTCTTTTCTTTCTTTCGCTCAGTACACTCTTCCAAAGAGCACAAGTTCTGCTGTTGGTCTCAGAAAGGGTTTAATTAACCCATCCCTACTAAGCTATAGAAAGTTTGTGCTGCATACTACAAGTCATTGACACGTTTATGTTAAATTAGGCAATTAGTTTTAACTGGCTTCCAATTTTCCCTTGAAGTTCACTGGACCATTAAATTGTACCAGAAGCTTAGATAGAACAGTTCTCCAGACATTACCTAAGTCATCCAGAATTATCCTATGGTATGCTTTCACCGGAAGCCCAAAGCATCATTCATTGTATGTAAGAAAAATAAGCTTCCGGTTAATTGAAAATCGTATTACAAAAAGAACGTGGAATGGATCCCTACTGGCCTACTGCTAACAAACAATCTCCAGAGTGATGCAGATCTGACCAATACAACCTTGACCTTAATACCAATATATGCAATACTTGAAATTGCTGTGGTTCTTCTTGATTATTTGTTGTATGTTAACACTTTTATTGCATGCCCCATCATTGTTCAGGGCTTCTCTCATTGGTACTATGCTTCTCCGGTTTTCAGCATCCTGAAACCCCTGAAGTAATCTAAACAAAATTTAACTCCTATATGTTTTTGTGCTATTTAATAATACAAGGGAACTCCATGTGTGGTCTCTCTGCACTTTGTCACAAATACGGCTCAGTATCTATCACAATTGCTCTTTGTGTAAACATGTAGTAAGCATGCAAGCAGACACACACACAATCTCTTTAAATATTTATGCCTGAGCAGTGATCTCATGGATTGTTTTTCTCTAAAGAAAACTTTTTAAAAAAGAAAAATGGTTATGTGAGTACTAAAATAGAAAGAAAAAAGCACTGATTTCCAAACTCCTTTAAATATGTATCAAACTGAAACTACTTGCTGTGTTTCTTTAAACTGTGAAGGACTGACACCCATCAAGTTACAAGGGTTACATTCTCTTCCAGATTACAAATGCTTCTGTTTATGGCCCAAATAAATGGTTATCTGCAAGTCTGACTTAAGGCATTTTTTAAAAAAAGGAATCTTCTCTTTCTTTTAAGATTACATACAGATGTCATGAAACACATTACGGGTTAATTTGAGGCGCAAAAACAACACCTTAGGTTAATCCGGAGTAATGAGGAGTAAACTGGGATTTCCCATTAAATTGACACCTGTTGGAAATAGCAACCTTCTTCAAGCCTCGGCTAGTTATTTGTTATGTATATAATTAAGATTGTTTACTGTATTGTATATGTGTGTATTGGTTTGCAGTTTTACTTAACTCCTTTTTGTGGGAGGGGCTGCAGACCATGTGATCAGAATTGGGCTTCTTCAGGACTTAGACTCCACTTTTGAAGCAGTTTTTTGCTTTAGACTTCAGTAAGAATGGTATGCTTTAGACTTCAGTAGTAACTGTATACTTCAGACTTCAGTAGGAACTGCATGCTTCAGGTTTCAATACAGGAACAGTATGCTCTAGACCAGGGGTGGGCAACCTACGGCCTGTGGGCCGGATCTGGCCCAGCAGCCGATTCTGTCCAGCCCAGGGAGAAGGGCGTCGGGGGCAGGGCCAAGAGGAAGGGGTGCCTGGGCGATCAGCCCACACAGGTCACCAAGTGCTCCCACTGCAGGCCCGGATCGCCCAGAGGAATGGGAGGCACCCGGGCCTGCAGCGGGAGCACTCGGCGACCTGTGCGGGCTGATCGCCCTGGCGACCCGGAAGACTTGATCATCTTTTGGGTCGCCAGGTCGATTCGCCGCCTCAAGTCACCGAGTGCTCCCCCTGCAGGCCCAGATCGCCTCCAGGAATGGGAGGCACTCCAAAGCCGCTGCTTCTCCAGCCTGTCTGCCGACACAGGCCCCACAGAGCCCGCGATGGGATGGCGGCAGCAGCACCACCCCTTTCTCTTGGCCTCCAGGGATGACAGGCACTCCATGGCAGGGCGATCAGCTGGGGAACGGCTGGGGGCGTTCTGCTCTGTTCTGCTGCTGTGGCGGCTGGGTCCACTTTGCTATCATCTGGGCTGGGTCCATTGGGCCATTTCATCTTGGGATCCTTCCTCTCTTGAGGATGTCAGCCTTCATCTTGGTTCGCACCTTGTCTTCTTTAATTTAATTTAATTTAATTTTAGTGGTTTTTATAATTATTTTTATTAAGAAGCCCCCTGCAGCCAACATGGTAAGTGAGGCAATGCATTTATTAGGATTTTTAGGCATAGCCTCTTTCACAAAGACATACCTAGATATGCCATTTTCCCAAAGGGTTATAACTCTTAACAGGTCATATTTTTTACCAAGAGGTTATGGCATCATTTTTCAAAAGGTTGAGAATTCTAACAAGGTCATGCTTTTCCAAAGATCATAAAATCTCCAAAAAGCTTATGAAGATTTCCATTTAAGGTAAGGTCTGGATCTTTGTAGGTGCTGGGCCTGTGGGATTGACTCCAGTTCAAATCAGATAATCTGGGATCAAATCCTGGGGTTTATGGCAGTATAGATCCAGCCTGCTTTTGCACATTAAACTCAGTTTGCAGCAACTCAAGTAAGCTGATGACAAAGGAGGAAAGTGCGAGAAGGAGAAAGAAACTGAGGCATTTTAATTACAGTATTTTCTGGCATATAAGACTACATTTAACCCAAGAAAATCTTCTTAAAAGTCAATGGTTGTCTTATACGCAGGAGTCGACTTATACACCAGGAGTCTTATACGCCGGGAGGTGTTTTATAGAGTGGGTGCTGAAACTTCCAATTCAGATTGGAGAATATGTAATTTGCTGCAGATGGTTTTTTCTTCCTACTTTGGGGGGTGCGGGGAGTCTTATACGCGGGAGGTGTTTTATAGAGTGGGTGCTGAAACAAAAGAATGGCAGTGGCCGCGTCCCTACCATACGCAGCAACTGTATGAATGCATTAAGGGTGACGCTGTACAAGTACGGTAGAAGAAAATCCATTCAGCAGTATTCGTGGACTTAATGCGATCCTGATGGTGAAGGGGCGCCACACCAGGAAGGTATAAGTGAAGGGCGGAGAAAGCTGCAGGCAACCGGGGCGCCCGAGGTATGGAAAAAAAGAGATAGAGTGGCCCAGAAAAGCACAACTCTTTTACCTGTCTGGCCCACCCTTGTATCCTATTACCATACCACCTCCTCTGCCTCTCAGATCTCGCTCCTGAAGACTGCAGTGAAGCGGTGCAGGTGTGCATGTGCGAGATGTGAGAGGCAGAGAAGGAGGTACAGTAATAGGAAAATTATATTAAAATCAAATCTGATGCTTTTCAAATTTTTATTTGGTGTGCATTGGAAGAGGGGTAGTCTTATACAGCGAGTATATCCCAAACTATATTTTAACTGGAAAAGTTTGGGTCGTCTTATATGCCCAGTCGTCTTAAACGCTGGAAAATACGATAGATGTAAAGGTGGAACGATGGGATAAATTCAGACTGACCCTCCAAATTGAGACCATTGGAGGATGTGCCATTGGCCATGCTGGATGTAGTTTCTTGACATATAGATTGACACTATCTGAAAAGTGAGAAAATATAAACCATGAGATTTGAGAATTAGCAGTTTAGGTCAAGAAGTAGAAGTGTAAAGTAACATAAACGTGGGGGGAGCAGGATTTAATATCACATATAACCATGGATAGGAAAGTTGGAAGTCAATTTTTGATTATTCTTAAGCCTTTTTTATTTTATATATATTCTTTTTAGTAGGTTTTAATTAAGCAGTGTTTGGTAGTATATGATAGGTATTTTCATTATCGTGGCTTGATTTTAGTTTACTAAAAACTTATAAAAATAGAAGAGCTTTGTGAAATTTAATAATGTCTACATCTGGCCCAAAGGTTCCTTTTTTCATTGTAGAAATGCTTTTTAGAGCACGTCTGCTCCATTCTTTTGCCCAAATGGGTCGTATGGATTCCTTGTCATTTTGCATAGATAAATAAATACAGTTATGCAAACCATGTAAATCTATTTTCCATAGATAAATAAATAGAACTCAGCTGGAGCTGAGGGCTGCATTCCTTTGGATCTGTGACAGAGAGATGACATTACAACTGTTTGTTTATAATGCATTGCTATGGAAATGACAGGTGGATGTTGTTGTTACTTAGCAGATGCGCCAGAATGTTAAAACATGCACTTTTAATGTGCAGTCCATATGAGATGCATGAGTATTTTTCAAGTTTTTTAACATTTTAAAAGCTTTTTGTTGTTATTGAATTACCAAAACATCAGCTGATGCTTGCTGCCCAACAACTTCTTTTATTTTATTTTATTTTATTTGTATCCCATTTTAATCCAATCATAGAACCTAAGACAGCTCACATGAAGTTAAAAACAAAATATACTACAAACTATTTGATACCGTCAGTGGAGTAGCTTTTCACCACCTTCGACAGGCGAGGAAGCTGGCTCCCTACCTGTCCCGCCGCGACCTAGCCACAGTGGTCTAAGCCACGGTCATCTCAAGGTTGGACTACTGTAATGCTCTTTACATTGGCCTTCCTCTGTCAGTGATCTGGAGGCTTAAGCTGGTGCAGAACGCTGCAGCTCGTTTGGTGGCAGGCCTTCCATCTCGCTGCCACATCACGCCTGTTCTGCGGGAACTGCACTGGCTTCCAATAGAGCACCGGATCACTTTCAAAGTGCTGGTCTTGACCTTCAAGGCCTTAAACAGTCTGGGGCCGGTGTACCTAAGGGACCGCCTCTCCCCATATAGTCCTACAAGACCACTGAGATCCGAATCCTTGAACCTGCTCACGGTCCCAAGCCATACAACCCTCCACTTGACCTCGACACGGAGGAGAGCCTTTAGCGCCATTGCTCCAGCATTATGGAACGCTCTCCCTCCCATCATCCGGGCGCTGCCCAATCTGTTAGCCTTTCGAAAGGCCTGTAAAACCTTCCTGTTCGTACGAGCATTTGGTCAAGAATAATTTGGGGGTCTCACTGCACCCGCTACTACGCAGTTCTTAAACTGGATGTTTATTGTGGTTTAATGTATTTTTACTGTGCTTGCTGTGTTTTTACTATGTTTTATTGTGTTTTTAACCTCTGTGAGTCGCTCCGAGCCACACGGAAGGGGCGACCAACAAATCAAAATAATAAATAAATAAAAAGACTTAAAATAAAGAAAAAATCTATTAGAAACAGTAAAGTGCAATGGTTGAATATACATTAAAACAGAGTAAAAAGAAAAAGGAGTGATGTCCATCTAAAAAGCCAAAACTTTGCCTCAATAGAAAAGGTGGAAGGAAACTAGCAAGCCTATCATGGAAGTGAATTCTACTAAGGGATTCAACCACTGAGATTGGATCTACACTGCCATATAATCCAGATTATCAAAGCAGACAATCCACATTATTTGCTTTGAACTAGATTATATGAGTCTACACTGCCATATAATTCAGTTCAAAGCAGATACCATATTTACATGACTCCAGTGCACACTGTTTTGGTTAAATGGCTAATCATTTTATCTCTTTTAAAGAGGATCTAACACCATTTAATGATCTACTCTTGGATGCCAAGAAATATTAATTAATTTACTTTTTTAAAAAAATATTTAAAACTTTTATTCCCCGGCCTTCTCACCTCTGAAGAAAGACTCAGACCGGCAAACAGCAAGTATTCAATGCTAACATTTAAAATCTAAAAGCATCATAAATTTACAATAACATTTACAATAAAATACAATACATTAAATACATTTTAAAAGCCTTTCGCCAAAGTAAAATCAAGTCCAACTTAACCCATATATTCGGTCCGTATCAAGTGGTTAGCGACTTTAGTCGCTTCGCGATCTCCTTCATTCTGCGAAGGCCTCATTGCACAGCCACGTCTTCACCTGTTTCCTAAAAGTCAGGAGGGAGGGGGCGGATCTAATTTCATTTGGGAGGGAATTCTACAGCCAGGGGGGCCACAACAGAAAAGGCCCTCCGTTTATTTTGTGTGTTTTATGTGCTTGTCTGTGTTTGGTAGAGTTTATTTATTTACTACATTTTTATACCGCCATTCTCAGCCCTAGGGCGACTCATGGCGGTTTACAAAGCAGCACTATTCAATGCCTATACAATATAAAAAGAGATAAAAAGCTCCACACAGCTAAAAAGTTCACTTACATATTGACATCAATAAAACATAATAAAACCATAAATCCTCTGCACTTCATTACCAAATCATTGTCCAGTTGCGTTGTCCAGCCATTCCGAGATCAGAGGTAACATTTACACTGCGTTTGGAAACGCCTGCTCAAATAACCAGGTGTTTACTTTTTTACAAAATGTTAAGAGGATGGGGGCTTATCTAATGTCCCTGGGGAGGGCATTCCATAGCTGAGGAGCCACCGCTGAGAAGGCCCTGTCTCTCATCCCCGCCAGCTGCATCTGTGAAGATGGCAGGACCGAGAACAGGGCCTCCCCAGAAGATTTTAAATTTCTAGATGGTTCATAAGGAGAGATACATTCAGACAGATAGGTAGGGCCAGAACCGTTTAGATCTATATACGCCAAAGCCAGCACTTTGAATTGTGCTTGGTAGCAAACTGGCTGCCAGTGGAGCTGGCGCAACATAGGAGATATATTCTCCCTGAGCGTTGCTCCTGTTAGCAACCTGGCTGCTGCTCTTTGGACCATTTGGAGCTTCTGAACAGTCTTCAAAGGCAACCCCACGTAGAGAGCGTTGCAGTAGTCTATACAGGATGTAACCAGAGTGTGTACTGCCGTGGCCAAGTCAGACTTCCAAAGGTACGGGGGCAGTTGGCGCACAAGTTTTAATTGTGCAAATGCTCTCCCAGTCACCGCCGAAACCTGGGGTTCCAGTCTTAGCGATGCCTGAGAGTCTCACTCAGTTCAGCTTACAACTTCCTCTGACCATGCTGGTTGGAATTCATTGTAGACACTCAAAAGTTAGCACTTCAAAACTCTGATTTCTAAACATTTTCTTTATTGTTGTTCTAGACTGAGCTTGCTTAGATGGGTTTTTTAAAAAGTATTTGAAGGTTGACCTTCCTATGTAACATAATTGATTTTGTAACTTTGCTCTGAAACAGATTCACGTGAGAGTAATAATATTGGCACAGGCTGATCTTCGATTACAAACAAGATAGGTTCTATGGATTTGTTCTTAAGTTGAATTTGTATGTGTGTCGCAACAGGTACACTTTTAAGTGCAACTATACCCCAAATTTATTTTAAAGTTTTGAATAGCATAGGAAAAGGTTAACAGCCCTGTGGTGTTCCTTGTGCTGTCTGTGCCCTGTGTTCAGAAGATCTCACTTCACTTTCTGTCTCTTGTGAGAATTAGATTTTGAAAAATTTGGCTGAAAAACCAACTGAATACCTGTATTTTCTGGCAGGCCTACTCAGCCAGTTGTAAGCATGAATTTTAAACTCATGTCTTGTGTTTAATGTGTGCATTATAGAAATACGTTTTCATATGTATTTTTATAGAAATACATTTTAATGTGTGTATTTTTAGAATTTTTACAATGTTTATGTGTTGTAATTATGCTGTAACCTGCCTCAAGTCACAAAGAGAGGTGGCTAAGAAATAAAATTATTATTATTATTATTCAGTGGAGACACCTTTTCCCCATGTTAAGTCTTCCAGGAATGAATTTCCCTTCCAAGGGGTAGATTGCCTCTCACTTCCTGTTGTCACACCCCCATTTGTAACTAGGAGTCAGATGTAAGTGAGATGTCTGTAACTCGGGGACTGACTATATGTGTTTCCTGATCAAAAATGAGTTGCCCGGCACAGTTGGGAAAAATAGCATAGTAGTGAAAATTTTGTACAAATTCAACCCAGTATTTGTGCATTGCTCTGCGAAGAAATACATGTTTGTTTATTTTTGTGGGAGAATGATATGGCTTTATGCAACCCCCATGTTTTCAGAAAGCCATATGTGTTTGTGTGCAAGATTTCTGTTTTCTATGCAAAGCAAAACCTTAACAAGATTTAATAATAATAATAATAAACTTTATTTGTACTCCACCAGAATCTTCCAGAGGGACTCGGGGCAGCCCACAAATAATAATAATAATAATAATAATACAAAGACTCAAAGGCACAATCATTTAAAAACCCTAAAACAGCAATGTACAGCAGTTTAAAACAGATACAAGTCTGATACAAAGACTCAAAGGCACAACCACACAAAATACAGAAAGTGTAAAAACAATAACACAAAACAATAAACAATCAACATAAATATCACAACTTCACAATGCTCTCTGGTTAAAAACAATAAATTACAGCAATAGCCGCAGGTTAAAAACACAGATTTATGTTTTATGCAACAACCCCCCCCCCAAATCTAGCAATCTTGCTCAGTAATATATTACATGAAAAATTTGCACAAAAGTAGTAATCTTACACAAAGATGAATCAGAGGGTTTTGATGTACAAGTCTCTTGCTTAATTTCTGCGCAAGATTTTTGTTACACAAGATTTTTGTGCTGCAAGATTGTTCGATTTTGTGTTGGAAAGAACAATTTTGTACAAAATCTATCAATAGATCTCTCTCTCTCTCTCTCTCTCTCTCTCTCTCTCTCTCTATCTCTATATATATATATATATATATATATATATCTCCACATATGGTAGACCCATGCCACCTCCATTTTCATACAAAACAGGAAAAACAACTTCACAAGTAATTTATGCCAAACACTATGGGATGAAAATACCAGAAAGAATTCTGCAGGAATGCCAACTTTCTCTACTGTGAGAGAAGAACTTTGGAAATTATTAGTACACACTTTGTTAATATTGATATCCATATGTGATAATATTTTTACTAGTAAAACTGTAAGTATATTCGACCACTAGAAAGTCTAGCAATTCTTACAGAGAACATTGGAGGACCTAGTGATTACTAGTGAGAATGCCTCTATCTCTAGATTGTCCAGGGCAACTCAGTGAACAATTTCTGGAATTCTCTTAAGTACAAAAAGTAGGGAGGTATTCGTAGTTTCACCATTTTCAGAGGGGTTCTCCTAACTCTGGGAAAGACTACTATAAAGACAATGGGTAGCCTAATGAAATGTAAGCAAAAAAACCAGAACAGGGTATATCACAGGAAAGACCACAATAACAGGCAATGAAAGTAATATAAAGTAAATAGGAATTAGAATAAATTCAATACCACTCACTGTTAACGTAAACTGTGAGGAAGTGCATGTATATTATATACAAGAATTAAATATTAAATATTTAAATATTTGTTGTGGCTTCTCAACCGCCGACTCCCGGGGGCTCGCGGCGGCTCACAAGAGCCAATGGCACAACGCCAAAGGTTAAAACATAGCACCTAAAAACAATTAAAACGCAATAACAATTAAAACATTAAGCAACAATAGATATAGCAGCGGAGTGGATATACACACGGGCCTACTCGCCAAAGGCCTGCCGAAACAAAAAGTTTTGCAGGCCCGTCTGAATGGGAGTAGATCCTCAAGGCCCTGGCTTCAGCCGGGAGGCGTTCCATAGCGTAGGGGCTATCACCGAGAACGCCCTCGGCGGGTGGATGTTAAATGGGCCAACCTTACCGATGGTACTACTAGAAGGTTGGCCTCCTCGGACCGTAGTGATCTCGCTGGGCAATATGGGGTGAGACGGTCCCTCAGGTACGCTGGCCCCAGGCCGTGGATGGCCTTGAAGGTAAGAACCAGCACTTTGAAGGCGACCCGGTGCTCAATAGGCAGCCAGTGCAGATCCTGCAAGATTGGTGTTATACGGCAACCTGCTGGAGCCCCAGACAGGAGCCGGGCGGCAGTGTTCTGCACCAGCTTGAGCTTCGGATCGACGACATAGGCAGGCCAACGTAAAGCGCGTTACAGTAATCTAGCCTCGAGATGACCGTGGCTTGGATCACCGTGGCTAGGTCGCTCCGGGAGAGGTAGGGGGCCAGCCTCCTTGCCTGGCGGAGGTGGAAAAAAGCAGCCTTGCTAGCCATGGAGACCTGGGCCTCCATGGTCAGCTGGGAGTCCAAGTGGACACCCAGGCTCTTCACTGACGACGCTGAGTGCAGCGCCGCACCGTCCAGGGTCGGAAGCCGGTCACCCACCCCGCCCGGGGCGGCCCAGCCACAAGATCTCCGTCTTCGCCGGATTCACCCTCAACCTACTGGCTCGCAGCCATCCAGTGACGGCTTCGAGGCAATGTTGAAATTATCGGGGACGGAACCCGGCCTGCCCCCCCTCCTCAGAAAGACCAGGGAGTCGTCAGCGTACTGCTGACAGACCAGCCTATAACTCCGCACCAGCTGTGCAACCGGCTGCATGTAGATGTTAAATAATAAAGGGAGAGGATGGCCCCCTGAGGAACTCCACACACTAGAGGGGAGCCCTCGGAGACCACCCCGCCCCTCCTCACACGCTGAGACCGCTGGCGGTTACAACAAACAAGTACAATGGGAGTAGTCTCGAAGATATAATTCTATCGATAAGGAGATCACTGAGTCTGCACAGGTATTAGTAGAATGAAATGTCAGATATATAGTACACTAATGTGTATGTGTTGGTATAGTGTACTAATCACAATAAACAAAAGTCAACAGAGGGAAAGTACCTTAGCGTGTTGCACCTTAGACCTGAAGGATCCCTCAGTAAACCACTTGAGACCCGCCATGATTAAATGCTTTATTTAGAATAAGTGGAAAGGAGTAAAGAGATAAAAATATAGTTCTTTGATGCCCTCCGCATCTAGTATTGCAATGCAATAGTCCAAAGAGTTTGGCTAAACCGAATGTGGACGGCATGTAATCTGCTGGCATTTTGTCATGTACTGTGTTTTTACCTGATGTTTTTATTGTATGTTTTATTGTATGTTTTATTGCTTGTTGTGATCCGCCCCGAGCCTGCAGGGAGGAGCGGAATATAAAATTGAAGAATAAATAAATAAATAAAAGGTTCAATGGAATAAAAAATAGTCCTGATGCCCAACAGCTAAGTCCTGGATAAGTCTCTGGCAACCAAGGCTTGGCAATTACTTGATTACGAGGACTTGAAGGCCCACCGGCCCAGGCTGGAACTAGAGTACGTGGAACTTGACGTGGAAAGCTGAACGTTGGCACGAGATCCCGAGTATCACTGGGATGCAGCTTAAATAGGTTTTTCCAGGCTTCTCTCTAAAATACGCACACTGCGTCGTAACTGCTTCCCATGGATAGTTTGTGGGCCGAGCCCTCCCTTGCCCTCCGAAGAGGGAAAGAATGTCTCCTCATTAACACTTGCACCTGGGAGCCGGGAGGACAACACATCCTGACTGTACCAGCTCTTCTTATCGGCTTGGGAAGAGAAAAGGCTGTGCTTGCCCTTGGCCGAGGGTTGACACCAAGGCTTCTGTAGATGCCTGCTTTCAGGCCTGGCTGGGAGCGTGGAATTAACATGGCGTTTGTCAGGCTGGGCTATGGAACCAGGCTGGGGCGGATTAAATCAATTTAATTGAAAATCATCCACATTATAATGGAACCGGGAAAGGGCGTAACAGACAGATGCACTAAATAATAATAAAGACTACTATATATCAATGTCCCAGGTGATTTTTCAGTAGAATTTATTTTTGCACAAAAGAAGGGGCTGGGAGCCAGAGGTTGTCTTTAGGTTGCCTTTTCCTTAGTTTGCACATACACATTTTTCATTGTGTGCCTTGTGCCTGTTGCATTTCTGTTTTGCTCATTGTGCCAGTCGACCCTGCTATCTAATTTAAGGACCCCATGATGAACAGAAAACTACAAACTGAGAATATTGTCTTTAGAAAAATGTGTTCTAATACCCCATCTTGTCTTCTGCAGGTAAAGGGAGCTCAAGCATCTCATCCGACGTGAGTTCAAGTACAGATCACACACCTACCAAAACTCAAAGAAATGCCGCTACCAGTGAAGGTACGCAGTTTGTGCTTCTTGTTTTTGTTCAGTGGAAGGACTAGATTTGTTGGGGGTGGAAAAAGCAAACAAAGCTAACCAAGCAAAAGTATTTATTTTCTTTTTACCCCTTTCAGTTTTTTAAAAAATCTGTTATCTTTTAATGTTTGGGACTCATGAGAGATGTAGAAAACATAAATTTTAAGTGGACAGTTTCAAAGAAATTCTTGCAACACATGTTAGGGTTGTATATTATTCTTTGAGTGTCTTAAAAATTTAATACAACTTGCCTGGATTTTCCAAGGGTAATAATGGACTGACTCTGGAAAGTGATCTACAACTAAACATAAAGGCAGTGTTTTCCTGGTGCTTAGAAGTTTATGCCAAGCTAACTAGAGTTCATAAACCAGACTTATGTTCAGTGGCAATATGAAAGTCACATTGAGAAATCTCACCTGGAGCTGGAAAGAAAGGCATCCGTTTTAGTATGTGGTTGTTTTGGCACGAGGCTGTGTCAGGATGTAAGGGGAGATGCTGGGCAACTATCCTCAAGCATGAGTTGAAACATAAGCTGCTCATGAAGATATTTTGCACATGGGGCTTTGAAGCAGTTTTCTGAGAAGTCCTCTGCCTAGGTGTGAAAGCATGCACTCACAAAATGTTGACACTTTAACTCCAGTCCAAAGCTGTGACTAAGTTTCGTTAGAGCCTGTGCAGGCACAGTATTATCCAGTTGTGTGAATTCATAGATGACCACTTGAAAGCCCCTTCCACACAGTTGTATAAAATCCACATTGAACTAGACCAGGGGTCAGGAACCTTTTTGAGAGCCATGAAAGCAAAATATTTGGAAATTTATTTCAGGAAATTAATTTATAAAATATATTTTAAGACTGAATTCAACTAAATGTGAGTATATACATACATACTATTTGGCAGAATGACGGGACCTGGCTCTGCAAAGGCAAGGACTCTAGGAAGGAAGAGAAGATGGAAGGAAGGGGGAAAGAAAGAGGAAATAAAGGAGGGAGGGGGAGAGGAAGAAAGAAAAGAAGAACTATGGAAAAAGAAGAAACAGCAGGAGAGAGACAAGGAGGGAAAAAGAAAGAAGGAAATCTGAAGGGAGGAAAGGAAAGGGTGGGGAAAAGAAAGGAAAGGGAGTGAGGAAAAAGTAAAATAATGAAGGGAAAAGAAGAAAAGAAAGAAGGGAAGAGAGAGAGGAAAGTGAAAAGGAAGGAAGACTTGGGGGAAAAGAATAGAAGAGGAAGGAAGGAAGCGGGAGGGAGGGAGAATGGAGGCGAGAAGGAGAAGGAAAAGGTGAAGGGGAGAAAGAAAGGAAGGAAGAGGGAG
This sequence comes from Anolis apletophallus, assembly GCA_030556195.1. Lineage (NCBI taxonomy): Eukaryota > Metazoa > Chordata > Lepidosauria > Squamata > Anolidae > Anolis > Anolis apletophallus. Next base: position 27,623,105 of record JARBWK010000007.1, read on the forward strand.
AATGGAAGAAAGAAGGAAGGGGAGAGAGTGAGGAAAAAGGAAGGAGAGAAGGAAAGAATGGAAAGAATGGAAGAGGGAGGGAGGAAAGAAGGTAGGGAGAGAGGGAGGAAAAGGAATGAAAGAAAAAGAGAGGGAAAAAGAAGGAAGGAAGGAAGGAAGGAAGGAAGGAGGAAGGGAAGGAGGAGAGCGCAAGGCCCCGAGAGCAGCAGGGGATGAGGAAAAGACAGCGATGGTGGCACTGAAACCGCAGCCGCGGCGCATTTGCGTCACTCCTCCCTGCTGCATGCTGGGAAACCGAGGCCCAGGCTGCTCTGGAGAGCCAGATGCAATCAGGAAAAGAGCCACATCTGGCTACCGAGCCATAGGTTCCCTACCCCTGAACTAGATTATATGGCAATGTGGACTCAGATAACCCAGTTCAAAGCAGCTATTGTGGATTATCTGCCTTGATATTCTGGGTTATATGGCTGGGAGGAAGGTCCTGAAGAAACACAGTGATAGGTATGCAATATGTCAATTTAAATAATTGAGAAATCAAGGTGAAACAACTAAAGCTTGATCTTAGGATGATGTAAAAATATGTATTTTGTCAATGAAATGTGTAGAATAAGCTGAATGTGTTGGCCTGTTTTGAAACTTCCGCCAAATACCTAAGAGGCTTGTTTTCTCCAGACTTGTTAAAAATATATCAAAGTTGAAAACTTTTAAAAATCACATAACCCAACATTTCAGGAAGGCAAATTATGGGAATCCTTTGTACCTTGTTTCCTGTCCCAGGAACCCAAAACACATGTTTCTTTTATAAGGATTTTGTACTTAACACTATGTTATGGTTTCATTTGATATTCCTGTGTTGTACCAGGCACTCTAAACTTGCTTTTAAAAATATGTTTGCCTAACACATTGAATTACCTCTACAGGCCAAACTAAGTCCCTTCCTAGCAAAGGAGGAAAGGGCAAAAAACAAAATATTAAATATGATAAATGGGAAGATCCTGAGACCTTTTTACAGATGATGCTTCATAGCTTAAGTCTTTTCCTTGGGGAAATGATGGCCCCATCTACACTGTCATATTATTGTTTATTTTTTTCATTTAAAACTTTTATACCCCAGCCTTCTCACCTCCGAAGAGGGACTCAGACTGGCAAACAGCAAGTATTCAATGCTAACATTTAAAATCTAAAAGCATCATAAATTTACAATAAAATTTACAATAAAATACAATACAATAAATACATTAAAAAGCCTTTCGCCAAAGTAAAATCAAGTCTAACTTAACTCATATATTCGGTCTGTATCAAGTGGTTGGCGACTTTAGTTGCTTTGCGATCTCCTTCATTTTGCGAAGGCCTCATTGTACTTTCCTAAAAGTCAGGAGGGAGGGAATTCCACAGCCGGGGGGCCACCACAGAAAAGGCCCTGTCCCTTGTCCCCACCAGACGCACCTGCAAAGGTGGTGGGTCCGAGAGCAGGGCCTCTCCAGACGATCTTAGTACTCTTGACCATGTTGATTTTCCTTCAGCAATGCCTGTTCTTCTATGTTCATAGGGGAGAATTTAGTTTAGTACGTTCGGACAGGTAAACTGGGCCGGAACCGTACTTTCCCGCCTCTTTCTTAGGAATGCATTTTAGTTCGTTTAACTGCATTATATGAGTTTATGACCATATAATGCAGCCTCAAATTGCAGTATTTTGCAGTGAAGATGCGGCTTAGGACTTTGGCAAAAATGAATGGAGGAAATCCTGTGTTTGTCTGATCATGCAAGATAGAAATATCCATGTTTTTCCTGCTGCTTCTTTTGTTTTAGACTAATTTTTTAAGCTTCACGGGCAATAACATGCCTGTTGTTTACATAGTGATGTAATAATCTTCCATATAGGCTGATGTCACTGTACCAATTCAATGTCAAACTCAGAATCCAGTCAATGAAGAGAAAATAATAAGGATCATAAATCCTTAATTTTGTGACTTTGTTCATATAAAACAACCAATAATCTGTTTTATAAAAATATTAGAACAGGTTTGCTGTGTGTTTTTCAGGCTGTATGGCCATGTTCCTGCAGCATCCTCTCCTAAAGTTTCATCTGCATCTGTGGCTGGCATCTTCAGAGCTTCTGTTGGCAGTGGGGCAAGTGGAGCGTATAATAATATAGCTGTGGAATGGCCAGGGAAGACAAAGGAAATAAGAAGAAAGTGAGTGAAGAAAGAAAAAGGCAAGACAGAAGGGGGAAGCGTATGAGGGAAAGCTAGGGAAGAAGGAAAGGAAGAAAAGAGAGGGGGAGAATGCGTCTAAGGGAAACGTAGGAAGGAAAGAAAGACCTCATCCACACCACTATAGACTGGATTTACACTGTCATATAATCCAGATTATCAAAGCAGATAATCTGCTTTTGAACTGGATTATATGAATCTACACTGCCATATAATCCAGGTCAAAGCAGATAATCTGGATTTTATATGACAGTGTAGATGGGGACATAAAGCTACATAGAGAGGCTTGTCACCATTGCCAGAGTTTTGCCATGGGGCATTGCGAAGTAGGTCTTCTCAGAGTTCAAAATAGCCCCTCTGACACCTCTGCTAAACTGGGTATATATGTGAGTGACATATAAAGAGATTTTTAACACAGTGGCTCAATTAGTCTCAACTAGAATAGGTATTCTCTTATTTATTTATTTAAAACTTTTGTACCCCGATCTTCTCACCTCTATAGAGGGACTCAGAAAGCTAACATTTAAAATCTAAAAACACCTAAAATTCACAATAAAATTAACAATTACCAATACAATAAATACATAAAAATTATTCGCCACAGTAAAATCATGTCCAGCTCAGTCCTTGTATACAGTCCATGTCTGGTGTCAGCGACTTTAGTCAATTAGTGATCTCCGCCCTCATTGTGCGAAGGCATCATTGCACAGCCATGTTTTCACCAGCTTCCTAAAAGTCAGGAGGGAGGGGGCAGATCTAAATTAGCTTGTGAGGGAATTCCACAACCAGGGGGCCACCACAGAAAAGGCTCTGTCCCTCGTCCCCACCAGCCGCGCCTGCGAAGGAGGCGGGAGCAAGAGCAGGGCCTCTCCAGATGATCTTAACACTCTTGAGGGTTCATAGGGGAGAATACGTTTGGATAGGTAAACTGGGCCAGGACTGTATAGGGTTTTGTCGGTTAAAACCAGCACTTTGAATTGTGCTCGGAAGCTAATTGGCAGCCAATGGAGCTGGCGCAGCAAGGGGGTTTATTTATTTATTTATTTATTTGTTCCATCTTGTATTCCGCTCTTCCCTGCAGGCTCGGGGCGGATAACAATATAAAATTCGGCTAGCATGTTACATACATGTCGCCGTACAATAAAAACAGACATAAATCAGCATAAAACAACAACATAGGTCCCGAGCGTGGTAGTGTTACACATTGTAACAATCCCTGGACTAGGGTACTGCTTATACCGATGAGTACGTTCAATGTTCGCCTAGCCAAAGGCCAGTCTAAACAAAGCAGTCTTACAAGCCCTGCGAAACGGGATGAGCTCCGTGGCAGCTCGGGGGTCGTCCGGGAGAGAGTTCCAGAGTACTGGAGCCGCCACAGAGAAAGCCCTCTGCCTAGTTGCCGACAAGTGACAGACGCAGACCGATGGAATCAAAAGCAAATTCGACTCCTCAGAATGTAGTGATCTCGGGGGAATGTATGGGGCAAGGCGGTCCCTCAGGTACGCAGGCCCTAGGCCGTATATGGTTGTATGCTCCCTGTCCCCCACTCCTGTTAGTAATCTGGCTGTCGAGTGTTGGACTAATTGCAGCTTCCGAGCAGTCTTCAGAGGCAACCCCACGTAGAGAGCGTTGCAGTAGTCTATACGGGATGTAACCAGAGCATGTACCACCGTGGCCAAGTCCGACTTCCCAAGATACGGGCGCAGCTGGCGCACAAGCCTAAGCTGTGCAAAAGCTCCCCTGGCCACCGCCAAGACCTGGGGCTCCAGGCTCATCAATGAGTCCAGAATCACTCCCAGACTGCGAACCTGTGCCTTCAGGGGGAGCGTGACCCCGTCCAACACAGGCTGTAACCCTATGCCTTGTTCGGCATTACAACTGACCAGGAGTACCTCTGTCTTGTCTGGATTTAGTCTCAATTTGTTAGCCCTCATCCAGTCCGTTACAGCAGCCAAGCACCGGTTCAGGACTTGAACAGCCTCCATAGTAGCAGGTGTCTCTATAATACGTAATTGGGACTACCAATTGGACTTAGATTCATGTGCGTTCATGATTATACAGTGCCAAAGAATACCAATATCAATTTGTTTCAACAAACAGAACTAAATCCAATTGTTATCCAAGATCAAGTAGAATCAACGAAAAGATTACTTCCAAATGATGACAGAAACATAAACACAACAAGTGCTAAGGACAATAAAGAGACCCTGCATAGGGTTTGAATACGATCAAACATGGATTGAATATCATTCTGTTTATAAATATAGCATTGTCATGTTATTTCAGAAGACAAAATATAACAGTCAGCAGATTTCTAGTGTAATTCTTTTCCAGTGCAAAACCTTCAAGGTCAGAAAGTATACAATTACAACAATACATTTATTTCAGATGTCAGGGATCTTATTTTCAGGAAAAAAAAGTATTGTGAGCTGGTTTAGCCAAAATATAATGTTGAAATGCCAAGATTATATTTAAAGACAAGACATCTGTAAAGTAAAATTTCTCAGTGTATTCACAGTGTCATGATAAAAGAACTATTCAGCCATTTTCCTCTGAGTTAGGAGAGACATTTCTCGTAGACCAATTAGTTCAAGAGTATTGAACAGTCCTTTTCAAGCCACTATGAACCTCATCATATGTGTTGCTGGAATTGCCATGGATTGTGGCGAATACGGCAGTACCCGCTGGGGTTGGGCGTTGTGGCAAACCTGTTATCCCCCCCACCCTGCATTGCCCGATGTACCCTAAGCTCCATCTCACGGGAAGAAGCATCTACCACCCGGCTTCCCCCCCACTGATGGTAATGCAACACAGGAAACTTGCTGTGTTGCCCCTGTGGTAGCATACAACAGTTACACTTTAGTTTAGCCAATGAGTCCCAATAAAAGTAGCTGTACATTGTGATATAAGAGCTGGCAGACCAAGTGACTAAACTAGAGAGGAACTTGTGAAATCAGCCCCATCTGATGAGATTCATATGAGCATGAACTCAGGTATTGAAACATGGGTAGAATAGCCCCATTGAAATAATGGGACTTAGGCCTCTTCTACACTGCCATATAAAATCCAGATTATCTGCTTTGAACTGGATTACATGGCAGTGTAGACTCATATAATCCAGTTCAAAGCAGATTATGTGGATTATCTGATATGATAATCTAGATCAGTGTTTCCCAACCAGTGTGCCGGGGCACACTAGTGTGCCGTGAGCAATCATCAGGTGTTCCGTGGGAAATTTGAACCTCCAGGAAGGGGGGGGGAGAGTCTAGTGTGTTGAAGTATAAAAACCCTAAGAAACCTACCTTGATAAAGGCACAAAATTACAAACACCCCCCCCCCCTCCCCACCCGTTGTCTACTTGGTCTCTCCCTCTCCATGCATTGGGAAGGTCCGCCTCCCTTTCTCCAAGTAGAGACCTCCTCTTGCCTCCTGGGGCTTCTGTGTAGGAAGTTTGGCCCAGTTCTATCATTGGTAGGGTTCAGAATGCTCTTTGATTGTAGGGAACTATAAATCCCAGCAACTACAACTCCCAAATGTCAAGGTCTATTTCCCCTGAACTCCATCTGCGTTCATATTTGGGCATATTGAGTATTCATGCCAAGTTTGGTCCTGATCCAACATTGTTTGAGCCCACAGTGCTCTCTGGATATAGGTGAACTACAACTCCAAAACCCAAGGTCAATGCCCACCACTCTTATAGCATTTTCTCTTGGTTATGGGAGTTCTATGTGGGAAGTTTGTGTCTTTCTGCCACACCTGCCAGGATATCTATGTTGAGTTCATTGAAACAGGCCCAGGTTTCACACTGAGTGTATAAATACATTTTTAAAACATATTAACTATATGTATTACTTTGTTAGAGTGTCATTTTGTGTCATTTTGGTTGGTGGTGTGCCCCAGGATTTTGCAAATGTAAAAAGTGTGCCGCGGCTCAAAAAAGGTTGGGAAACACTGATCTAGATTATATAGCATTATAGAATAGGCATTAGGCAAATACTAACAAGTACAAGGATTGACGAGTCTCATTTAGTGGTCAATCAGGCTGAATCTACACTGCCCTATATCCCAGGGATTGATTCCAAATTATCTGCTTTGAACTGGATGATATGAGTCTACATTTCCAGATAATCTGGGATAAACAGATAATTTGGGATCAGATCCTGGGATATAGGGCAGTGTGGAAGGGGTCTCTGATGAACTTAGCTTTCTCCGTTCTTGTGTGAGAAGACCAATACCATAGAGGAATAGCTGATCATTTCACTTCAGAATAGCTGGTCTAGACTTTAAACTTGTATTCAAAATATCTAGGAAAGTCTTCTCAAAAACGCAGAACCATTACTTCCAAACTCTATATAATTTACAACTTACCTTATTTATTTATTTATTTCTGGTATTTGTACCCTGCCAATTCTCTACCCCTGAAAGGGGACTCAGGACGGCTTACATTTGCAACGGTACAAGGCCGCTACACCACAAATACAACAATATAATCACAGTCAAATACATAAACATTAAAACAATTACATAATCATTAGAAACCAATATATATAGCATTAGTTAAAACCATTAAAAAAGAGCACAATGTCATCTGCGGCAATGTCATTCCAGTCAATGTCCACTGAGGTGCAAATTACTTCTGCTGCCCGAAGGCCTAGTCCCAGAACCACGATTTAATTTTTTTCTGAAAGCCAATAGGGATGGAGTCGATCTTATCTCATTTGGGAGTGCGTTCCATAGGCAGGGGACCACCACCGAGAAGGCCCTGTCTCTCGTCCCCACTAAATGTGTTTGCGATGTTGGCGGGAGCGAGAGCAGGGCCTTCCCAGATGATCTTAGGCTGTGAGATGGAATATAGAGGCAAATGCGTTCAGACAAGTAAGCTGGGCCAGAACCATATAAATCATTCTCACAATCCAAGTGGCTGGAAAATTAAGTAAACAAATGTTACTGTTTCATCCAAATGTTTTGCAAACCAAAGTCCTGAGAACATCAGGAACAAGCTTTATATCAACTTCAGTTAACTTGTGCCACAAAAGAGACACAACCAATGATCATATTGGGAACAGATGGAATACATTATTTAAAAAACTATATAAATCGCTCTTTTCTTTTAGTCCAACCAGAACAAGTGGGCTTAAAGTGAAAATCCAAATGCTTTTTGTTGTCTATGTTTTAGAAATGAATATTGCCTAGCAAAAATGAATCTACTACCTCATTTCAAGTCTAGAAATCTTGACTTGGTTAGCAACTGGGTGCCAAAAATGATATAATAGTGAAGCCTCCAGGGACCTTTCTTGACTGTGATTTTGCATTTGTGTCCACAAATTTGAAAAGCTGGAACATCAGTCCCACGATGAAACTACCAAAATGTGGTGAAGAGTTTCAGAGTAAAAGTCTTACCTTCTTGGATTGCTTCCACTTCAAAGCCTGAGCTCAGCTTACACACTCTCTGCAGTCCAGTTTAACATTAGGAAAGTGACAATCTTTACAGTTATACAGGATTACACTTTTGCAGCTGATTTCACAAGAGGTTGTACCAAAAGTCAGGCACTATCTTACCCAGTGAGTGGTCATATAATACAACTGTACTAACTATGAAAGTGCACAATGGGTTTTGTGCTACTGCATGACGTAATTTTATTTATTTATTTATTTATTATTGAGGCTTCTATGCCGCCGACTCCCGGAGGCTCGCGGCGGCTCACAAGAGCCAGGGGCATAAAAAACAAAGATTAAAAACATAAAACAATTGAACAATTAGAGCAATAGCAGAACAGGCAATAAAACAAATGGAGCAGCAACAGGAGCCACAACACAGTACCCAGAGCACGCGGGCCTACTCTCCGAAGGCCTGCCTATACAGATGGGTTTTGCAGGCCCGCCTGAATGGGAGTAAATCCCTCAGGGCTCTGGTTTCAGCCGGGAGGGCGTTCCACAGCGTGGGGGCTATGACGGAGAACGCCCTCCGGCGGGTAGATGTCAGGTGTGCCGACTTTGCTGATGGTATTTCCAGGAAGTTGGCATCCTCAGACCGTAGTGATCTCGATGGGCAATAGGGAGTGAGGCGGTCCCTCAGATACGCTGGCCCCAGGCCGTACAGAGCCTTGAAGGTAAGAACCAACACTTTGAAGGCGATCCGGTGCTCAATAGGCAGCCAGTGGAGATCCTGCAAGGCGGGTGTTATACGGCAGCCTGCTGGCGTGCCAGACAGGAGCCGGGCGGCAGTGTTCTGCACCAGCTTGAGCTTCGGATCGGCGACAGAGGAAGGCCAACGTGAGCGCGTTACAGTAATCTAGCCTTGAGATGACCGTGGCTTGGATCACCGTGGCCAGGTCGTTCCGGGAGAGGTAGGGGCCAGCCTCCTTGCCTGGCGGAGGTGGAAAAAGCAGCCTTGCTGACCGCAGAGACCTGGGCCTCCATGGTCAGCTGGGAGTCAGGTGGACCCCAGGCTCTTCACAGACGGCGCTGGGCACAGCGCCGCACTGTCAGGGTCGGAAGCCGGGCACCCATCCCGCCCGGGCGACCCAGCCACAAGATCTCCGTCTTCACCGGATTCACCCTCAACCTACTGGCTCGCAGCCATCCAGTAACGGCCGAGGCAGTGCTGGAAATTATCGGGGGGGCGGGCTCCGGCCTGCCCTCCATCCTCAGAATGAGCTGGGTGTCGTCAGCGTACTGGTGACAAACCAGCCCATAACTCCGCACCAGCTGTGCAAGCGGCTGCATGTAGATGTTAAATAACAGAGGGGGGAGAGGATGGCCCCCTGAGGAACTCCGCAAACTAATGGGGAGCCCTCGGAGACCACCTCGCCCCTCCTCACACGCTGAGACCGCTGGCGGAGGAAGGACGTCAGCCATTTAAGGGCAGTCCCCCTCACTCCAGCCATGGCCAGGCGGTGGATCAATAGATTGTGGTCGACCGTGTCAAACGCTGCCGTGAGGTCAATAACACGAGCAGCGCAGACCCGCTGTTGGTCGAGCTGGCAGCGGAGTTGGTCTGTGATGGAGATCAGGACCGTTTCCGTCCCGTGCCCCGAACGGAAGCCGGACTGGAAGGGGTCTAGCCACGTTGCATCATCTAAGAAGGACTGCAATTGCTCCATTACTGCCCTCTCAACTACCTTGCCCAGGTACGAAAGATTCGACACTGGGCGGTAGTTGGAGGGAACCGCAGGGTCCAATGACGATTTCTTCAGTAATGGAGCTACCACCGCCTCTTTCAAGCGCTCTGGAAAGACTCCTTGCTCAAGGGAGCTGTTTATGATATTCAACAGAGGCCCACGTAACCCCTCCAGGCAAGATCTAACAAGCCAGTAGGGGCACGGGTTGAGGGAGCAGGTGGTAGGACGGGCTGCAGCCACTATCTTATCAACAGCGTCTGCGTCCAGTGGCGAAACCGGTCGAGGTGGGCCCGGCGGAGGGCCACGGAGTCTCGAGCTCTCTTACTGTATCAACTGTGGCCGGAAGGTCCGGTGGAGGCTCAGTATCTTGTCTGTGAAGAAACTCTGAAAAGCACCGGCAGTGAGGGCCTGATCACTATTTTTTGGGATGGTAGGGACCGTCGTCAAAGACCGATAATAGGTAATTGATAATAGGTAATAGGTAATTGATAATAGGCCTTGAAATGATCTTCAGCGACAAGATATAATGCTACAATCTTGATCAGAATGGAAACTGTATCTTTGATAAGGGAAAATCTGTGGTACGGCATAATCTGGAAAATAGGACATTGTATTTTTAAAAAAAATTATTTCCAGCCTTTCTAACCCGCTCTTCTCAACACCCCCCCCCCCCCCGGCTCAGAGTGACCTAAGAAAAGGCACAATTCGATGCCAAACATGATAAAATACAATATAAAAACCAAAACATTCAGCAGTTAAAATACATTAAAATACAATTAACATTAACACAACATACCCATTCACTTAAGTTAGAAGCAGTGTTCCGTCCATATACTGGAAGTGTTTGGTGGACATTGACCTTGAGTTTGGGCGTTGTAGTTCACCTACATCCAGAGAGCACTGTAGACTCAACAATGATGGATCTGGGCCACACTTGACACCAATCCTCAATATACACAAATGTGAACACTGGTGGAGTTTGGGGAAAATAGATATTGACATTTGGGAGTTGTAGTTGCTGGGATTTATAGTTCATCTACAATCAAAGAGCCCCTTGCACCCCACCAATGATAGAATTGGGTCAAACTTCGTACACAGAACCCTCATGCCTTGAAGGGACTAGCTGGGGTAAGCCTCCATCCCACCTCACACACTCTCCCTCACCCCACACATGCGCATCATGTTGCCATGCACCAAGCACGCCTGCTCTCCCCTCCCAGCTTGGAGTTTCAGAAATAGCCCTCCCCTTGGCTGGGAGGCCTGCCAATCACAGCAGAGTAGAGCTTTAGGTGGGAGAATTCGCAGTCTGTTTCCAAAAAGAAAGAGAAGGGCAAGCAGAGAGATCTTCAATCTTCTCTGCCAAAGGGCTTCCTAAGACCATCATAAATATTTGTTTTCTGATGGTCTTTGGGACCCCTCTGAAACCCTCTTGTGACCCCCCTGGGGTCCCGACCCCCAGGTTGAGAAACACTGAGTAAGAACGATACAACAACAACAATACACAATTCAGGGTAGTTAAAAATGAAACTGATTGTAAAGAGCTCCAGAAAGATCTCTCGAAATTGAGTGAATGGGCAACAAAGTGGCAAATGCATTTTAACCTAAACAAGTGTAAAGTCATGCACATCGGGGCAAAGAACCCCAACTACACCTACCAATTGATGGTGTCAAAGCTTTCCGAGACAAACCAGGAAAGGTATCTTGGGGTTTTGGTGGACAGCTCAATGAAGATGTCAACCCAGTGCGCAGCAGCAGTAAAAAAAGCAAATTGATCATTGCTTGGCATGATCAGGAAGGGAATCGAAAATAGGTCGTCAAATGTTGTATTACCTCTCTACAAATCTATGGTGAGGCCACATCTGGAGTACTGTGTACAATTCTGGTCACCGCACCTCAAGAAGGATATAACGGAACTGGAAAAGGTACAGAAAAGGGCAACAAGAATGATCCAAGGGATGGAGCAGCTCCCTTATGAAATCAGGTTGCAACGCCTTGGTCTTTTCAGCCTTGAAAGACGGGCGTTTAAGAGGTGACTTGATTGAAGTGTATAAAATCATGCATGGGATAGAAAAGGTGAATAGAGAAAAATATTTTCTCTGTCACACAACACTAGGACTAGGGGGCACTCCTAAAGCTCAAGGTAGGAAAATTAGGACTAATAAAGGGAAATATTTCTTCACCCAGAGGGTCATTGGGTTATGGAACTCACTTCCAGAGGAGGTTGTGACAGCGGTCAGCCTGGACAGCTTCAAGGCAGGATTAGACAGATTCATGGATACCAAGGGAATCAGTAGCTACTGAAATGGACATCCAAGTGCCACCTCTGTGTTGATGGAGGCAGGCAGGATTTCCCGGGTACTGGTTGTGGGGGTCGGGAGCAGGTGAGGGTTTTGCCCTCCTTTCTGCTAGAGATCCCCGTGTACAACTAGTGGGCCACTGTGTGACACAGAATGCTGGACTAGATGGGCTGAGGCCCGATTCAGCATGGCTCTTCTTATGTTCTTATGTTCTTATACACAATAGAAAGAAAAACAATACATTAATAAATACTAACGATGATTAGATGTTGTAGGGCTGTCTTTCCTGGGGCCTTAGGCTCCTCATTTTGTTTGTCTCTAAGACTAGACAAGTCAGATCTAGTCCACATCCCGAAGCTTACACCCCAGAAAGTTCGCGTGTGAAATCTCCTGTGTTTCCTCTTCCTTTGGCAGGGATCGTTGTTTCTTCCATAGAGATCACGCTTGTTGTCAAGAGTAGGGACGGTTTTATGGCTTTGTGGATCATCTCTCTCTCTGTTCTGAGGAGGGACTCGGAGGACTTCCGGGTGCTCTTGCAGGGGGTGGGGGGGTTGAGCATGGAACTTGGCCCGACTTCCTGTTCTGCTTCCGCCTCCTGCGGTGCTTGCTCCCACGTGTCCATTCTTTCCGCTTGGCCTCCAAGAGGGATGAAGACATCTGGTCTTCTTCGGCGTTCCCAAGGCCACCGGCCATCTTGGTCGCCACACCAAGCACCCCCTCCCAATGGGGGGCCGTGGCACCATGGCTGCCGCTCTCCAGGGTGGGCCAGGACTCGGAGATCTCCAGCAAATCCCGTTCCAGCATCTCCCCCTTTTTTACATAATTTTTATTGTAAATGTATGAGAAACGGGGAGGGGTACAAGAGTGGATATAAAACAAGGGCATTTTTAACCTCTTACATCTTCTTCCATTGCTGTCTAATACTGAAAAGATTTCTATGATGTTCAAAAAAGAGGGAGAAAGAACATTTCTTTCTAATCTAAAACAGAAGGATATAAAAGCGGGTATATAATAATAATAATAATAATAATAATAATAACTTTATTTCTTGTGAGTCGCCCTCCACCGTTGGTGCTCCGGGCGACTTACATCATTTAAAAAACACAGGTACATCAATTAAAAACACAGGTACAGAGAACCATAAAGGGCCCTGCCTCCAGGTTAGCTAGTCAGTCCCCAAACGCCTGGCAGAAGAGCCAGGTTTTCAAGTCGGACAGGAATCTGGCTGGGGCCGATGTGGCCCTGAGAGCAGGCGGGAGTGTATTCCAGATCACAGGGGCCACCACAGAGAAGGCTCTCCGTCGGGTCTTTGTCAGCTGCGCCTCTCTCACCCCTGGGATAACTATACGGTCACCATTTATTGCACGCGCTGGTCTTTCACTGCGTTGGTCTGTCAGCCGATCGCTCAGATAGGCTGGTCCGGTTCTTTGCCGTGCTTTGAAGGTAAGCGCCATGAGTTTATAGATCACTCTGAACTCTGTAGGCAGCCAGTGAAGAGCTTTTAGGATTGGTGAGATATGGTTCCTAGCCGATGCCCCGGCAATGAGTCTGGCCGCTGCATTTTGAACAAGTCTCAACCTCCGAGTCGTGGACAGCGGTAGACCCGCATACAGGGCATTGCAATAGTCGAGTCGAGAGACCACGGTGGCATGTATCACAGTCTTCAGCGCCTCTGATGGTAGGTAGGGGGCCAACCGTCGGGCCCTGCGAAGATGAAAGAAGGCGCCCTTGGCTGCAGCCTGGATCTGGGCTTCCATCGTCAGCCTCTATGGTCTTTTGAAACAAAGAAGACAGAAAAGTTGAGAAATGGAAAATAGAAAACCCTAACTAATGTTCCCTACGCTGTCTCTGCTGTCTTCTTCATAATCAAAAAATATTTTTTTGTCATAAAAACTCAGGTAGCTTAACTTTCCATGATCCTGTTATTCTTGTCGCTACTCTATTTTTTTCTTTTCTTGTTATTTCTACATCCTTGTACTACTAATTTTCCTTTGGTGCTATAGAAAACCCAATCTTTTCATTTTCTTTTCTTCTTTTCAAATAATGGCCATTTTTAATAAAGGTTTATTGTATAAGCCTCATGCAGCTTGGCAATCTTTATGCAGAGGGGCTTATACTGTAAGCAGTTAATTATTAGTATCAGTTATATTTCTCTAATTAGTGAAGTATGAATCAGTACTTTTGAATTACTATATAAGCATCACTAATATGTGTGTCACAAAACAACTGATTATGAAACTGTTATTTAGAAAGAGTTTAATGTTTGAATAATTGATACACTTGTTTGAACTGGAAGGATGAAACAAAAAAGAGAGTAACATTGTACTACTTCATAATTACTGATCACCACAGGGCAAATCTTCTAAGGCATTAGCTATAGTTGTTAGGTTTCTGGTTTTGTAGAATTTGTTTCAGTCTGAATTTTGATCTTAACCAATGAGACTTTTGAATTTTGACTTATTAACGTTATCATGTTACTTATTCAAGTTATAATGTTTCTACATGTTCCATGCCATGTATGTGATGCAGAAGTATCTGAGTCTGGAGGGGCAATTTCAGTGGCATCTAGCTATTCAATCCAATCAACGTTGTAGAACATCTAGCTCACTGATTCTCAAAGTGGGTGGTACCGCCCCCTGGTGGGCGGTGAGGCGATCCAAGGGGGCGGTGGGAAGCTCAGGGGAATTTGGGGGGCGGTTAACCCCTTTAAGGGGGCGGTGAACGATTGGCCATTTAGGAGGGGTCGTGCGGCCCTCTTCTTTGGCCCCACCCTCTTCGCTTTGACCTGCATATTAGATATTTGGATTAGAATTCATAAGAGTAGCAAAATTATTTCTGAAGTAGCAACGAAAATATGATTGAGGGTCACCACAACATGAGAAACCTTATTTGGGGGTCATGGCATTAGAAAGGTTGAGAACCTGCATTAATACATATATCTTTCTGTTTAATTGCTATTAAATTTTTTAAAAAAATAATTTCTAGGGGGGCGGTGAGTAAATTTTTTCTGGAAAGGGGGCGGTAGGCCAAAAAAGTTTGGGAACCACTGATCTAGCTAAAGCAGGGGTGCTCACATTTTTCAGCATGCATGCTACTTATAAAACAACCAAGTCAAAATGATCTACCTACCCACTAGAGCCATAAAAGCAAAATATTTGGAAATTTATTTCAGTGAGAGCCATATAATATATTTAAGACTGAATTCAACTAAATGTGAGCATAATAAACCCCTGAATTTATTCATAATAATAATGATGATAATATTCATTCAGCCTCTGCTACTACTACTACTAATAGTAACAACAACAACAGGTTGCTAGAGTAGAAGGAGACCTCCAAGGGCCATCCAGTCCAACCTCCTTCTGCCATAAGGGAAAAACACAATCAAAGCATTTCTCACAGATGGCCATTCAGCCTCTGATAATAATAATAACAACAACAACAATGGGTTCCTAGAATAGGAGGAGACCCCCAAAGGCCATCCAGTCCAACCTCCTTCTGCACCTGGGCGGCGGCGGGAGCCTGTGGGGCGAGACTGAGCCTTCCTCCCACCCTGCCTGTGATCTACCAGGACGTCTTACGCGATTTACCAGTAGATCAGGATCTACTTAATGAGCACCCCTGAGCTAGAGAAACTGTGTTTTAGCTCCCATAGTTATCAAGTATGCGACAATCCTTTTATTGCAAAGCTCTAGTTAAGTTTCAAAAGGTAAAGAAAAGAAGGCCAGCTCTTAGACCACAATATAAATCAGTTGTACAGTCTACATCTCGATATTTCCTGTGAGCATCTATTTCCTCCTGATCTTTCACAAAAGTTTATTTATTTATTTAAAACTTTTATATCCCGATCTTCTCTACCTCCGTAGAGGGACTCAGACTGGCTAACAGCAAGGATTCAATGCTCACAATAAAATCTAAAACAACATACAGCAAACAACAGATTAACATACATACAGGATAAAATACATATAAGCCAAATCGCCAGGATAAAATCATGTCCAACTCTGTCCGCATATGTAGTCAATAACTTTAGTCTATTGCCGGTCTCAGCCATTATTCTGGGAGTGCTTCATTCCATAGTCAGGATTTCACTAGCTTTCTGAAGTTCAGGAGGGAGGAGGCAGATTTGATCTCAATCGGGAGAGAGTTCCATAGTCGAGGTGCCACCACAGAGAAAGCCCTGTCTCTCTTTCCCACCAGATGCGATTGCGAATGTGACGGAACCAGAAGCATGGCCCCTCCAGATAATCTTAACATCTTTGATGGTTCATAGGGGAGAATGCGTTCGGACAGGTAAACTGGGCCGGAACTGTATATGGTTTTGTAGGTTAACACCAGCACTTTGAATTGTGCTCGAAGCTAATTGGTAGCCAGTGGAGCTGGCGCAACAAAGGATTTAGTTGTGCGCTCCCTGTACCCCGCCCCCATTAATAACCTGGCTGCCGAGTGTTGGACTAATTGCCGCTTCCAGGCAGTCTTCAGAGGCAACTTCACATAGAGAGCGCTGCAGTAGTCTATACAGGATGTAGCCAGAGCGTGGAACACTGTGGCCAAGTCAGACTTCCCAAGGAATGGGCACAGCTGGCTCATGGCCAGTGTACCTGAGGGAGCGACTTACCCCTTATGTGCCTGCGAGATCACTGCGCTCTGAGGAGCTCAATCTCCTCGAGGTCCCTTCCCTCGGAACCTGCAGACTGGCCACTACACTACATTCTCCGTAGCTGCCCCAAGTCTCTGGAACGGCCTCCCGGAGGAGATCCGTGCCATCCGTGCTCTCCTGCCCTTCCGTAAGGCCTTGAAGACTTGGTTCTTCAGGAAGGCGTTTGGCCCTTAGTTCAACTGTACTGTGCGCTGCGCCACCTAGGGCCACCCAGACTCTTGTCTTGCCCCCAGCCTCCATTGAGGGCTTGTGTTTTTAATATGTTTTAGCTGTTCTGATGTTTCAATGGGTTTTAACTGTTAATTGCTTATTATTCTTGGTGCTCATGCTTCTTTTGTAAACCGCTCTGAGCTTCGGAGTGAGCGGTATACTAAATCGAAGTTAATAAATAATAAATAAATAAATAAATAAGCTTTAACTGTGCAAAAGCTCCTCTGGCCACTGCCGAGACCTGGGGTTCCAGGATCACTCCCAGACTGATCCCGTCAAGCACAGGCTGTAACCCTATGCTCTGTTTGGCCTTACGACTGACCAGGCATGCCTCTGTCTTGTCTGGATTTAGTTTATATCTGTTCACCCTCATCCAGTCCATTATAGCGGCCAAGCACTGGTTCAGGACTTGAACAGCAGAAGCAGGTGGGAAGGAGTGACAGAGTTGGACATCATCTGCGTACAGATGACACCGTACCCTGAAACTCCGGATGATCTCTCCCAACGGCTTCATGTATATGTTGAATAACATAGGGGACAATACTGTTTGACACACATCTTTCAAAGAGCCTATAAAAATATTGGCTTACACATATTTCATTCTCTTTCACACATCCCATATGATGTACACAGAACCATAATCTCAGACATGGCTGCCATTTCTTGGTTCCTCAAAGATATCAAACAGTTAAGTGAATAATTCAAGATACCCCAGTTTACTGCATATTTTTAAAGTTTTCAACACACCCCCCCCAACTAGAAACATTTTGAATTTAAGATATGAATTAATGAGAAATAACTGTCTCCCACAAGTCAACCTTAGTGGTGAAATGCTCTATCCAAGGGAAACGTTCCATTCTTGCTCATTGGCACCTGCCACTGATTACTAATGCAGACTGCAATGTAGCAAGTGGTTGGTGAGGGACCTTGATATTGTATAAGGCTTCCAACTGTTACCACACATTACTTGATTTCATATATTTCCGTAAAGGTGCATTCCTGCCAGATGTCTTATTTCATCCTCCAGCAACCATTGAGACCTCAACTTGACCTGTTCTTGAAGCTCATGTTCTCTTGTGCCCTGATTTTCATGTTCTCTTGTGGCCTGATTTTCATGATGCAGTTGGACAAGCTGTTTCTCTCTCTTTCCATTTTTTGTCTTACCTTTTCAGTTGCTTTCTCTAGTGCGCTCCTTGGCCTTTATCATACTTTTTCATGTGGATTTTCTCCCATTTTCCAAAACATGCTTTTAACATGATATTATGAGGCAGCTTATGTTCTGTTGACTTTAAGCAAGCCAGGAGATGTTTATGTTGGTCAGGGAGCAAAACCCCAAACTCAGGTGAGCTTCCTGAGGTTTCATGTTCCAGTGCAAATACTGGAATTCCTCCATTGGGGGGGGGGGGGGGATAAAGCTGTGATATGAAATGTGACAGAAAAAAAGAAAATTACGTAAAGCTCCGGTTAGAGCCAGAACACGAAATCATGGAGCTTCATTGCTTGGATGGATAAAGCATTTTTGCCACTTCCATGATAATAGCCAAAGATTATGAGAAGAGCCCCCATTTGTTTTTCTGTGATATCTTTGAGCTCTTTGTTCAGCTTTATATATCTTTTAGTTCAATTTCATGAATTTGAGACTAGTATATGCTTGTCCTCACTTTTCAATTTGTATCTTCACCTATGTAGATATTGTGATATTTCCAACACAACAGCAGTTCGATTAAACCACTAATATTGTTGCACTGCAGCTCCCAGCAGCTAGCCAGCATAGCCACTAGTGTTGAATGCTGAGTGCTGAAGTGCAAGAAGATCTGGAGGACCACACACCCCTCTAGCACATAATGGCACAGCACATCACAAAGAACGCAAGTATCCAACACCTTAATCCCCTAGTCTGGCCTGTTAAAAATATAAAGGTCATGGGGGTTGCGGTGGCGCAGTGGATTAAAACGCTAAACTGCAGAACTTGTTGATCAGAAGGCCGTGGTTCGAATCAATGAATGGGGTGAGCTCCTGCTGTTAGCCCCAGCTTCTGCCAACCTAGGAAATGTGAGTAGATCAATAGACCCTGCTTTGGTGGAAGATAAGAGTGCTCCAGGCAGTCATGCCAGCCACATGAACTTGGAGGCATCTACAGAAAGCGCCGGCTCTTTGGCTTAGAAATGGAGATGAGCACCACCCTCTAGAGCAGTGGTTTCCAAACTTTTTTGGCCTACCAGAAAAAAATTTACTCACCGTCCCCCTAGAAATTAATTTTTTTTAAATGTAATAGCAATTAAACAAAGATATATGTATTAATGCAGTAGTTCTCAACCTTTCTAATGCTGTGACCCCGAAATAAGGTTCCTTGTGTTGTGGTGACCCCCAACCATATTTTCGTTGCTACTTCATAAATAATTTTGCTACTCTTACAAATTCTAATGCAAATATCTAATATGCAGGATGTATTTTCATTGTTACAAATTGAACATAATTAAAGCATACAATATGTTTGGGGGAGTATGGACAAAGGATGATGGGATTTGCAGTACCTTCAATCTATTCAGCTCTGACTTCCACAGACCACACAAATTACAGAAGTGGACCAAACTTGGAACACAGAACCCACATGACCAACAGAAAACACTGGAGGGGTTGGGGAGGAATTGGCAGTGATTTAGGGGAGATGTAGTTCACCTACATCTGGAGAGAACTGAGAACCCAAACAACTATGGATCTGGACCAAACTTGGCACGAGTACTCAATATGCCCAAATTAATTACAAAAAATGTGAGTCAAGCACTGAAAAGGTTAAATGGATGCAATGACTCAACAAAAGCTGCAGTTCAATATAGAGTTTTGAGAAAATAGCCCTTCTCATTTGGGAGTTGTAGTTACTGGGATTTATGGTTTACCTACAACCAAAGAGCATTTTGAATTCCACCAACAATGGAATTGAGCCAAACTTGGCACACAGAACCCCCATGACCAACAGAAAATACTGGAGGGGTTTGGAATGAATTGCCTCCGCCGGGGAAGGCCACACTTTTTTCCGCGGTGGTGGGGAGGCTCCGCCGGAGGACGCGGATCCCTCTGCTCTGCAGCCTTCACACTGCACTGCATGTGGGGGTCAAAGCGGGCCAAAGAAGAGGGCGGGCCAATCATTCACCGCCAAAGAAGAGGCTCCCCCTTGGATCGCCTCACCGCACACCAGGGGGTGGTACCGCCCACTTTGAGAATCAGTGCTCTAGAGTCAGATATGACTTAATGTCAGTGGAAAACATTTACCTTTACTATACCAAGGTCAAACTTCATCATAAGGTGAAGAATGATTGCTCATTTACAAAACAGGCCCATATTTCAAATATGAATGTTGTCAGTACTTCATATCAAAATCATGTGTTTGTATTTACAGAAAGAAAGAAGGGAAGGTGTTCATTCCCCCTTCCCTAGAAGCTGAAGGCAGCTAAAAGTTATAATTTAGTAAAAAAGATAATATCCATTACAAAGGGAAAACTGATAAAAGATGAGGAGCACATTGTCCACAATGAACAAAATATTAAGACCATTGAAAGATGGTTCAACAGCCTTAGTAAAAGCAGGGCAGCAGCACATAATTATGACAGAAGGATAAAGACAGAGCCAGCACATGATGTTGCCCCAAAACCGTGCTAATAGGAAACATCTTGGGCATATGGTAGAAATCGATGAGAATCAAACATATGGTGGGAGCTCATGAGAGTCAAAGTAGGACAAAATTGGCTGATGGAACAAACTGGCCATCTGTGAGCACACATGTGTATCTGATTACATGTTGGATTTTATTATGTACAGAGTATTCATGCATAAGCCTAGTCCCTGTCTGTGGTGGAAAATCTGATGCTTACCAAGACAGGCAAAAAGGTTGGACAGGACTGTGGACATGCCTGTGGGGAATCAGGAGCTGCTAACAGACTTACTCCAACTCTCTCTCTGTCTTTTTCCTGTTCATCTTGGCTGTTCTTTGTTAACTAATTGTCCCAAGGAAGCAGATCCATCTGCGACCACAACTAGGGCATCTTGTTATTCAGATACATATGTACTCAAGAGGGTATGAACTGATGCTCAGATGACTGAAGATGGCCGACCAGTTGAAATAGCAGGATCTTCTCGCGTGTTGGATGCCTGACCACTGGCAGTTGTACCTTTTGCAAAATCATGTGTTTGCATCGTGTTTAATCTTGTTTATTGGTTACGATTTATGTCTTGAAGGCAAGACTTGGTGGACCAAAGAAAACATAACGGATCCCAAGCCTCTTAAATGTTATTCATATTTTCATCCTTGAAATGAAGAAACTGGCTGATGAGAGAACCAGATCTCTGTGCTGAGCCAAAATGGTCCGGTTGGCCAAACTTGTGGTGGTTTTCAGCTGAAATTTCTTTTCACAAATAATTTTCAGAGAATGGTAAGAAGAGCTTATAATTGGCTTGTGGTGAAGACGGAGGCCACAGTTTTTGACAACTGGAATGGCTGTTCAATTTTACAGTATTTGTGAATTGTTTTATCTTCCCTTTCCATCTGTCACAGGATCAACTTTTAATCGGTCCCTTATCTTAGCTCATGGAATAAATATAAGAATGTGTGACATAGATAAGTTACACACATGTCTTTCTCTGGAAAAATACGAGAAAAATTAAAGCCATATTTCAACATGATTCAAATCCTATGATTTATTTTATTTTTCAAGTTTTCCATGTAGCTCTTTTCCTGAAACAAGATAAACTATTTGTTATTATTATTATTATTATTATTTACAGTACTTATATACTGCTTTTCTCACCCAAGGGGACTCAAAGCAGTTTACATAGAAATAACAGCAAAATTCAATGTTTTAAGGACGTAAACCAAATCACAAGTAATATGTAACAGCATATTCAATATAAAATAAGAAAAAAGGACATTTAAACATGAAATATGAGAATTAAAACACCTAGTAAAAACATGAAAATTACATGAAAATAAAAGGTAAATTAAGTCAATGAGCAATTGGGGTAATAACTCTCTACGCATACCTATTTTATTTATTTATTTACAATATTTCTACCCTGTCCTTCTCAACCCCCGGAGGCGGGGGGGGGTGGTAGTACTCAGGGCGGCTCACAAAGGCAGCAATTCGATGCCTAACAATACACAAAACATAAATCATACAAAATTGAACAGTAGCAATTGATGAAAACAAAATTATATAACAATCAATTAAATAACATTAAAAACAATACTAAATCCACACATCCAGTTACTAAAACATTAAAACCACTACAGAATTTTTCCTTCATTCTGGATATTTCAGGCATTACAGAGAGTGAGACAATTAAAAGCATCCATGTCTAGAACTCTTTATCTTTGCTGTGTTTGATAACTTTCCCCTTCTTCTTTGGACATTTTAAGTCTATTTCTAAATTTTCAGCTGAAGTTTTAGGTTGTTGCAATGCTAGAAATCTGAAGCCTGAAGGAAGAGATACAATTCTTATTTGCAGGGGCAAGAATGATAGGCTTCCTGAAGTCAAATGTTTAATATTAAATGTGCCGAATTAAGGAGGAAGGATGTGCATGCACTTAAGAATCCTTCTCTGCATAATGACAGGCACTTGTTCTATACTGAGTGAGGCAAGGATCTTCTGCAGAGATCATAGGTCTACTTTTCCCATGTAGAAACTCTGCTCCATGCTTCTGGGATTTGCCTGGTGCCATGCTGAGTGAGTGGCATATAAACCCTCAAGCAGTTGTGTCAAACATCACTCCTACAGGTTGTTTGTTTTGTGTATAAATAAACTGCTTGACATTCGAGAATAGAAACAAGCTAGCCATAAATGACAACACTGTAATTCAACTTTTTCTTCAGCGGGTATCTGGTCAGTGGGATAGCATTTACTTCCCATTTTAGTGTGTCTTGGGGGAGGCAGCAAGCAACCCCAATGACTTTGGAAGCAAACTAGTGGCCTGTTTCTTGTGCAGGTGGCGGATTGTCTGCAGGAGCACGGAGAGCACAAGATGGCAATTCAGTAGGGTTATAGGATTATTAGAGTGGGACACAGAAAAGGAACTAGTAAAACATAATATGGCAAAGTGGGTGATGGACATTGGACATACAGTACTGGGAAGAAGTATGGAGGAAAAAATGGAAACATACCGGATCAATTAATATAAATAGAGAACTGGTATAAACTGTTCTACCGATGGCATTACAGCTATCAAAATATTATAAAACATATAGTAATCAATGTTGGAGATGTGGGAGAGAATTAGAAACTTATTATCAATGGTGGAGTTGCACGATTATTAAAAAGTTCTGGATAACAATCCATAAACATACACAAAATCTCTCTCTCTCTCTCTCTCTCTCTCTCTCTCTCTTGGCATTACTTCACGAACTAAGTTTCTTAGGAAGAACTCATCCCACACTTTTTACAAGGGCGCTGATGACTAAAAAGGCCGATCTGAGATAGGCAAGTTGGGTTGCAGAAAGCACAGCACAAAGTCTCCTTGGGTGATGTTGTTTCCAAGTTGCGTTTTTTTCTGCATTGTTGTTTCTCTTCGAGACCCATTCGGCATGTCTTCTCGAAAGAGGCCGCAGCATTGTAGATAGTGCGTCCCCATGCATCCCGATGTGAGGCCAGGGTGGACCATTGTTGGTGATCAATCTGGCCGAGCCTGAGATGTTGTTTCAGGGAGTTCTTATATCTCTTTTTGGGGGAGCCTCTCTTGCGCTGACCCATGGTGAGTTCACCATAGAATTGTATCTTTGGGAGGCGGTGGTCCTCCATCCTAGAGACGTGCTCTGCCCAGAGCAGCTGTGTTCTCAATAGCATGAAATATCATAAAGGTAAAGTACGACCTGAAACCAGAATATTATTTGTTAAATATATTTGATTTAGAATTGGAAACAAGCAAAGAGAAGATGTTATTCTACTTGACAGCAGCTCGAGAGTACTAGTAGCTCAAACATGGAAAGAAAAGGACCCTCCCTCAATAGAGGACTGGTGGCTTAAAGTCATAGAATATATGAATATAGACACATTGACGCAATTCCTAAGAGACCGGAATAGTACAAACCAGATTGACTGGAAGCTCTTAAAACATTATATGCAAGAGAAAATGAAACCAACGTTTTTGACAAATAATTAGGAACTCAAACCAAAATAGCAAAATACTTTGTCAACTAACTCAATGTTAAATTTACTTTTGAAAAGATTTTCTCCCTGGGAATGAACTGGAGGTTCCCCCCAATTTTCCCCCTGCCTGCCTTACCCTGATCCCACTCTTTCACCACACACACCCCAATTCCCCCTATCACCCCTGTTTTGTCCCCACACTACTTACTCCCACTTTCCTACTTTCCTGTACAAATGTGTTGTTCCCCCTCTTTTATTGTTATTTTGAATATTTTGACTAATAAAAATATATTTTTTTTAAAGTAGGGTTATTTTTTTAAAAAAGTAGGGTTGCAATATGGCTTTCATTTGTTTCAGTTTGGAAGAAGCCCATTTTATGTTACAGCTAGCTGCAGCGTCTGCTTTTGGGCTTTTAAAATGACATTTCCATCTTCAACCTCTGCCCTTTCACTATGGAACTATTAATTTGTGTTGAGTCCGATCATTGATTTCTTAAGCTCAGGGTGGCCTGCCGTAATGGGAAGCTGCTCTCCAGAATCCTGAGCAAGAATCCTTCCCTGTGATCCTGTAATAGGAAATGTCAGGGACTGTATCTTAGCCCTGATACCTGAAAAAACAGAAGACGGGGAGCCAGCTGGCATGCCTGTCAGGCTAGTTATGACAGCTGTGTCCTCCTTTGGTTCACAGTGGCTTTCTACTCATCATCTCCTATAGTGTGGGGCATGTTGATGAATTCGGTTTATGTGATAACAGGTGGAAGAGTGGGAGAAGCAATGAAGCTTTTGGATGTCAGTAATCGATGTTGCAGAAGCATTTTGTCTAGAATGTCAAATATGATATAAGGCTCATTTGAGGTGACCTTTCTTCTAGTTGGAGGTGATATTTTCTTCTGTCTTCTTGTCATTCATCACACAGTACTTCCGTAAAAGAAGCTGGCACCTGCTTTTGCGATGATGGATGGCAGCTCGCAAGTTCTAGGCAGAAAGGAAAGTACAGTCATAGGGCAGAATCTAAAAATCTGAACAACTTGGGTAGTTGGTCTCATCCAAAGTATTAGAAAGTCAGAATTGTGGATATATGTGCTTATAGTCATGGCATGTGTATTATTATTGAAATTAGATACCTAATAATCTGAGTTAACAATTCATTTAGAGGAGATGTCACTCCCTGTAGTGATTTGTGTAAGAGACTCTGGAAGATGCAACTGATGAAGCCAAAACAGTTTAGGCATGATTTAGTTTACTGCTGCTAAGCACTGAGCACATAGATGTTAGTGTGAGAGACAGCTCTTTGTATAGTGTACAGTATTAAGCTGCAGTGCTGCCATTGCAAAGTACCTCTTGCCAAGAACAATATATTTAAGTGTTTCAATAGAGAGAAAAGACAAATTCCTGTCTGCTCTGGGAAAAAAATGAAATGCAAGGGGATCCAAGTGTTAAACTGCAAAGGCAATTAAAATAGGTTATTGTTCTGTCATTTTTTCTGGTTTTGTGTTGACATGCAGTCAGAGAGGATACACATTTTTGAGAGTAAATATTTAGATGAAGCAAATAAGTGTGCTGTCTGCGATGACAGGAGTCTGGATGAAGGCAGAGACTTTTTCTGGCTTTGGAAGTCCAAATGCCACCAGCTAAGGATCCAAGCACATTATCGCAATAATAATAATAATAATAATAATACACCTTGGGTGAATTTGAAAATATCAGGTCTACAGTATCGAATGCTGCCGTGAGATCTAACAACATGAGCAGTGCTGACCCATCCTGGTCCAACTGGCAACGAAGTCGGTCTGTAATGGAGACAAGCACGGTTTCCGTCCCATGCCCAAAGCGGAAGCCGGGCTGGAAGGGATCAAGTCCGGCTGTGTCATCTAAGAACCGCTGCAACTGATCTGCTACTGCCCTCTTAGTTACCTTGCCCAGGAACGGCAGATTCGAAACTGGGCGGTAACTGGAGGGAACCGAAGGATCTAAGTTTGGTTTCTTCAGTAGCGGTCTTACCATGACCTCTTTCAAACCCCCCTCCTTGCTCAAGGGAGCTGTTGATTATTCTACCCAGGGGGTCTCGCAACCCCTCCCGACAAGATCTAATTAGCCAGGAGGGGCACGGGTCGAGGGAGCAAGGAGTTGGTCTAGCTGCAGCCAGTATCTTATCGACAGCCGCTGCGTCCAGCAGTTGGAAATGGTTGAAGGTGCACCCGCTGAGCGGCAGCGGAGTCTTGAGTTCATTTACTGTATCAATCGTGGCTGGAATGTCCCGACGGAGCTTCGAAATTTTGTCAGTAAAATAGCTCTGGAAAGCCTCAGTTGTTGGTACCTGTTCTCTATCGTTTTGGACAGCCGAAATTGTTGTCAATGACCGAATCACTCTAAATAATTGCGCTGGGCGTGAGCTTGCTGATTCTATCAAGGAAGAATAATGAACTCTTTTGGCTTCCTTGATAGCTGACTCATAAACATCTTTAAATTTTTTATAAGCTAATCTCGAAACTCCGTCACGGAGATTCCGCCACACGTCCTCTAGCCGTCTCTTTTTCCGTTTCATCACTCGCAGTTCCTCGGTAAACCAAGGTGAGCGATTTTCACGGGGTAAGAGGATAAGGATATTCAGTGTTGTAGGTTTATATTCAGGGATGTAGGTTAATTTCAAATTTCAAACTTCCATTCTATGTCTAATTTTTGTTTTGTGTATTTTAATATGTATTTTATGGATATAGGTTTTAATATGTGTATTCTACCGAGTGCTTTTAAATACTATGTTTTGATCATGTGTTTTAGCAATGTTGTAAGCCACCTTGAGTTGTGAGGAGAGGTGGGTAAGAAATAATAATAAAATAATAATCATCATATCAGACCATTCTCTGTTTGCATGCAAGACCTCACAGAGGAAGAGAAGAAGAGCCCCTGGTTTGGAAATGTAATCAAATGTTATGTTTCCCACAGCAGCCAACTACTAAGTGCAGGACTTGTGTAGCCAATAGTCAGTTCCTCCTCATATATTAGAAAATGGTGTTTAGAGGTTGGTGCCTTGATCCTGAAGGTCTCCTTCAAAAGTGGATGGATGAGGCTTTCCTTCTCCACTCAGACCATGGACAATTATTCCGCAGCAGTAGCCTATGACCATAGTTATAAGCTGATACCCACCATTGACCATAAGTATTTTCAAATTTCCCCCATTCAAAGCTATCTCAATTGAATATCATCATCTCAGATTCCTTTTAAAATGCAAGCATATACAGGAAAGATCTCAAAACTGCACCATTCAGTCCTCAAGTTTTTCAAAATATGCATTGTAGGAGGAAGAGGAGCACTGCATTATACTTCTGTACCAGGTTCAGGAACATGATGCATTGACATTATTGGCCTGAACTGGATTACGGTAATGTTGTAGAAGAGTAAACATACAATCTCTGACTACTATAGATGCACCAGTTCTTGTCCTAGGATGTTTTCCCACCAGCATTATAGAATGGAGGCCAATCATCCGATCTGCTTCTGCAGAAGTCTGGGAATGTTGCTTAGGGAACTAGAGGACCCCTCTAGTTGATAATTCCAAAGACTCCATCCTAAACTATATTTCCCAGAATTCTGCAGGAGCAACTCGGATAATTGGCAGACGATAGCTTCGGTTCTATAACACTGGAAAAATGTCCCTAGAGAGGAACTGGATAGAACAGAGGAGAGGAGCTTCAGAATTTTGACTTGAATTAGATTTGAATTGGACACTCCTGGGTTTTATTTATTTATTTTATTAATACCCTGCCTTTCTCCCTGTGGCAACTACCAATCACACACTTTGGTCACAATTTAAAACAGAGCAAATACAAAACTAAAAAAATAATACAGTGTGAATTTAGGTTAAAATACAGATTAAAATATAATAAATGTACTTATAAAATAGCATTTAAAACTCACAATCCCCCTCACAAGAGTTTGATGCACACCTTCCCAGCAGTGTACCCCTTATCCTTCCCCAAATGCCTGATGATAAAGAAAAGTCTTTACGTGCTTGCAGAAGGCAAGCTGGGATTGGCCATCCTGGTCTATCTGGGGGATAGATTCATAGTCTGGGAGCAGCCACCAAAAGGGCCCTCTCCTGTGTTCCCACCAAATGCACTTGAGTGGGTGTTGAGACAGGGAGAAGGACCTCCCCAGTTGATCCTAGACAGATTCATAGAAAGAGATACAGTTCTTCAGATAACCTGGACCAAAGCCATATAGAGCTTTGTAGGTCAAAACCAGCACTCTTAAATTGTGTCCAGAGATTTGTTGGCAGCCAGTGGACCTGTTGTAACAGTGTTGTATGCTCTCTATAGTCAGCTCCAGTTAGAAGCCTGGCAGTGGCTACTGCTCTACCAACTGAAGTTTCTGAGCACTTTTCAAAGGCAGCCCCATATTGAGCATATTACAGTAGTCCAATCGGGATGTAACCAAAGCATGTACAACCATGGCCATATTTGACTTCTACAGGAATGGGTGCACTTGGTGCACTAACTTTAATTGTGCAAAAGCACTCCCATTCACTGCTGTAACCTGGGCCTCCAGGTTCAGAGCCAAATCCAGTAGTACCAGTAAACTGCAAACCTGCGTTTTCAGGGGAATGTGAGCCCATCTAACACAGATTGACTCCCTATTCCCAGATCTGTCCTTCAACTTACCAGGAGCACCTCTGTATTGCCTGGATTAAGTTGTTTGGGGGGTTTTTTTTGCCCTCATTCAGTCCATTAAAGCTGCCAGGCACCGGTTACTTCCTTGTAATTACGTGGAAATAGTAATAGAGCTGGGTGTTATTTGTGTATAGATGGCACCACATTCCAAGACATTGGATAACCTCTCCTAGCAATTTTATGAATTTGTTGAACAGCATAGGGGACAAAATGGAACCCTGAGGGACCCTATAGGTCAATGGCCAAGGTGTCTCCCAGCACCATTTTATGAGACCATCCCTCCAGAAGGAACAGAGGAATGGAGCCAATGAAGATCAGTGCTTCCAAGTCCCATTCTACAAAGGTGACACAAAAGGACACTATGGTTGATGATATCAAAAAGTTGCTGAAAAATCCAGGAGAACCATCCGGGACATATTCTCCCTGTCCAGTTTTCTGTGTAAGTCACCCACCAAGGCAACAAAAGCTTTCTCTGTCTCGTAACCAGGCCTGAAACTGGACTGAAATGGAATTCAGCTCTCAGAAATCCCAGCCATCTTTCCAGATGGACGACCCAAGATTGGGAACTACTGATCTGGGCACTTCACTTAATCCAGGAACTTAAAAGTTTAGCCGCTACCACAAGCTCCAATCCCTTACTCAGAAATGGGAGATTGGAAACTGGTGTGTAGTTGTCAAGTACAGTGAGATCTGGGGAAGGTTCCTAATTCAGTCCTTGTTTTCAAAAGAAGACTGTGCCACAACACCATCATTGGTAGTTTTCCAGCTTTATATACCCACCCACTCCCCATTCTAAAGGGTTGAAATGCTTCTCTGAGGCTTAGTTGTAGACAGCAAGGCTTTAAACTCAAATAATTGGACATTTTTGGTTTCACTGTCTTGCCTTAGTCCCCATCCATTCCTACAAGGCAGTCACTGGTTGTTTTTTTTTAAAAAACTGACTTCAATCATTGAGCTGAAAGAGTTTCCCTTGTTGTTTAGATAGAGGAAGGTGAGAACTAAAAAAAGAGAAGAATGAGTAGCTTCACCCAAGAAAGCATCCAGACAGCCAACAGAAGCCATGGGTCTAGAGCACTGATTCCCAAGGTGGGCGGTACCACCCCCTGGTGGACAGTGAGGCGATCCAAGGAGGCGGTGGGAGGCTCAGAGGAATTTGGGGACGGTGAACGATTGGCCATTTAGGAGGGGTTGCGCGGCCTTCTTCTTTGGCCCTGCCCCCTTCGCTTTGACCTGCATATTAGATATTTGGATTAGAATTCATAAGAGTAGCAAAATTATTTCTGAAGTAGCAACGAAAATATGGTTGGGGGTCACCACAACATGAGGAACCTTATTTAGGGGTCATGACATTAGAAAGGTTGAGAACCACTGCATTAATACATATATCTTTCTGTTTAATTGCTATTAAATTTTACAAAATTAATTTCTGGGGGGCGGTGAGTAATTATTTTTTTTCTGGAAAGGGGGCGGTAGGCAAAAAAAAGTTTGGGAACGGCTGGTCTAGAGAAATTATGTGAAGCAGAGGAATTCAGAGGAATTGAGTGGACAGAGAAGAAGGTCGTATGTTGGCAGGAGTTAATCAGTGTAAGGACGAATCCATACTGATTTGAAATAACCAGCCATTTTTTAAATCAGCGGCCCCAAGCTGTAGGGCATTTTGAGTTTCCTCACTGCAAATATGCACACATCAAGGCTGAAGAGACAGAATGCTTCTGTAAAAGTTACTTTATCTTTACCATTTTCCTTGTCCTCGAATCAAAAGCTCTTTTGTTTCATTGGGGAACTTGGGCCTCATCCATGAGAATGCTCATTAGGGTGGAGATCCCTGTGAGGCAAAAAAGGCTATCTTAAACACAATATCTCCCCCTTCCCCACCATCACCATCCTGCTTTCTATGTCCTTCAGGATATTGCAGTATGTCCACTCCAGCTGGAGTTTATAAGCTCTGGGCATGCTAAACTGGAATATGCAGAAGTGGAATGTCTTGCCACCATTCTCTGTAGACCACAGCCTCCTGTCTCCTGAATGTGGGATAAAGCTTTCCTTGCTCATTTACTTCTTGAAGTGCTGGCCAATTTGGCTGGCCAAGGCAGACGCAAATACATCATATTACAACCCACTGGCTGCCAAGTACTAGGCGGCTTCAGAAGTATTATGGAAAAGTCCAAGGCGAGAGGAAGTCACAATTAATTTAATCTTCTCCAAGGCTGTTGTAAAACATGACTGCAAGGCTCTTTGTGGAGGTGGGGAGGACCCGTTTGCTCACTGACATTAAAAACCACAATGATTCATAATGCTGAAATGCACTAAAATGACTGTGACACCATCAAAATTATATTTAAAAAAACCAATTGTACATAAGTGAGTGAGACTCCAATAAGTGAATGACAGTTCAGCAATAGGTATAAGAGGTATGCCTCCATTAAGAAAGTAGATGTGCTCCTAGGCATTACTTCTTTTTGAAACAAAAATCTTGATATCAGAGGCAGAAAAAACATGGAAAGAATAGGGACACCATGTTCTTTAAAGAAGTTGGCACCATTGAACTCCAAGAGTTTTACTGCTTTTTAGAGGGACGATAGTTAGGCAAATCTGGAGCATAGCATTTCAAAACCCTGTTGAGATATAGCATCCAAGTTCCCATTTTCTCTTTCATATACTTTTTTTTCACCCACAAAAATACTTTTTCTTTCCTTACCGATGTAAAATATTTGCCATAGCATTATGTAGAATTGGATAGGGTCTCTAGATACTGGATGGATGATACGAGTACTTTGGTGACTGCATATATTCTGAGGCCATTTTACTCAATCTATTGTTAATTAATAGTGTCCAGATGAATTGTTAAAAATACAAGAGATATCTTAATAGGAGAAGAAGCCTTACCTTAATGTAGCCAGGGGAGACAGAACCTTCTTTTGCTCAGACCACTGGGTACAGCGGAAATACTGAATATATTACACTGAAATGGCTCCATGGTCTACCAATCCATTTCCAAGCAGAATTCAAAGTGTTGGATTTGACATTTAAAGACATACAAGGCTTGAACTCTGAATGTCTGAAAGACTATATGTCCTTATAGAAGGCAGTGGGAGCTTTGAAGATCTGCAGGAGAGGAGATTTAATCTAACTGGAGATGTTTTTGGACTCAGGAGAGAGGCTGCTCCCAAGCAATGGAATTCCTCTCCACAGGAGGTCTGGCTGGCCACATCCCTGCACTCTTTCCACCAGAAAATGAAGATATTTTTATTCAGGCAAGCTTTGAGTGTTAATTATAGAGCAGTAATGTGTATACATAAAGTAGTGTGCTGTATTTTAATCTTTTCCCAGAAACTACCTTTTAAATACATGTTAGTGTTTTAACTGTTTTTAATTGAATTTGTAAGTACTGTATTGTTGTTTAATTCTTTTTAAACTTTTGTAAAGTAATTGTTTATTTTTTGTAAAATTATGGTAAGATGCCTTTCATCCCATCCGTAAAAAGAATGAATTAAGTTTGTTTTTTTAAAAAGTATCAGCGATGTCCATGCAATTTCTTTTAGCCCATTGAGTTGATCGATGCTTGGAGCCATCGGAGTGTTGCACTCTGACTCCTGAAGATGAGGATTTGAATCTCTGCTCAGCTTTGAAAACCCACTGGGTGACCTTGGTCTGTTTGTACACTCTCAGTCTAAGAGGAAGACAGTGACACACCTCATCTGAAAAAAATCTTGACAAGAAAACCCAAGGATTAGGCTCCCAGAAGAGCTAATTTGAAGGCGCATAACAGCTAGAAGTTAACACAGGTTTTTAATGATAAGATCCTACTTTTAATTGTTCTGCCTACAAATGTATGGACACAAAAATATATAGTTTTAAACTGGAAACATTCCATGTTTTGCAGGCACAAGATTACTGTAGTCAGTGCAATATTTGTCCAGAAGAATTCATTGACTGGAAACACTAAAATGTTTAATAATTGGGAATTTTGAGTCTTGTAATCCAGTTGGATCCTTAATGCCTGAAATAGCTTGGTTTCTACATTTTGTTTTTACAGTCTGAGTTTGTTGATTTTTTTTGTACTCCACAAGATGAATTTTGGGAGAACACATGTATGACATGGTCAGTTCACATACATTTTTCAAAACAACAGTTTGCTGCAATTCTGCAACTTAAGGCGGGCAGAGCATGATGAAGGTCTTCTATATCATGCAGTGGTGACTGTCCTGCAGGGAGGCCTCTTTCCCCTATACCCTGTCCAAAATGTCCTCACCAGACATTTTCATTCTTAGTTATGATTCAATAGAATTGAGGTACAAAAGTAAATTCACTTTGTAGAACCTTAAGCTTGATTTTAGTATCTAATTTCTTTCTGTCGATGCTTAGGCTAACTGTGTGCCAAAGGAAAATCTAGTCTACTCATACCAGTTTTCTGTAGTAACGCAACCTTCTAAAGATAACTTCCATTTGAGTATTTGTACTCTTCTGTCTGGAATGTTCAAGATCTGCCCATAATACCAGTAGTATTATTCATCTTGGACTCAGCAAAGTGTGTGATGGGAGACATCAATTTGTGTTAAATATTTTTTTAAAATAACAAACACACTTGTATCTGCGAGGGAATAGCTGAAGCTTTGAAATGCCGAAGGTCATAAGTATTACCTGTGGCATCTATAGGACTGAGAAAAGCCCTATCTGGAACCTGTGAGAACTACTGCCAGCCATAGGTCATGCCTGAGCAGTGTGTGCCAGGCATCTCAGGTGGTTTTGTGGCCTTCATCTCAACTCCCATTTTTCTGGCAAAAAATTAGAAGTGCCTCTTCCACCAGGAACATTAATTTCTGTGAGGACGCTCCAATTCTCCGTAAAGATCACACGCAGGCGGTTCTCGATCCAACTAGATTTATTGCAGGTACAACACCCATAAAGCCAAAGCAGTGACCCGTCACCCAAACACACCTTATATACCCCAACCCCCCTTTGCAATATCCAGGCAAGGTTGCATCATGTCCTGCTGACTCAGCAATCCCACGGTCCAGGGGATATTACCTCATACCCCTGCTGAGTCAGCATATCCCCAGTCAGTGTCCAATGTCCAGAAGAGGTTGCGTCACATCCGTCCTGACTCAGCACTGCTTCCAAAGGATTACATCACCCCAGGGAATTCCCCCAAGGTCCAGCGTCAAAGCAGGTCAAGGCAGACGGGGAGTCTGAGCCTCCTCAAGGCTAAGATCTCCCAGCTCTGACAAATTTCCCTTTTAAATACATTACAGTACCACTTCCCCATTTGTTGTTATTAAGTGTCATCAAGTCAACTTTGGCTTGCAAAGAATCTATGATTAAAAGATGTCCAAGTTGCACTTTCCAGGCTTTGCAAACTCAAGGACTGCAGCTTGCTTGATTTGAGTCTATGCAATTGACATGGGCTCTTCCTCTTTTCCATTTTGCCAAAAAATCTTACATTTTGCCAAGCATTGTTATCTTTTTATCTGTTTTTCTCATGGCATGACCTAAGCATGACAGCGTCCCTTTAGTAATTTTGGCTTCCAGGAAGAACTCAGGCCTAACTTCGTTTAGGACACATTCATTTGTCTTTTTAACTGTCTGTGGTATCTGGTAGAACTCTCCTTCAGCACAACATCTCAGAGGAATTGATTCTCTTCCTCTCATAATTCTTCATGGTGCAGCTTTTATAATCATACCTAGAAATTGGAAGTACAGTGGCATGGATAATCCTGACTTTGGTGTTCAATGATCTATCTTTACACTTTGGGATCTAGATCCTAGTTTCTCTCTAGACCAGGGGTGCTCATTCGGTAGATCGCGATCTACTGGTAGATCGCGTAGGGCGTCCTGGTAGATCGCAGGCAGGGCGGGAGGAAGGCTCAGTCCCGCCCCGCAGGCTCACGATGCCGCCCAAGTGCTGCCGGCCCTGGGTTATCTGAGGTCCTTTCCACACAGTTGAATAAAATCCCATGTTATCTGCTTTGAATCAGATTATATGGCGGTGTGGACTCGGAAAACCCAGTTCAAAGCAGATATTGTGTTTCACATTTTTGTAGTGGGTAGGTAGATCATTTTGACTTGGTTGTTTAATAAGTAGCTCGCATGCTGAAAAAGTGTGCGCACCCCTCCTCTAAACTGTAGTTGGTCTCCCCTGTGCCCTCTCCACACAAAAAGAGAGAGAGAGGATTCTGTCTACTTCCAGGTATTTGTAGAGGGGCAATTTTGGTTGTTTAAGTGAATTATAAAGGGTCACAAAGGCCACAGATTCACCAAGATGCTCATCATTGGTAAAAGTAGCATTGAGGTAGATGAGTAAATAGTATAAAACGACATCCTAATGTTCCAGTGAAGCAAGAGTGAGATTGAAAACAAATATCTCAAATCAAGTGAGTGTCATTGATATCAAATAGAATTAAGATAAAGTAAGGAGCCTAGTTAGCATTCAGAATATTTTAAATTTAATGAATTACTCTGATTAAAATTTGGCTCATGCATCCATTGTTGGAAAGGATGTGTAGAATTAAAATATATTGATATGAATTTGTATTAACTTAGGGACACCTACCTTGAGGATTGAAGATTGAGTAACATATAGAATATTGATTCATCAAAGGATGATTGCACAATTCCGCTAAATGATATCAAATATTTATTTATTATTTACATCATTTATATTCCACCCTTCTCACCCCGCAGGGGACTCAGGACAGATCACAATGCACATATACAGGCAAACATTCAATGCCATAGACATACAACATATAGACAGACACTCAGAGGCAATTTAACATTCCAGCTTCTGGCCACCAGGGGGAGCTGTCACATTCCTTCATTCTTTTTCATACGTCCTGGAGATTTTATGGCCTCGTAAATCAGTTAAATTAGCCTCCCCACAAAGTGGTACCTAAATTTCCTACTTGACAGATGCAACTGTCGGGTTGCAAAGATCGACAACGATCTTCACAATTTGGTCAAGAGCTCACCCCGACCCAGGCAGGCCTTGAACTCATGACCTTCTGGTTAGTAGAGATCTTATGCAGCTGGCTCCCAGCCAGCTGCGCCACAGTCCCGGTGGAGCATTGTTCCGATATTTGTGGTTCACCTAAAATCATTATATGTACTCCATCAAAGTACCAAGATTTTCGAATGAACTGAGTTTGAAAAATGACCTCTGTGTACTTAGAAATGGAATTTCTGTCTATTCAACCTATTCCTTCTCAACAGATATCAGTATTAGGAATGAATGATGTAACAGCATTGAATTTCAATACCATCCACAAAATTCTTTTTTAATTATTATATTAAGGGTCAATCTAATACTGTACATCAACATATTTTAATGTATGGACTTGTTCCAAAACTTTTGTGAGAAAGCAATGCTAATTTAACCCAGGGAACAGAACTCTTGCCAAAACAAATCCAACAGAACAGCTCGGGTCTTTTGTCCTCTCCAACACTGGAGCATTGCGCTTAAAAGGCATTCCCATTTTCAAATCTGTGAGATGGGGTAGCATCTTTATATGTTTTTTGCATGCACTCCAGTTCTGAGTATTTCCTCTGGGATTTTGTTTGCTTTGAATGAAATTGCAGGAGACATATGATATCTATATGCTATAATGGCCAGAAACCTGTTGATTAGAACAAAGTTGAATAGACCTGTTCAATTTATTATTAACTCAATGAATTGAGTAAATAGATAGGTAAACCCATTGATTCAAGGGCTATCTTTTGATCAGCAGTAACAATAGAATTTAGACCACCATTTACATAGATGTACAGTAGAGTCTCGCTTATTCAACCTTCGCTCATCCAACATTCTGCAATCTGCTTCCTGCCCAGATCCACAGCTGTTTCAATACATTGTGATGTTTTGGAGCTAAATTTGTAAATACAGTAATTACTACATAACGTTGCCATATATTGAACTGCCTTTTCTGTTGATTTGTAGTAAAACACTAGCTGTGCCCTGCCACGCGTTGCTGTGGGCTATAGTAAGAATTTTCACAGCAGAGCTATCTGGACTATTATGAAAGGGAAGTACCTATCTATTCCTCCCCCCCCTTATTTGTCCCCTTCCCCTCCTTTCTTCCTTCTCTACCTCTTTCTTTCATTCCTTACTTCGCTCTTTGGTTCCATCACTCATTCTCTCTTTCCTTCCTTCCCTCCCCCTTTCTCTACTTCCTTCCTTCCTTTGTCTCCTTCCTTCCTTCCCTGTTTCCTTCCTTTGTTCACTTTTTATTTCCCTTTCTCCTTCCTTCCTTCGCTACCTCTTTCTGTTCTTGCATCCTTCTCTCCTTCCTTCCATCTTTCCCTCCTTCATTCCTTCCCTTTCCCCCTCAGTCTTTTCCTCTCTTCTTCCTTCCTGTCTGTTCTCAGGGATTCTTTCACAACCCCCAAAAACTGACTATTCTATGTGTTTATTTAATAGTACATATTATATAGCAATATATATATAACTAGCTGTACCCGGCACGCGTTGCTGTGCCCTTTTTAGGAGATGCAAGAAAGTTCAATCATCCACGGTGTGCCCTCCTCTAAACTGCAGTTGGATGGAGTGTGGGTCATGGGGGCATGGTGTGCCAAGTTGGGTCTTTATTGGTCTTGGTTCTGGGCCACAGTGGTCTGTGGGGAATGATGGGTTTTGAAGTACTACAAATCCCATTTTCCATGGTGGTACTTCAAGTCCCATCATGCATGGTCGGGGCTCTGTGTGCCAAGGTAGGTTACTGTAAATTCAGGCCATACACAATGTCCCATGAGCTGAGGCCTAGTTAGGAACAGCAAGTTAATGAAGCCTTACTGTCAATACACAATGTCCAATGAGCTGAGGCCTAGTCGGGAGAATCAAGTTTATGAAGCCTTACTGTCAATTCAGAGCGTAAACAGCTTCCCAGTAAGTGAGGGCTAGTTAGGGAAATCAAGTTAATGAAGTCTTACTGTCAATTTAGAGCGTAAACAGCTTCCCAGTAAGTGAGGGCTAGTTAGGGAAAATCAAGTTAATGAAGCCTTACTGTCAATTTTAGGTGTGGTCTGTGATTTTTTTGGTGTAAATTTTTGGTTGGAAGTGATTTGGGTGTTTGTGTTGGGGATTGGCTCAGGCCTTTTCCTTATTCTGTTTTGGCAGTTTATTATGGATCGGAATTTTCATGTTGGCTGGCCAGTGCAGCAGTTATGCAAATCCGCCCTTATTGGCAGCCAATCATGTTGTTCAGAATGTAGAGGCTGGGTGAGTCTTTGGCTGCCCCGGAGGATGCTGGTAAATGTAGTTTTATTTTTATTCGTTGTTTTGGGGGCCTTTTAGGTTTCGGGGGGGAAGTTTCTTTGCTACAAACGTACCTTGCTTGAGGCCTATTTCTGTTGGCAAGTATTGTGTTTCTGCGTTGTATGGTTTCTTTGTTTGAGGTATACATCACATGACGTGAACCCATTTATATAATATAGTAATATATGAAGTATTGTAATTATCCAGCCAGTCATCCCACATCCATTCATATGTGTGTGTGTGTGTGTCTACACTGGCATATAATTCAGTTGTAAATACATAATCTGGGTTTTACATGGCAGTGTGGGAGGGGTGACTTTGGGTGCATCTGCATTGTAGATTTAATAAAAGTGGCTGAAGCTGGCGAAGGGGGAGGGAAAGGAAGGAAAGAAAGGGAGGAAGGAAGGAAGGAAGGAAGGAAGGAAAGGGAGGGAGGGAGGAGTGATGCAGAAAAGGAAAGGAAGGAGGGAAGGGAGGGAAAGAAGGAAAGGAAGGAGAAGGGAAGTAGAGAAATGGAGGAAGGGAAAGAAGGAGGGAGGGAAGGAGGGGGTTAGAGTGGATGGGCTGTAGGGCTCCCTTCCAATTGGTTGGCCATCTGTTGTGAGGGCTTTGATGGTGTAAATGGTCTTTGGGGCTCCTTTGCAAGCAATGTCAGTTGGATTGCAACCCCTATGACCTCCACCCTGGGACCTGCCTCCCTCCCTTGTGCTCTGGGAGTGTGTGTGTGGGAGAAAGAGACTTAGTGTGTGTGCAGAGAGTGTGGCCTCCCTCCCTCTGTTTTTGCCTTCTCTCGCTGTCTCTCTCTCCTCCTCCTCCCCCCTGCTCCTGCCCTTTGATGCTTTCCCTTACTGTGAGTTAGGGGCCGTGAGACATGCAGGGAACAGCAGCCATTGCCCGTGCTGCTGCCTCGGAGCTCTCCTTTCCCTTTTGACGCCGCTGAGGTTTGTGGTGCATGCGCAGTTTGGGAGGGGGGAGTTTAGAAGCTCTTTCAGAGCAGGGGTTTCTGGGATTTATAGTCCCAGAGGGTTTTTTTTAGTGTTTTTGGCCATTGTTTTGTATTTTTAAAGGTTTTTTTTAGCTGGAAACATAGCGAGCAAGGGTGTGTGTGTATGTGGGCTATTTTTATGTGTCTGCCTTGTGTGGTTTTGTTGCCTATATGGTTATAATAACGGGTATTACATTTTTATATATATAGAAGATGATCTTTTGGTGCTTAATTTGTAAAAGCGTAATGTAATTTGATGTTTAATAGGCTTTTCCATAATCCCTCCTTATTATCCAACATTTTTGCTTATCCAATGTTCTGCCAGCCCTTTATGTTGGATAACTCTACTGTATATGCAAGTTGAATATACTATTGACCCTCCACATGTTCAGAGGCTAGGGGTATAGGATCCTTGTGAAAATGGAAAAAACACGAATATCTCTAGTCGTCGTCCCCAACTTTAACTCTTAATATTGTTAACCGTGTCTTTTATATTTATGTCTTGATAAAATTTAAAAAGTTTTTAATCCATTTTTAGTTTGTGTATGTTGTCTGCAATTTTCTGCAATTTGCCACAATTTTTTTTTTAAAAAGTTATTACTGATGACAAATTTGTGAGTTATCAAAAATTAAACCTATGAAAGTTGACATTCAACTGTAGATTAAGGCTAGCAGCATAAAACATCGCAGCAAATGCTTCTCTATTTCAGATCTCTGTAGGGAACGCCAAATCCTTACGTGTTTTGTAGAAAACAACTGACGTCTACATGGCTGCCATCCATTCATACTTTGAAATAGCAGACTTGTCCTTTAGTTTTGCTGCTTCTGCCCTAGGGTGAGCAGCTATAGAGAGTCCAATCACTTTTGTATGAAAGCAAGAGTGGTTTTCTAGGTTTCTTTTTTTCTTTTTGGTGTTTTGAGGCTGAATGAAATGGGACCTGATGCAAAATTGCCAGGTATTGACAATATTGGTGCTTTTGCTTTGAATAATTCACTGAGAAAGAAAGAAGATCCTGTAAAGAGATCAAGAATTGGAGTCATTTTTCTTCTTCTGCCCTCTAGCTTTGTCTAACTTGCTAAGGTCTCCAGCGTCAGCAGGGTGGCATTTTACCATCTTCGGCAGGCGAGGAAGCTGGCCCCCTATTTGTCCCGGTGGTCCAAGCCACGGTCATCTCGAGGCTAGACTACTGTAACGCTCTGTACATTGGCCTTCCTTTGTCTGTGATCCGGAAGCGTCAGCTGGTGCAGAACGCTGCAGCCCGACTCCTGGCAGGGGTCTCGGTTGGCTGTCACATCTCGCCAATTCTGAGCAAACTGCACTGGCTTCCGATAGTAAGCCGGATCACCTTCAAAGTGTTAGTCTTGACTTTTAAGGCCTTACATGGTCTGGGGCCAGTGTACCTGCGGGACCATCTCATCCCATACTGTCCCACTAGACCTCTACGTTCTGAAGAGCAAAACCTCCTGGTCGTCCCCAGTGCTAAGATCTACCGGTTGACTGCGACTCATTGGCGGGCGTTTTCGATTGTAGCTCCGACCCTTTGGAACTCTTTGCCATCCGACGTTCGCACCATCCAGGCCCTTCTCCCTTTCAGGAAGGCGTGTAAGACCTGGTTGTTCCGGCAGACTTACGGATCCAGATAACTTGTGTGGTCATAGCCACTTCGTAACGGTGTTTGCTGCTGCTGTGTTTAGTGTACAACTACTGTCATTTTTATGCTGTTTTAATGTTGTTTTTATTTGGTTGTTTGCACTGTGTTTTATGATATGCTTGTTTTTACTCTGTATCGATTGATCTGTTGTGAGCCGCCCCGAGCCACTGGGGGGGGGGGGGGGGGTAGATAAATCCCAATAAATAAATAAATAAAAGAATGTAGAAGACATTGATATGAAAGTCCTCTTATTAAAACATGGTACTAGTATTGGATGAAGCTAACAATAGACTAATTAGGTATGAGACAGTTTCCTCTAGTGCAGTGGTTCTCAACCTGTGGGTTCCCAGGTGTTTTGGCCTACAACTCCCAGAAATCCCATCCAGTTTACCATATGTTAGGATTTCTGGAAGGCCAAAACATCTGGGGACCTACAAGTTGAGAACCACTGCTGCTGCCTCCATTGTAGGTTGGGTGGGGGATTGAAAGCATTATCCAAAAACAGTGATTCTCCCCAAAATTTACAGCATTGTAAATATTGAAAATAATTCAGACCATTTTTTATTTTTTTTTATTTCAGGAGTGACTTGAGAAACTGCAAGTCGTTTCTGGTGTGAGAGAATTGGCTCTTTGCAAGGATGTTGCCCCCAGGGGAAGCCTAGGTGTTTTAAAAACTGTTTTACCATCCTTGTAGGAGGCTTCTCTCATGTCCCCACATGGGGAGCTGGATCTGATAGAGGGAGCTCAACTCACTGTCCCTGGATTTGAACCACTGCCCTTTCGGTCAGCGGTCCTGCCGGCACAGAGGTTTAATACATTGCGCCACCAGGGGCTCCCTTTTGTTATGCTGTGCCTTCAGGTTGTTTCAGATTCATGGCAACCATAACACAGGATTTGTCATGGGGCTTGGCCTCATGTAAGCCGCCCCGAGTTCCCTTGGCGAGATGGTGGCGGGGTATAAATAAAGTTTAATAATAATAATAATAATAGAGTGTTACACCTTCAATCGTATGTCTATGGCAGTGATTTTCAACCTTTTTTGAGTCGCGGCACATTTTTTACATTTCCAAAATCCTGGGGCACACCACTAACCAAAATGACACAAAATGACACTCTAACACAGTGATACATATAGTTAATATGTTTTAAAATGCATTTATACACTCAGTGTGAAACCTGGGCCTGTTTTGATGAACACAAAATAGATATCCTGGCAGGAATGATAGAAAGACACACGAAGCTCTTGCTCAAGAGCTGTCAGTCTCTGTTTTTAGTGATCCCAAATTGCTACTGTCACTTGATGCGCAGCTGCAGCACTGACTCTAACTTTGTTTACTTAGCCGCGTCTGAGCGAATCCAAGATGGCGCGACCATAGCACTCTCATGTCACTTCTTAGGTGACGCGAGAGTGCTATGGTTCAATTTCTTAAACGGACAGATGCACCTTATTGTTTATATATGAATGAAGTTCGATAATAATTTCCCACAGCACACCTGATGATCTCTCATGGCACACTAGTGTTCCACGACACACTGGTTGAAAATCACTGGTCTATGGACTTGGGAAGGAGGTAAGCCTTCCTGATGTGGGCTAGCTGA
The DNA here is from genome assembly GCA_030556195.1 of Anolis apletophallus. Taxonomy (NCBI): domain Eukaryota; kingdom Metazoa; phylum Chordata; class Lepidosauria; order Squamata; family Anolidae; genus Anolis; species Anolis apletophallus. The sequence continues at coordinate 27,664,889 of JARBWK010000007.1, forward strand.
GGAAGTAACCCATATTTTAGCTTCACCTTGGGGCTCAGGTGTTTTCACCTGAGGAAACTTGAGTAATGGGTTGGAGATCATGCTAGATGTTGTCATAGTATCTTTTATGAAAAATCGGTAATTAGTCAAGTGTTGTGTGGTTTCCGGGCTGTATTTATTTATTTATTTATTCGATTTAGTAGACCACTCTCTCTGGAGCCCAGAGCGGTTTACAGCATAAAACCAATAAAAACACATAAAAACAACATATAAATGTATTGCCATGTTCTAGCAGCATTTCACCTGCATCTGTGGCTGGCATCTTCAGAGGATCTGATGGTGGCAACACAAGTGGAATGTATACCTGTGGAATGACCAGAGTTGGAAAAAGAACCAATTGTTGTTAACCAAGTGTGAAGGGTGCAATTATCAAGCTGATCTGCAAGTGTTTGAGTGGGTTCCATCTACTAGCATGTGAGTAATGGAGAAGATTGCATAGTCAATCATTAGGGCGGCTGCCTGGAATTAGCCAGGCCTTTGTTCCCTTGGAGTGTTTATTGCCTGGAGCCATTAGTAAATAGGTTTAGCTAATAAAGTTGCATCAATTTAGATACCATTTTGTTTGTCTGGTCTCATTATTTCCTGGGTTGATCATCAATTTAGGTCCTCCAACATGACTCTACTGTTAACTTCTACTGGATTTTGGCCATAGCATCTCACTGGAGACCTAGAAAAAAGCATTTTAATCAAATCCACAAATAATCAAATCTGCAAAAGGCAAACATTCTAATAGCATACGTAAATATTGTTGCACAACATTTTTCTGAGGATTACCTTAAACATATATTTATAGTTTGAGGGCTTTTTGTAGTTTCTTTTGCACATTTCAAACACTTCCCCTTTCCCCTAATATAATGTTGCACCAAGAAGAGTGTTCTCATGCCTGTTTTGAAAAATGTATCACTTTTTTCTTCTTCCTGTTATGAAATGAATCTGTCTGAAGTATCCTGAAGTAAAATTCCCAGTGGGCTCTTCTTCTTTAGCAAGCATCTGGTTACGCAGAATAATAATTAATCTTGGATTCCCTTCTACTTGTTATATTTCCTGTCCTTTTATGACTTCAGCATTTATGAAATGTTCCCCTGTGGCGGAGACATTATCTCTCACCTTTTAGAATTAGGCATTCAGTTAACTTTGTTTCAGGTACCTTATGAAACGGGACGGTAAGTTCGTTGACATTCCACACGAGCATTTACTGTGGCAATGGGTGCAAGGTTTCGCATGTTGAGAAATATGTGCTTTTCATATACAAAAGAAAAGTCAGAAAATCTGGGAAAATTTCAGATCCTAAAAAAAATTACCGGATAAGCTAAAACTAATGCAAACTTGCTGATCATAAGGCTAGCAGCCATGAGAAATTTTATAGTTCAAAAAAGTAGCTCTTCTAACCGTTATGGGAAAGTATTTGGTGATGTTTGGGTAATGAGAAGGAGTTGGAATCATGAAAAATCATAGGACCATATAGTTGGACAGGAGTCTAAATGACATAAGAGATAGATACTTAAATTCTGTTTAGAAACTTCTAATGGAGTGTCCCCAAAGTTCTACGAGCGGGTCAATAAGTCCGTGACTTTTTGAATTTCCCACCTCTTAACTGAAAGGGCAACACTGCTCCTGTCAACAGCCATCTGTCAGTTGACTCCTGTCAAAATTTGAACAAGCTGTGTCATTTTGTTTGTGTTTGACAGCCATTGATAGCAAACTACCGCGTGATTTGAAGAGAAAATGGAAAAAAGTTAATTTCGTGTGCTCATTAAGCATTATTTTTTGCAGAAAAAAACCATCCCTCAAACCAAGGCTAAGCTTGATAAATACTATGGGGACTCTGCACCATCAATTTCAATGGTAAAAAAGTGGTTTACTGAATTTCGTTGTGGCCGTACAAACATGGAAGATGCTGAACGTTCTGGACGCCCAGTTGAGGTCTCTACACCTGAAACAATTGAAAAAATTCATGATCTGGTTTTGGCCGATCGGAGATTGAAAGTGCAAGAGATTGTGGAAGCCATAGGCATCTGACATGGCTCAGTGGTTTCAAGTTTAAATGATCACTTGGGTATGAGAAAGCTTTCTGCAAGATGGGTGCCACGTTTGCTCACAATCAACCACAAATGCAATCGTGTGACAATTTTGCAGGAGTGTTTGGCGTTGTTCAACTACAATATGGATGAGTTTTTGCGCTGTTTCGTAACCGTGGACAAAATGTGGATCCACCACAACACACCAGAGACCAAACAGCAGTCAAAACAGTGGGTTTCTCGGGGTGGATCAGCGCCAAAGAAGGCCAAGTTGGGTTTGTCAGCCAATAAAGTCATGGCGACCGTTTTTTGGGATGCATGCAGTATTATCCACATTGGCTACCTTCAAAAGGGTAAAACAATGGTGAATATTATGCCGACTTATTGGGTCGATTTAAAGAGGATTTGGAAAAAAACAACCGCATTTGGCCAAGAAAAAAGTTCTTTTTCACCAGGACAATGCAAGGGTGATCACGTGCAGTTGCCATGGCAACAATCCATGAATTGGGATACAAATTGCTCCCTCATCAGTCCTATTCTCCAGATTTAGCCCCGAGTGATTGTTTCTTGTTTCCAAACCTGAAGAAATGGCTCGGTGGAAAGAGATTTGACTCCAACAATGAAATCATCTCACAAACAAATACCTATTTTGATGACCTCCACAAATCTTATGTTTTGGAAGGGATTAAAAAATTGGAGAAACGTTGGACAAAGTGTATAGAGCTCAAAGGAGACTACGTTGAAAAATAAAATGATTTTTTAAATCCAAAAACCTATGTTTCATTCAAAAAGTCACTGACTTATTGACCCACCCTAGTATAATGGTCTGTTCTGCTATCCTGCCAATAATATCTTCCGAATGATTTGTCAGAACCTTATTTTACATTATTTGATTTCTTTGGTCCTGCCCTCTGAACATTAGACATACACTTTGCCCTAAATTACTGCCTATGAATTGCAATCATTTGATCAGAGGTGGGTTTTTCTAGTGTTGGTATTAGGCTTGTGCATAATTTCATTTTTAAAATGTATTTCATTTTTTAAAAATCGTATAATTCATGCATATGAAACGATATCCAAAACATGCAGGAAAGGTGAGGGGGATTTAGAAGTTGAAACACTCAACAATAATATTTGTTAATGTTCTGTAACATTCAGATGTTTCCCACGGTCAGTTTACTTTTCAGTATAACCATTCAGCAACTTTGGTAAAGCCAAGAGAACATAAAGTGCTTAAAAACCAATTATTTTACTTTGGAGTTTGACCCCATCCTCTCCATAAGGAAAGTGCTGTGGATGGGACTAAATTTAAAGGAGATTGAGAACACAGCCATCTTAAATGTAGTTTTGGAAAGTGAGGCCCCCAGTGGCAAAGAATGCAATAGGCTCTGCCAAAAACTACATTTCCAAAAATACAATGCTGCTGAGGCCCCAAATAAAGGCTGAAGGACTCAAATAATAGCTGGCTGCTGCAGTCGTGATTTAAAGTTAGTCTAATAATTTAAAAAAACCAATTACTTAATCTGCAAAGAGGACTAAAGTAAGCAAGTAGTGTTCCCTCACTTATTGCTGAGGTTATGTTCCAGGACCTCCCGCACAGGCCCGGATTACCCATAGGGCCAACCTAGGCCATGACCTGGGGCGCAAGCTGAGAGGGGGGGGCGCAGATCACAGACCAAAAATAAATAAATAAAAATGTTATAAAATAATAAAAAAATTAAAAATCGTGCCACGATTGGCTCCTGCCACCTGGTACCCAAAAGAAGGCGGAGCCAAGGCTGGGCTCCATAGAGGCAGCGCTCGTGCTCGCCGCGTCAGCCTCAGCCCATCCATCTATGCCGCTGCTTCTCAGCCAGTGCTTTTGCACCTGAGGGGAGGGGGTGCCTGGCCTGGCCTGGCTTGGAGCGGCTTCCTTCGCAGGCTGCTGAGGGAAGAGGAGGCCGCGGGAAAGAAGGGTGGTGTGCGGCGTGGAGGCCCAGAGGGGAGCCTGAGGCAGAGGAAGGCCCTGACTCTGTGTAGCCGCTGGGCCATGAGCCGCACTTGGGGCCGGCTCTGTAGCCGCTGGCCCGGACAACGGGCATGCTCTGGACCAAGCCTGGTTTTCCCCGTCCCTTTGGGCCTCGGTTCTGCGGCACTCACTCACCCTCTTCTGCCTCCTTCCCGAGAGGTAACAAACTCACTCCCCACCACACAAAGGGGCCCGTTCCCTTCTCTTCAGTGACAGCGCGCACGCACCTTTCCCCTCAGCCCCATTGGCACATGACAGGAAGGATGCGGTGGCGTGAGGCAGAGGGGAGGAGCGAGAGGTAGGGGTGTGTGATAGAGGTTGGCTTAAAGAGGGGGCGTAATTCCAAAGTGTGGCCTAGGGCGCAAAAAGCTGTTAATCCGAGCCTGCTCCCGCAATAAGTGAAAAACTGCAATATAAGGATACTCTATTTATTTTAATATTTATACATTATTATTTTATACAACTCCACAAAACAGCAAAAATACTATAATATATATTTTAAATTAATATTTTTTTAATCCGTGAAACAGCAAGTCCACAATAAGCGAACTGCGAAGTAGCAAGGGAATACTGTATTAAGCAACTTTGGCAAAGCCAAGAGAATATAAAGTGCTTTAATACCCATTCCTTTTATTTTGGCCCATCGCAATAAGGAAGGCACTGTTGTGGGCTGCCAGCCAGCCAGTTAGAGCCAGTCTAATAATAAACAAAATTATTGAATCTGCAAAGAGGACTAAAATAAGTAAGTAATAGTATAAATCTCTGCTAAGTTAAAGTTATATGGTTGTGCATTGTAGATAAAATTCAAGTAGATAGCTCCTGTAGGTTTTAAAAAAATGTTGTTTATAAAAACTTTGAAAATTCACCAAAAATCTGTGGATAAGAAAAATGTTAGGAAACTTGATGGGCAAAGAGTGGTAAATGTGTTCTATTGTTGTAGCAAGTTTAACCCCAATAGCTTTAAAAAAGGAGGGAGATTTCCCCAATTATAGTAATTAACCCAATTATAGTAATTATTGCATAAATTCATATGCGCAATTACTGTAATGAAATAGTAACAAAATTTTGTTAGTTTCATTACAGTAATGAGTTTTTTAAACTAAGTACCCTTTAAAAACACTTTAGAAATGAAGTGCCAGGGCCTTCAGTTTTGTAAGTACTTTTGAACCATTATCGATCACACATGTCTATTGGGCATATATAGCATTTCCATGTGAACTCCTTTCATTTATACAAAACCCTTTCTTTCTTCAGTTCTGGCTTTCTTGGGCACACAAACAGGGCTACTCAGTAACTGGTCCATATAGCTCTTTACTGTCTAATGCAAATGTGGGGATGTAGGGAATTATAGCTACCTTGGTTATATTTGAGAATAATTACTTATTTTCATGTACAAATTATACTTTAACATTTTACTTCCAATAATTGTAATCAGATGACTATGCTGACAACCAGAATACTTTTCAGTTTCTCACACATTTTGGAAGTTGTGCTGACCCCAAATACAGTTCCATTTGTGCCCATTAATTAAAATTGACAAGTTACTTAAGAAGAGAAGATGAATACTGTTCCAGTAAGACACTGTGTGAAAAGTAAAGCAGCAGTTGTTTATAAGATGTCCCGAGGCCAAATATTATGAGGGCTTGGATGTGATTGTACACTCATAAATTCTTTTTAAGTGTAGGCAGAAAACCCTTGGAACCTTCCAGTCATTAGGTGTCGTGTAATTAATTTTCCATGGAGACAGAGGTAGGAGGAGGAAAAGAGATCCCCATATTCACCACTGGCCCTGCCTTCCACATGGTTAGCAACATATCGGTTGAATGAATACAAGCATGGCTCACAAGACGAGTCTACACAAGTTCAGCTGGTTTCTTTTTGACAGACATCTCCCCAATCTATAGATGGCTGAGAGCCAATGTCAGGGTATATTGAGCTGGGCTCAAGAGGACTGGTATTGATTTCTCCTTTGCTTGGAAAGGTTAACTTCTGCATTACAACTGCCGTAATCCCCAGGACTTTTGGAGATCAGAAAAGTATGTTGTTGTTTATTCATTCAGTTGCTTCCAACTTTTCGTGACCTCATGGACCAGCCCACACCGGAGCTCCCTGTCATCCTCAACTCCTTCAAACTCAAGCCAGTCACTTCAAGGATACCATCTGTCCTTCTTGTCCTTGGTCGGCTCCTCTTTCTTTTTCCTTCCATTTTCCCCAGCAAAATTGTCTTCTCTAAGCTTTCCTGTCTTCTTATTATGTGGCCAAAATACTTCATCATTGCCTCTAATACCCTTCCCGCCAATGAGCAGTCAGGCTTTATTTCTTGAAGTATGGACTGGTTGGATCTTCTCGCGGTCCAAGGCACTCTCAGAATTTTCCTCCAACACCACAGTTCAAAAGCATCTATCTTCCTTCGCTCAGTCTTCCTTATGGTCCAGCTTTCACATCAATAGGTTACTACAATATAATTCGTTATAATACAATGTGATATGTAATTGTTAAACTGTGACAATGATATATTATGTTGTATTTGATATTATAGTATAATATACTCTGGTATAATATATTGTGTATACATATACGTGTCGGGAGGGGCTACGAGGCCCCCTGGGCACGATCATAAATAGCTCCCTTGAGCAAGGAGTCTTCCCGGGGGGATTGAAAGAGGCAATGGTGAGACCGCTGCTGAAGAAGCCGAATTTAGATCCTTCGGCTCCCTCCAATTACCGGCCAGTTTCCAACCTGCCTTTCTTAGGCAAGGTGATTGAGAGGGCAGCAGCGGATCAGCTGCAGCAGTTCTTGGAAGACACAGCTGGACTTGATCCCTTCCAGTCCGGCTTCCGTGATTAGGCACGGGACGGAGACCGTGCTTGTCGCCATTACAGACCAACCGCCGCCCGCTGGACCAGGGTGGATCGGCACTGCTCGTCTTGTTAGATCTGACGGCAGCTTTCGACACTGTAGATCACGCACTGTTAACCCACCGTTTAGCCGGCTCCGGGGTCGGGGGGACCGCCCTTAAATGGGTGGCCTCCTTCCTCCGGGACCGGGGACAACGTGTGGAGGGGGGTGGGGAGGTCTCTGGGAGATTCCCACTTGACTGTGGGGTCCCCCAGGGGGCCATCCTCTCCCCCTTATTATTTAACGTGTACATGCGCCCCCTGGCCCAGCTGGCCCGCGACTTTGGTCTGGAGTGTTATCAGTACGCTGATGACACCCAGCTTCTGCTGAGAATGGACGGCAGGCCGGACACCGTACCCGATTGTTTCCATCAGTGCCTAGAGGCCGTGACTGGTTGGCTGCGGGCTAGCCGGCTGAAGGTGAACCCGTCGAAGACGGAGATCTTGTGGCCTGGTCGACCTGGGCGGGATGAGTGCCGGTTGCCTACCCTGGACGGCGAACGGCTTAGCCCGTCGCCTGTTGTTAAGAGCCTAGGTGTCCACCTGGACCCCTGCTGACCATGGAGACCCAGGTCTCCGCGGCCAGCAGGGCGTCATTTCCACCTACGACAGGCTAGGCGACTGGCACCCTACCTTTCCAGGGACGACCTGGCCACGGTGATCAAGCGACGGTCATCTCGAGATTAGACTACTGTAACGCCCTCACGTTGGCCTTCCCTTGGCGACAGTTCGGAAAGTCAAGCTAGTGCAGAATGCCGCTGCTCGCTTGCTGACGGGAACGTCGGTAAAAGGAGCACATCACGCCCATCCTCCGGCAGCTGCACTGGCTGCCTATTGAGTCACGAATTGCCTTCAAGGTGTTGGTGTTAACCTTTAAGGCTCTACACGGTCTAGGGCCTGCGTACCTGAGGACCGCCTTGCCCCATACATTCCCCGAGATCACTACGTTCTGAGGAGTCGACTTGCTCCTGATTCCATCGGTCCGCGCCTGTCACCTGTCTGCTACCAGGCAAAGGGCTTTCTCTGTGGCGGCTCCGGTACTCTGGAACTCTCTCCCGGACGACGTCCGAGCTGCCACGGAGCTCATCCCGTTCCGCAGGGCTTGTAAGACCGCCCTGTTCAGACTGGCCTTCGGCTGGCGAGTAAGCGAATGTACTCATCTTCCTAATCAGCACCCTGGTTCAGGGAATGCCATGGCATGCACATAATTTTAATCTCGGGACCTATTGTATTTTGTTTTATTGTATGTTTTATGTTGCATTTTATTGTACGGCGACATGGATGTACATGCCTGCCGAATTTTATGATGTTATCCGCCCGAGCCTGCAGGGAGGGGCGGAATACAAGATGGAACAAATAAATAAATAAATAAATAAATATAATATTGATAATGTTTATTTCATTTATTTATTTCACTTAATTCTCACCTGCCCTTCTCTAACCCCGAAGGGGTAATAATTAGTGGTAATAATGCAATATATTACCACTAATAATAATAATATGATACTACAACTATATATTTTTGTTACATGCAATATTACTAATAATATTGCAATATAATTGTTATAGTTCAATGTGATATTGTTATAGTACAATGTGATATGTAATATTGATGTTGTATTGTTTATTGTATTTGTATAGTACAATGTGATATGTAATATTGATTCTGTGGCATTGTAGTTCATTGCATTTTGCTTGTGAGCCACTCTGAGTCCCCTTCGGGGTTGAGAAGGGAGGCATATAAATATCATGAAATAAATAAAATAATAAATATGGGGAATACCATTGATTTGACTATGCAGATCTTCGTTGCCAGTGTGATGTCTCTACTCTTCACTATTTTATTGTGAAAAGTATAATTTCCCAGAAACGTTGGGAGAGTTGTTACCCATGAAAGTAAAATTTTTAATAACAGGAAAGGTCAGGGACTGAACTGAGAAGCCTTCTGCATATGCAGTATATTAAGTTTTGTTTTGATAATTATAGGCAGAGTGTGGTTAACAAAACACTGCCCAAGGGGATTTATTTTGGACTGGAAATTGAAGATCAGAGACCACGCAGAATAGTGGCTTTCAACCTTTAGTCTCCCAGACATTTTGGACTTTAACATCCAGTATCCCTGACCATAGATGTGGTGGCTGGGCTTCTGAGAGCTGAACTCAAATACCCAAAAGATCCTACACGGTTGCACAGTTGTGACACCTTTCAGTTCTTTTGCCAGATGGAAGAGAAATTTGCTCAATTCACGTTCTAATGTGAACCTTCCTAATTGCATTTCCAGAAGTTGCATATGAACTGAAATGTGGTTATTTTTCTTGAACATACATTAATTTACTTGAACATAATTAATGAAAATAATATATACAAGTACATTACATTGGGAGAAAGTGCTCATAAAATATATCTTAGGCAAAGAATGGAATTCATATTGAAATGTGTACAGATAATCATGTGGACATTTTAAAAATCACAAAGCGGCAAAAATAATCTAGAGAGATGTAGTAAGATGAATGGTGAGTTGAAATGGATTTCAGAGTATAGCATACAGAACAAAAGATTGAATTATAAAACTGGAGATCATATCCTCCAACATTTCACAGTTGTAAAATGTGCCTAAACAGAATGTTGTTAAGGTGGCAAACATTACTAATGAAGCAGAACTCACAAGCAAGGAAAAATTGCAGCAGCTTGCTTTCCCTGAGCCTACTGGGAAAGGTGGAAATCCACCCGTTTCATATTTTTGTTTGACAATTACAATTCAATATATGTGATTGCACGCCTGAGCCTTTGGAAAAACTATATTGTTTGGCCGTACTCAGGGACTATCTGTATACCTTCTCTTAAGATTAAGACCCTTAGCAGACAGAAACAAGGTGACAAGATAACCAAAATGAGTTTACTGAAAACAGGATGAATAAAAGGATTAACTGCACCCGGGACTATCATAAGGTAACTTAAAACAATGCATTACAAAAGGATATATTGCTGGTTGCAGTCACCTTTCTGGAATCTTCTGCCTCTGCTGTAAAGCAATGATTTATAAACTATCTTAATCTTCTTTCCTGTGAAGCTTAGGGTGGCTACAGGCTTCTGCTGTCCTTTGGATTGGTGGAATAATAATACTGCTAAATGCAACAGGTGCTAAGAATGTAGCCTTTGGATTGTTTGGCCTAGGATTACCAGACAATGCCCCAAGTCTCTAGTTACTGTCGAAAAGAGAAGAGTCCAGCAAGAGAGCTCTATGCAGAGAAATGGAATAGACCAACTAAGACTGGCCTGTGGGGGGAATTTTTTTCTTGGCTTTTCTTTGTGAACGAAGATTCAGGAAGGACTCATCCCACACTTTCTACAGGTGCATTGATGATTCGGAGGTTGGATGTGTCCTTTGAGCCTGTGCAATGGATTTTTCTGGTGGAGCGCAGCGTGCACAGAATCGGCCTCACCCTTTAAACCAAAGGTTCATCTGCCGGGGCCTAGCAAGCTGGGACGGTGGCAGCGAGGTCCTCAGGTCGTAGGTTTGCTTCGAGTTTCCTTCTCTTAGATGGTTGACCTTACAGGGTTAAATAAGCACCATCTGCCCGGGTTTGAAATCAGAGTTTTCCTTCTCTTGGGATGGTTGCCAAAAGGCTAGAGAGCCCATCCTGCCCTTTGATGCTCATTGTCAAAGCCTTTGGTTATGACCTGTCTGGCATGGAGGCCCTACTATTATGCCACCGCCAGCATAGGTCACAACTTCATTAGGGTACGCGAGCCTCTCCCCTACAACAAGGGGGCGCCAATGGAGGGGGGGGGATTTTAAATGCCACCCAATACTAAAACAAAGGAAGGTCTCTACAGTATTGGGAAGGCCTAAAGCAGAGGAGAGGAGAAGGCAGAGCCAAGACTTCACAATATAGCAAAGGTAAGAATAGCCAGGTTGGTCCATGTTTACGCAGCTACAGAAATAATAAAATTTGTCATTTTATAAAAGAGGCTCATTTTTTTTATGGCATTGTATATAATAGGGTCTGAGAATACATTGATTTGGGAATCCACAGGGGGTCCGGGAGTCAAAGCTGAGCAGACACCCATGGACTACTGTAATTGATTTAACACACTGCTCATGGATTAATGCATTTAGACTTGATCTGTGTTTTCCCTCTCTGAAATTAAAGAAAATTTGTAAGCTTATCATCTGATTTGCCAGTTGCTTTTCAAGTGATTCTACTTCAGACCGGGCAACACTGTTGGCACTAGACTTGGTAGCTTGGCAGAAGCTGAATGCATGTGATAGTCTGAAGGTCTATCTTCAAAAATTAGGTCTTTTTAAGTGATCCATTTTTGGCTGGAAACACAAAGGAGCTTTAACACTATACATATGAATGTCTGGATATCTTTGGTTTGCACTAATAGGCAGGGATGGCAACAGATATTATTGGGAGGGTGCACTCACATACATGCATCCAACTCCTTTGCTATGTGGCTTATTATTTTTAATGAAAAAGAACAAGGAACCCACTATAATGTGTATGTGATCTGCTGAAAGCAGTTCATGAACGGTGGATAAATAAAAAGGCAGGTGGTAGGAATGTAAGACAAATTTTTCAAGTACTAAAATAACAATATTCTTAAGGAGGTGGCAGAAGGATAAGCAAAAGCAGATGTATTGTTTCTAGAACATGACAACGAAGTTGCATGATCTGAGAATCAGGCAGCATTTGAGATGTAGCCAGCATAATGCCATGAGGGCCAGCAGAAAAAGTGATATAATACCAGGCACAATGAGTTCTAGTATTATTCATTCAACATCTTGCAGAAATCAGGTTCAAAGTATTGGTTTTAAAACATATGCAAGGGAATGTATGAGAATTCGGAAAGTAATAGCAGTAGAGGTGCAATTCGGCCAAAAGGCATGCTGTTTTGGGGAAGTTACCGGGAAGTTACTCGAATCAGGAGGAGTATTGCCATTTCCATTCGGCAAAGATTTGGCCCATTGGCTACAATGGGAAGCATTAGAGGCTCAATCCTCAGTCATTTTAAGGCCTATCTACATGAAACCTACCCCAGTTTTAGACCCCATTTACAACTGTAGGCCTGCCAAGTTTCAAAAGAAATCACCAATCTACTGATTTATAAGAATTATTTAAAGTTTTAACCATGACTGTGACAACCCCTTGTTGACCGGCCCCAGACTGGACAATCTTTCGGAATCCAAACCGCTAACCCTAAATGCAAGGGGCCTCGAGTTACCTCAGCAACTTCTGTCTTATGGCAGGGTAGACTATCTTCCCCACTAACCATTGAATTGCAGAGACTTTAAATTTCTCAGTAACCACTTGACCACACTGCCACCATTTGTCTGTCTGACCACTGACCTTGAGGGCCACCACCAATAAAAGAACTAACAGAGGTGTTTTTCTTTTAAGATGTAAATAATTTATTATGACACAAATGGGTACAAATCTTGATTGGTTTTATACTTCCTCAGAGGCACAAACTTATTCTGTTACACCAAACACAACTGGGGTTATACTATAGGGTTCCCACTAACCCTCTGTAGAACTAGGGTCTCTACACCCATAAAACTGGACTGCTCTCTTGCAGACCTTAAGACTAACTAAAGACTGAACTGTTCTCTTACAGTCCTTAAGACCAACTAACTCAAAACAAACTCCTCCCCCCTCTCATGGCAGTTGGCTTCCAACCGCTCTTTACCAACTGTAAAATTCATACCTTGAACATTCTAAAAGGCTCTGGCCCTGGTTGCTATGGCGACAGCTCTTCAGAGCTTCTGCCAAGCCTCCCTTCTGTCTCACCCACATCAACAATTCATAGGATATTCCTTTGAACTACACAAAACAACATACATTTAACATATGTTATACAACATTTACACACCAATAATCGACATCATTACAATGACATTTTTTAAAAATGAGATAAACCGCAAGAGAAGGTTCTGGGAATTGTAGTACCTTCTCAGCCAATCAGAGCATGGGCACAACCAGACCTTTTATTAGCTGAGAAACACACAGAGAGAGAAACTTCAATTTCCTGAGATGAACTTAGAGGCTTTTCAATGCCCACCCTATGCAAGTGCTGCTGGGAAAGCGTGTTCCCAGCAGGGCCCTCTCTGGAGGAGGAGCCTAGGAAAGTTTCCAAAAAGAAATGGAAAGACATTGCTTCTGCTGAGGAGGGGAAAAAGACAGGGCAGATCCCTGCCTCAGGCATATTGCAGACTTAACTCCTTCCTCTCCAGGAACTGATAAAATCTGGCTCCCTTAATCTGTTTTGCTGGGCTTTGCAGCTCCCTCCTCCTCGTTTCGGAGATTATATAAAATGGACCACCAAATATTACAAATCATTTTAGTTCAAACTGATTCGGGCCCAAGCCCAAGCCCATAGCAGTTCTGTGCAAATGGAATGACAACCATTTGAAATCTTCTACTTCTCTCTGTGAATTTTCAGGGGTATATGTACAGCCAATCCTCCGTATCCATGGATTCAACCATCCATGGCTTGAAAATATTTTGAAATTTCCAAAAAGCAAATGTTGATTTCATTATTTCAAATAAGGGTTACCATTTTACTGTGGTATTGTATATAAAGAAATGAGCATCCATAATAATAATAATAATAATAATAACTTTATTTTTATACCCCATCTCCCCGGAGGGCCTCGGGGCAGCTTACATGCTAGCTGATCAACATGGTTAAAATATAACATATTAAAATATCTAAACAAAAGCATAAAACAAAAACAGAAAAAACAACAACGTTATAACAAAATACGTTCCGCCTCGTAGCCTAAGATCTGCCGGGGAGGCCCTGCTCTCGGTCCCACCAGCTTCGCAAACACGGCTGGTGGGGATGAGGGACAGGGCCTTCTCGGTGGTGACCCCCCCGGCCTGTGGAACGCGCTCCCCAGCAAAATCAGATCGGCATCCTCCCTCCTTTCTTTCAGAAGAAAACTGAAGGCGTGGTTATGGACTGATCTACCTGTGATGCTCCTTGTTTCAGATATCTAGATGGATGTATACAGCGACGCGCCCTGATGAAGCGTCTGTAAGACGTGAAAACGGCAACAAAAGCCTTGGCGCCTAGGAGAAATTCTGGCCGTTTGGCACTGTCCCGCCTCTCCCCTGATTTTGGGTTCCACGCTGTTATTTCCAGCGCCCCATAGCACGACAGTCGCTGTCGAAAAACCTCATTTCGCTTTCTGGATTCCTTTCCGGCTAATGCCGACCAGCTCGCCCCCGTTCGAACTCGGCTGAGAACCTTCACCGCAGTTCCTCGCCACGGCTTTTTTTCGAGCCGCTCGGCATTGCGGCGGACTATCGCCTCTCCAGGACTGCCTCTAGTTATTGACGGAGGTTTGCCTATTGTATTACCAGTATAAGTTACAACTGTGTGATTGATTGTTTATACCATGCCATATGACTCTGTGTATGTGAGAGACGAGGGAACGCTTCCGCCTTCACTGTTTGTGTTTTTAATCATTCCACGTATATAGTGCTACTTTATGTACTAATACAGTTATCTCTTTTGATGCACATTGCGGGGATTTTGTTGATGTTCTTTGAAATGCACTCATGCAAGCTTGTTAACCTCTTTTGATACATTCCTTGCTTACCCGTGGTTGTGGAACCAGGCTTTTGGCTAATGGATATAACGGCAACCGAACATTGAATCTTACCATATGATTGTTGTAATGGAACAGGCTTTATTATTGTGGTTTTACTAATATGGTTTTAATGTATTGTATTGTATGTTTTTATCTTGTTATTATAATTGTAAATTATTGTGGCATCGAATCATTGCCATTGTCAGTGGCTCTGAGTCCCCCTGCGGGAGCGAGAAGAGCAGGGTAAAAATGCTGTAAATAAATAAAATATGAAAACAAAACATCAAACCAATAACCAATGGATTTTGGTATCCATTTTGGTATCCACGGGGGTGAAGATTCTGGAATCAAATCCCATCAGGTAGCTAGCAAGCACTGCACTCTGAACCACATTTTTTTAAAAATTGTACTGAATTTTGCTCCAGGAAGAAATCAAGGCTATAATCTTCTTATTTTGCAAATTAGACCATTATGCATCTCAATCAATTAGCTTATGTCATGCTACAGTGTTAAATGCTTTTTTCTATTCAAAGAAAACGAGCTATGGCGAACATTGACATACTCCTTTTGGCAGTTTTGTTTAGCCATCTCCTTGGCACCTGGATTTTCTACAGGGAATGTGCCAACATTTTTAAATGGAATTCTCAATATGCAGACACTTCTATTTATAGGGGGCCAGGAATTTTCTGGGTGGGTTTCAGAACTCATGCCTAGAGGGCTTTTACTGCCCATTAGATGACTGAGCTTCAGCTTCATATTTTATGCAGTAAATGGATAAAGTGAGATCAAATGCCCACGAGTGAGCCTTTGCCCAATCAGGGTTTGAAAGTGATTTAAGACAGGGGGTCTGTATCATTCAGTGGGTTTGGACTGTTTCTAGTGGTATACACAGGTGCCTGGCTCAGGAATTATGAATGCTCTCTATACATGTTTTCTGACACAGAGGTAGAAAAGCTCTTCAGTATGTTCCTGGATAATGAATGCAAAGATATTAAGTAATTTAACTGAAAAGCAGGCGCAGTTACATTTTATTTATCTGTTAGCTACATTTAAATTGCATTTTGCTGTTAGTCGGTTAAATTGATTAAATTTGAGCCAGAGGTTTAGCACAGCTGTTAAAATCATCAGCAGCTAAAAGATCTAGCAACCAAAAGGTTGCACATTCGAACCCTGGGTTTTCGTGGGCAGCCAACCGTCAGCCCTGCCCACTGTTTACCTAAGCAGTTCGAAAACAGCTTTAGCTGTAATTAGAGAAATTAGGTACCGCTAAAATAGCGGGGGAGGTTTTTACAACGCCATAAAGAAAAAGATCAGAAAATGCTGGAATGCGAAAGTCTTGACAGATCTTCGTCATAGAGGATGGAGCGCCAGCGCCCCCTGTGGCATGACACAAAAACCTCCTTCTGTTCTGTTCTGTCTGTGTACTGTGTATGTCTATACAAACAGCATTGAATGTTTGCCGTGTATGTGTACTTGTGATCCACCCTGAGTCCTCTTCGGGGTGAGAAGGGCGGAATATAAATAAAGTATTATTATTATTATTAATTGCCAAGTAGTGGTCAGTGAGCGGAGGAAAGAGATTGACAAGGAGAAAGACATATGGTCCCTGTTGCCATTCTTCTCTTCATTTCTTTTGCCTTGGGCATAAACTCTTTTGATGCCATGAGGGCAGTGGTGTAGTTTAGTGCTGGTCAAAATAATGCTCCATCGACCAGTGCAAGTGTGTGAGCCATTATATAATAAAACTTTTTTTCTAACTCGCCCTCTCTCCCCAAAAAGACTCAGGGCGGCCTCCAAAGCAAAATGCAAACATTCAAAGGCACATACAATCATAAAAACACAATACTCTAAAAATAATAAAAACTGAGTAATAGATTAAAACACAAATAAAGATAGACCTCATGGAAAAGATGGGCAATCAGCCCTCATAAAGTGTATGAACAGTCTTCTTGGCTTTTATTCGCGAACGAAGATTCAGGAAGGACTCATCACACACTTTCTACAAGCGCGTTGATGACTAAAAAGGCCAATCCAAGATAGGCAAGTCCAGTTGCAGAAAGCACTTTCGTCCCACGCCTATCGCTACAGTGCTTTTTCAGAAGTTGGATGTGTCCTTTGAGCCTGTGCAATGGGTTTTTCTGGTGGAGCGCAGCGTACACTGAACAGGCGTCACCCTGTAAACCATAGGTTCGTCTGCCACGGCCTAGCAAGCTTGGACGGTGGCAGAAAAGTCCTCAGGTCGTAGGTTTGATTAGAGTTACCTTCTCTTAGATGGTTGACCTTACAGGGTTAGACAAGCACCATCGACCCAGGTTTGAATTTACAGTTTTCCTTCTCTTAGGATGGTTGCCAAAGGCTAAAGAGCCCATCCTGCCTGTTGACGCTCTTTGTCAGACCCTTCGGTTGTGACCTGTCTGGCATGGGAGGCCCTACCGGTGACTATTATGCCACCGCCAGCACAGCTCACAACTTCATTAGGGTATGCAAGCCTCTCCCCACCACGACAAGGCGGCGCCAATGGAGAGGCTTGTATGAACAGTAAATACTGTTGAAATATGAGATATAAAATATTAAAAATATAAGATATAAATATGAAAGGGGCTCTCAGGCTGTACATAACCTTAACAAGGGCATTGGTTGAGTCAGAGAGGGATAACATTACTCATCACCCTCTCCATAGGCTATGGAGCAGAAATACATTTTAATTGTTTTTAAAGGAGGGGAGGGAAGGGGCTGTTCTAAGTTCAAAGGGGAGGGACTTCCAGAGAGAAGGAGTGACCATGGAGGCCCTTTCTTTTGTGCCTACCATCCGCACTTGAGACGGAGTGGAACTCCGATGATTGCAGTGGTTGGGTGGGTTTATTGACAGGGGTGCTGGTTCTCAACCTCTTAGAGGTGCCTTCCCTCAGAACCTGCAGATTGGCCACCACACGGCGGAGGGCATTCTCTGTAGCTGCTCCAAGTCTTTGGAACGGCCTCCCGGAGGAGATTCGGGCCATCCGTGTTCTTTTGCCCTTCCATAAGGCGGTGAAGACCTGGCTCTTCAGGAAGGCGTTCGGCCCTTAGCTCAATCACATTGTGCGCCAGATCGCCTATGGTTCCCAGATGTTCATCATGCCCCTCTAGCCTTCGTTGAGGGCCATTGCCTCATTATGTTTTAACTGTTTTAATGTTTTAATGTTTAATGTGTTTTAACTGTCTAACTTGTTTCACCATACTCATTGTGTCTATGCTTCCTTGTAAACCGCTCTGAGCTCCGGAGTGAGCAGTATACTAAATCGAAGTTAATAAATAAATAAATAAATAATAAATAGTCTGGAACTGAACCATTTAGGGCTTTATAGGTAATCACCAGCACTTGGTATTTAGCCAGGAAGCAGACCATCAGCCAGTGGAACTGCCATAGAAATGGAGTTGTCCAGTTAGCAACCTGGCTGCCAATCTCTGGATCAGATGAAGCTTCCAAACTATCTTCAAAGGCAGCCCCACGTAGGGAGTGTTGCAGTAATCCCATTGGGATGTGACTAAAGCATGGACTACCATGTCCAAGTCTGGAGTCTTTAATTGCACAAAGGCACTCCTGGCCACCACTGACACTTGGGGCTCCAGGGTCAGCAATGAGTCCAGGATAACCCCCAGACTGTGAACCTGTGTCTTCAGAAGGAGTGTGACCTCGTCCAACACAGGTTGAAACTCCACACCCAGCTCCACCTTCTCACTGACAAGAAGTAACTCTGACTTGTCTAGATTTAATTTCAGTTTGTTAGCCCTCATCTAGTCAATAAAATCTGCAGAAGCCAAGCCTGCACATTGGAGAGCCATCGTAATTTAGCTTGGAGAATAAGGGCCCTTCCACACAGCCATATAACCCAGAATATCAAGGCAGAAAATCCTACAATATCTGCTTTGAACTGGGTTATATAAGGGCCCTTCCACACAGTCATATAACCTAGAATATCAAGGCAGAAAATCCGCTTTGAACTGGATTATCTGAGTCCATACTACCATATATCCCAGGTCAAAGCAAAAAATGTGGGATTGTATTCAGCTGTGTGGAAGAGGCCAAAGAAAGGGAAAATTCCCTTTACTTACATCTTGCAATCACTTCCCACCCTGGTTCTCAGGTAACTTTTTTTCTTGCATAATACAGGATTTGGGAGGGAGAGGGACTGGGGCTGTTCTAGTTTTGAAAACATTATTTTCAGGCTTCCAGATTTGAACTCTAAAGTGATTTTGCAGCAGCTCTAAAAGGCTATTTTAATTTGTCACTTCATTTAAAAAAGTGTCCATTGATCCACTAAATCTTTGGGGGCTGGCAAAGGAGGGATTTTCCACATCCATTTTTTAAAAAAAGGTAAAGTGAAGGATATGAGTTTAAAACATTCTGAGCTCTGTGTTTCCATGTTGTCTGCCTCATGTCTAGGGAAAAATAGACTCGTGTTCTTAACTACAGTGATGCAAGTTATGTTTTTCTGAAGCCAGTACTGAAGTGTGTTTATAATCACTTTCTGAAAGAAGACTTTTTTTTTGGTTTGCCTAGACCAGACTCTCAAAATTATCCTGAACATATTTTGAGGGTCCACTTGAAATATTGCTATTTTTTGTTCAAGTGAAACCTCGGTGAATTCATGTCCTGAGTACTTCTCCAATTTGAGGAACCATATACCCAGTAAACTGTGTCGGAGAGTTCCTGTTCACTGTAATTCCTGTGGGATGTAAGAAAAACAGATCGACTGAAGTCTGGCCAGCTTCTCAAATACTCCAGCAAGTGACTAAGGAGTCTGGCAGATGTTTTTACTTCTGAGACCATTTTTTTCTGTTTTGTGTTGGAAGGAACAGTAATAACCAATTTGTCCTTCCTCCCAAGAGGGGCAATGACAACCGTAGTGTTGGGTCCTGACAATTAAATAACAAAGCATGCCAAAAGTATTGATTCTCAACACATCCGAATATTAAAGAATATTGTACTTGAATTGCTCCTGACATTTTTCTAATGAATGGAAATAGAGGCACTTTTTATATTTGTTCTTAAGTTGAATGTGTATGTAAGTCTCAACAGGGACATTTTCAAGCGAAACTCCAGCCAAAAATATATATCTTTTAGCTTTGGTTAGCATAGAGAAGGATTAACACCTCTGTTGTGTTTATTTTGCTATCTGTGACCCTGTTTAGAAGATTTCACCTCACTCTCGGTCTGTGTGAAAATTGGATTTTGAAAAACGTGACTTGTTGTGGAAAAAAGGATTGGTGAGAAAGCTTAAGTGGAGACACCTTTTCCCCTATGAGAACTCTTCCAGGAGTGAGTTTACCTTCTAGGGGTAGATTTCTCTCACTTCCTGTTGTTTCATTCCTGTTCTTAGTTAAGAGTCATTTTAAGGTCGGATGTTTGTGACTCAAGGACTGCCTGTTGTTGCAAAAACCCAGAAAAGGTAAGGGGCCAAAATCTGCAGTCCAGTCGTATTCCATGATAAGTGTTGCATATTTTGGAATTCAAAATAAATACAATTTGAGCATGCTAAACCCAGTAGGAAAATGAGAAATTTCCCTTATTGGGGGAATCTCTTCATTTCAATACTAATAAACGTGATCTACAGTTCTTGCACCAAAAAAAGTGTGCTTTCCAAAACTAACTAACTCTCCCTCTCTCTATATTCACATACACATATACACACATACACCAGCGCTTGGGTACCCATCATTGCCCAAGCTATTTGAAAAAGTCATTTTTTTTAAAAAAATAATTACAAAATGCATAAGGTTGTGGGTGAACTACAACTCACATCATTTATTTCATTCGGCTTCTATGCCGCCACTCCCGGTGGGCTCGGGGCGGCTCACAGCACCAAAGAATACAAGATAGCAACAACAATACAAGATAAAAACAGGGGTAGGATACATTAAAATGACATTAAAAATATCAATAACAACACTTAAAAACGACCTAGGACAGGAGCTCGGATCCACAGGGGGTGCAACCCGTAAGGCCTACACCTGGAAGGCCAGCTTGAAAAGGTGGGTCTTGCACGCCCGCCTGAAGGAGAGCAGGTCGTGGATGGCGCGCGCGTCCGCCGGAAGGGCATTCCAAAGGGTTGGTGCAATCACCGAAAAGGCCCTTCGGCGGGTGGCTGTCAATTTGGCCGTTTTTGCGGAAGGGACGGCCAAGAGGTTGGTGTTCTCCGAGCGGAGGGATCTCATAGGGCAATATGGGGTGAGACGGTCCCTCAGATACGCTGGCCCCAGGCCGTGCAAGGCCTTAAAGGTAAGAACCAACACTTTGAAGGTGATCCGGTGCTCAATTGGCAGCCAGTGCAGATCCTGCAAGGTAGGTGTTATGTGGCAACCTGCTGGGGTGCCAGACAGGAGCCGGGCGGCAGTGTTCTGCACTAGCTTGAGCCTCCGGGTCACCGACAGAGGAAGGCCAACGTAGAGCATGTTACAGTAATCATGCCAGGTTAACCCGCTGAAACTCCATTAGTGGTTAAAATTTGTCATGTTGGGCAAGTTTTCTCTAGATGCATCATTGGTGGGGTCCAGTGTAATCTTTGATTGCAGGATAAATTACAGCTCCCATCCCTTCAGTAGGTTCACTTGGTCATAAGGGTTCTGTGTGCCAACTTTGGTCCCGATCCGTCATCGGTGGTGGTCACAGTGTCTCCGGATGTAAGTGAACTACATCTTCTAGAAAGGAAGGTCAGTTCAAACCCCTCCAGTATTTTCAGTTGGTCATGGAGGTTCTGTGTACCAAGTTAGGTCCCGGGCCATTGTTGGTGGAGTCCTGAGAGCTGGTGAACTATAAAGCCCAACATATAATTGTTATGTTATACGATTATTGTTTGGTTTGTTTTGCTCGTGTTTTGATTGGAGGGCAGAGATTGCCTTGTGTAAACCACCCCAAGTCGCCTTCGGGCTAAGAAGGGCAGTATAGAAATATGGTAAATAAATAAATAATTTCACTTTCATTATGTGTATGTGTATATGTGTGTATATCTATACCTATAGCCGGTGCACTTTAAAATATCCCTGTTCTGACTTATGCACACATTCAGCTTTAGAACTAACCTACAGAACCCATCTTCTTTGTAACTTTGGGTACTGCCTGTATATTGGAAATTACAAGTATTTATTCTGTCTTGCTCATTACAACCAAATCAGGCTTATGGATAACAGGAAGGACAGCTTTCTTTACTGTCTGTCGTTTGTAAATTATCTTTTAACATATGACATGAATAATTATTTGAAATACTTTATTTTTGTGGAGTGGAATTTTTGTGATCGTTTTCCCTTGTCTATTTTCAGAATAACGTTTTAGCTTGTAATGCCACATATGTCAGCGCCGCTCGGCCCGTTTGTTATTCACCATCAGATAACAGCAGCATCTGGCGGCCTTTGAACTGTGCCCACCCTTGGAAGTGCCAGGCACCTTTTCCTGAACTTTGATATGCTGAGAGCCGAATGGTCAAGCCCAGGGGAAGGAGGGGCCCAGCAGGGGGCGGGCCGGTGGGGTTTTGAAGAGACTGTTGCGCGGGAAGAAGTCAGTTCTATCTTTGCCTGCCCTGGATTAAGGACCTATTAAACTACAATTCCTTCAATGCTACTTGGAGTGAGCGTGGTTCATTAGACCCCCCTTGCCGGAGCTTACAACATATACATTTTTACCTTTTTTTAAATCCATCAAATTTTGTCATTTTTCTGAGTTCTTTTTTTGTTGTTAAATGACTGGAAAAGCAATTTTCAGAGCTTTGATAATTATCCGAATTGTTGAAACCCTTCCCTTCAGTGGGTCCTAGCTTAAACTGAGGTATTGTTTCTTTTCATGAAACAGAAAAAAGAAAGGTTTCTTTAAAAAAAACACACACTCCAAAATGTTGGATAGGTTTTACAACCATAAATGGTAAAAGCAACCTTTTTTCTTTGCCAGAAAGCTGACCGATAGCGTAAGGTTTTGATTTACAGGAACAGCTCAGCAAGAGCCCTTGTAGAGAACTTCATGGCTGTTATAAAAATGTGATTAGCTATAAAACAAAGACTGATATAGGAAGAGAGCTGAAGTAACAGCTGATTGCAGATTCCTGTTTTTACTAATGCCGGGAATGAAGCAGGAGGTGAGGGGGGCACGGGAGAGATGGAAGGGAGGTTAGGGAATTCATTAGTAGTGAATTAAACTGTGTTTATTCAATGTGGAATTCAGAACAGTGGAGGAGAGTCCCTTCATACTAGGAATGTAAAGAATACGGTAACCATGCATGTTCTTGTTCTTGCTTTCAGCCCCTTGGCTTTGCTGGCCTTTGTTGCAAATATGGGGAATTACAATAATGTGCCAACTACCATTACAACTATAGGAAGTCAATCAGGTTTTGATTGAGACACCTTATTAGGAATTCTAGGGCTACTTCACTGCAAATCCACAGTGAGAGGATGCACAGTAGAGTCTCGCTTATCCAACCTTCACTCATCTAACACTCTGTATTATCCAACATCGTTTTCCTCTTGCCCAGATCCACAGCTGTTTCAATACATTGCAAGGTTTTGGTGCTAATTTCGTAAATACAATAATTACTATATAACGTAACTGTGAATTTTTCAGCTTTTTCTGTCGATTGGTTGTAAAACAAATTTTGGTGTTTAATTTGTAAAATCATAACGTAATTTGACGTTTCATAGGCTTTTCCTTAATCCCTCCTTATTTTCCAACATTTTCATTTATCCAACATTCTGCCAGCCCGTTTATGTTAGATAAGCGAGACTCTACTGTATACATAGTGACACGGTCCTTGAGTAAGAAAAGCAGTTACAACACGGATCCTGCTTTCCATGCTGAAACTTCACACAATCTATGGCTTTGTCACCATGTCTACATACATAGAATCATAGAGTTGGAAGAGACCTCATGGGCCATCCAGTTCAACCTCCAGCCAAGAAGCAGGAAAATCGCAGATTCCTTCTGATTGTATTAGTATGGTACATGTTTGTCACACTTTCAGGTCACACACTGAGAACATACAATTTTCATTATACAAATTTATCTGGTAAAATGAAAATTCATCAAACCTGTTATTTTCCCATTTTTTGTCAAAATGAATTGTTCGTGTTCCTTGATGGCACAAAGAATAGGTGGACATAAAATTGTCTCCCTTTGAGGTTTTCAAACAAAAATGAGGAGTTCTTGCTCAATGCAGCAGTGTGTTGGGTGTATAGGCTATTGTTCCTTGACGAAAGATGGAGTCTGGGCTTTCTTCCCGATTTTAGAATTCTATCCTTCTAGGCAAGTTGAGTTGATTCTTTAAAAAATGTGGCATTTACTTGTTCCATCCCATTTATGTTACATAATATACAGCACAAAGAACTATGGCCTTTTAGCTCCACGAATGCGTGAGCACACAATTTATTTGTTGACTTGCAGTTTCTTGCTAACATCCCACATTGTTCCACTGGAATTTAATCCAGTACCCAATGCTATGATGCCACCTTCCCGTTCCTCAATAAAATGTCTCCCCACCACTTTTTTCATGTTACTTTTTAATGGCCAGAAAGATGAGAATATAATTATACTGTGCACTTTCAAATTTTCATGTTGCTATTAGAAAGCAAATGGTACCATCTAGTATTTTCCTTTCTCTCCCATAGAGTTCCTTTTGTTTGTTTTAAACATTGCTTTTGCATCATCATATTATGTACATCTGTGATGCTATGATTCCACAGTAAACTTCCATAGTTACATCCCGAGGAATCCTAGAATTCAATTTAGGAGGGGATGTTTAGAATTGTAATGCCACAGAGCAATAATATAGCTTCAAACTACAACCCCTAGGATTCCATAGGATGGAGCCATGGTAATTAAAGTTCAATCATAGTGCTATGACTCTGTAGTGTGAAGGGGCCCCTTGTCCCCACAATACATTCTATCAGTACTGCATGTTGGTGTTGTCATATGGGATCTTTGCAAGTAGGTTAAGCAATAGTGAATTTTCCTTATCTAGAGATAAAGATACCATTTGTGTACCTAATGCATGGTAAAGAGCTGGCTCTACCTAAATGATGGTTGTATTTGTACCAATCAAACCATGTTGTCCTCAAGTATTTGGGAACAAAAACTCTGCTCAAGTACATAAAAGCTATTTAAATCCTCTCTACACAGCCTTGAGTTAAGGCATATCGACATGGGCACTATAAATGGGATGGGCAAGATTCATCTCCATGGTGTCCACATGATGCACAGACCTTTCTTACCCTCAATGCAGAATAAGACAGCTTAGTGTGGTTTTGCCCCGTGTTACTCAAAGTCAGGGAGTGCTCTGGAGTTTCCCACACTTTAGGCTCATGTAAAGAATTAAAATCAGAGCAATCCCTACAGTTTACATGCCCATCCCCTTTTTCCTGTGCTCTATGCCAGTCTTTCTCAACCAGTGTGCCGTGGCACACTAGTGTGCCGTGACGGACCTCCTGCTGTGCCGTGAGAAAAGCTCTCTGCCCCCCTTCCTCCCCCTCCTGCCGAACTCCTGCTGCTTGGGGGAGGAGGAGGAAGGGCCGGGCAGTGGCGAAGAAAAAGAAGAAGGGGCCGGGGTGCCGCCTCCTTCGGCCATTTCCCCAGCCAGCCTCCAATCCGCCATGACTCCCATCATGACTCTCGCCCCTCGCTCGCTGAAGCCGCGTGGAAGAGGAGCCCCGCCCACTGAAGCCCGTCCACCGCTCATGCTCCTCCTCTGTAGGAGAGCTGAAGCTGGGGGGAGGGGGCAGGGCATGGCACGGCTTGGCTCTGCCCCTGGCTTCGGCACTCCCAGCAGCCGCTCCAGCCTTGAGGGGACAGTGCCAAGCCAGCATTGTGCTGGCTCTGGCACCGCTGGCTTGGCACTGCCCCCTCAAGGCTGGAGCAGCTGCTGGGAAAGGTGAAGCTGGGGGTAGGGGGCGGGACATGGCACAGCCTGGCTCCGCCCCCTCCCCAGCTTTGGCACTCCCAGCAGCTGCTCCCAGCAGGCCACCAACCCCCAGCCATTCTTTGCTGTGTTAGAGTGTCATTTTGTCATTTTGGTTGGTGGTGTGCCCCCGGATTTTTTTAATGTTAAAAGTGTGCCGTGGCTCAAAAAAGGTTGGGAAACACTGCTCTATGCAATGGGAACAAGAAGAGGAAACCTACCTTGGTGGTTCTGTTACCATTGTTGTGGCAGCCATGGAGCTCCAAAGAGGTCCTGGCCATCTTTGGGCACTATTGCTGATGCTTGCAAGGGTGACTGTGCAACTCAGATAAAACAGTAACAGGATCACCAAAGCAAGGGTGGCCATCTAGCAGAGGTCAAAAAGGTAATGGTGCCCCTTTGGTCAGACCTCACCTGAAAAACTGTGTCCAGTTCTGGGCACCACAATTCAGGAGGAATATTATCAAGCTGGAACATGTCCAGAGGAGGGTGATCAATAATGAAAGGTCTAGAAACCACATTCTGTGAGGAGCAGCTTAGAGACCTGGGATCTGTTTATCCTACAGAAGAGAAAGATGGGAGAAGACATAATAGACATGTTTAAAAATGTGAAAGGATGCCATAAGGAAGAGGGAGCAGGCTTGTTTTCTGTTGCCATAGAGACTAGTGATCTTATCACACACACACACACACAGTGCCGTTTCACCAGCAAGTATGGTGAAACAGCAGACACAGCACCACTTTCTCATCACGCAGGAGAAGCATCACCCAACTGGGGCAGAAGTGTGCTGACTCCAGTGGACGAGGAAGCTTCGTTGGGGACAGGGCCACCATCAGAAGTTGAGGAATGTTGTGTGATGTTCATCTGCCCCTCAAGAAGCCTCCTAGGATGCTAAAAATCCCTCATGTGATGAGGTACTAGGACTTGGAGCAACAGACTTAGATTATAGAAAAGGAGATATCTGTCTGAACATTAGGAAGACCTTCCTGACCATAACTTTTTTCCAACAGTGGAACTCGCTGCCTCTGAGTGTTGGGAAGGTTTCTTTGGAGGCTTTTAAACAGAGGCTGGATGCCCATCAGTCAGGGGCTTTTATTGTGCTTTTCCTGTTGGACTGGATGGCCCTTGTGGTCCCTTCCAACTCTGTAAGTCTATGATGGCGTCTTTAAAAATTCTCTATGTAGAGTAGATCAGTGTTTCCCAACCAGTGTGCCATGGCACACTAGTGTGCCATGAGAGATCATCAGGTGTGCCATGGGAAATTGGTGCTCTCCCCCCTCCTAGCAGCCCCCTCACAGGTTTCCAAGAAACAAATTGAGCCTCTCCGCTTGGAAATGTGTTTTTTAAAACTATTTTACTGGATTTTTCAAGAGTTACCTCCCCCCCGCCCAAGGAACAGTTTCATGACATCCATAGTTAACTGGAAGCAAGTTTCACTCAGGGTGAAATTTCACAAACGTCTGGAGAACAAGCTCTATGAGGAGCGGCTTGAAGAGTTGGGCATGCTTAGCCTGAAGAAGTGAAGGATGAAAGAAGACATAATACCCATGTATAAATATGTGAGAGGAAGTCATATATATGTTGTGTTCATCGAAACAGGCCCAAGTTTCACACTGAGTGTATAAATACATTTAAAAACATATTAACTACATGTATTACTGTGTTAGAGTGTCATTTTGTGTCATTTTGGTTCGTGGTGTGCCCCAGGATTGTGCAAATGTAAAAAATGTGCTGCGGCTCAAAAAAGGTTGAGAAACACTGGAGTAGATAATAATATTATATGATAGAGCCCATTGCTCTCCCACTGTGAAGCACTGTGAAATTTCCCAAAGATAAGTCTGCATGTGCCTTTAAGTCATCTGTTGACTTAACAATGACATGAATTTCATAGGATTTTCTTAAGCAAGGAATATTCCTAGTGAATTTGGTGGGGTTTTTCCTTTGAAAAGCAGCAAGTAAATATTACAAAATTCAGTCCAAATCTGTTTAACCAGAGATGAGAAACAAGAGGGAAAATTGAGATTCGTTGCTATAGGTAGTGAGTGACAGCTCAATCACACTGCTTTGAGTTGTAGGAAAAGCTGTTATATATAGGTGCACAGCTTGAAAGAAAAGCTAGAAATAAAAGTCTGGAATAAACAATGAATCTTGTCAACAATGGACATGAAATGAATAGCTGTCACTTGACAGTTCAAGGAGACAAGCATGATGTTCCCTCAATGCATTGCTTTCAATAAGTCATTTGCCACTCATTTCCTTGTATTCATTTACATAATGGAAGGCAGGGTTGGCTTTCAGAGGCTCTGCTTTTGTGTTCTTGTTCAAGCTGTTTCCTTTGTGCATGCATAACAGGCAATCTTCAGTTGCAGAGGGCATAGTGTGTCAAATACGTCTTCTGAGCAAGTCCTATTACAATGCATTGAAGCTGAGCAAGACTAATCATTTTATGGGCAAAAATGCTAGGTGTCCTTCATGTCATTTGGCCTGTCAATTGTGCCTTTCACTGATAAATGCTGGATTTTGGAGTTCCAGTCGTAAATGACTGCATGTAGTAAACTTAGAAATATAAAAGTATTGAAAAATTAATTTCTCACTCTAGATACGAAATACTGCTTGGAATCAGATATAATCTGCCATGTAACTATGCTTAATTTTTAGTTTTTTCCTTATCAATAGTTGTTCTATAGGCAAATCACACGATAGTAATACTATTATTATCATCAATATTATTGTTTAAGCCACTCTTTACTTTCTTTTACCATAGGAGTCTTGGAAGTTTCCAAGGAAGGATGGAAAACAAACAGAGATGCTTTTAGCATCTCGAATTGTTATGCTATGCCCTATCTGTTTTACTCTTTGCACTACTTTCCTATACCCCCCTTCAATACCCCTCAACCCTAAACCCCACTCTATCCCCTCCCCCTTCTATCTCCTCTTTTCCTGATACTTTCAATTTTCACACTTATGAGACGGAAGGGAAATCCCCTTCCAATTTTGTGATTTTCTGTAACTTTGTCTATTTTAATGGAAAACTAATAAAAACTATTTTTTTAAAAAAAATAGTTGTTCTATTTACTCTTGTGTATTTTACAATAATAAAGCTTTGTATGTGTCCCATACCCCAAGGCACATCAAAATGAGTTGCAGAATTACACAAAATATAAAACAAGAGAGTCCTCCTCCTAGACAAAGACACCCCCGTCCCACCTCCCCCCAAAACAAACATCTCCAAGAAGACCCCATAAAAGGTTCACCTTAGAGTCTCCATAACTCAGAAATGACTTGGGAGGCATACAGTAATATCAAGAGATTGGCTAATTTCTCCCATAAGGATATGAACGTGTTTAGGTTACAGAATGCTTGTGAAAACTTGGGATTTGATATATAAGGAGGGCAAGATGTTTAGATTCCTGGCAAAGTTTGCTAGGTAATAGGACCCTTGATCATCTCTCTTCAAAATTAGCAGACACCTCATAATAATATATTTACAACACAAGTAAATTGATACTTGTTTGGGAATGAGAAGGATTTCCAGTAACAGCTATGAACATGGAGATGTGTTTGTGAAATGCAAACTAAATTGGTAATATCAGCATATACTGCTGATGCACAATAGATAGAGTAAGAGTTTCAAAAGGCATATAGCAACCAAGCGAGCAAAATTAGGGCTTTTGGGATACCACTAACACTTACTGGCAGGAGGGGGAACTTCTATCTTGTTCTTTGTCTTATTTTTTATATATCACCTTCTGCCTATAAACCTATATGTATACGTGTGCACAAGGCAATAATGCTGATAGGGTGGGGAGAGGAATAAACCTCGCAGAAACTCAGTAACTTGCAGTTCACGCCTTGAAATACGTTATCTCTGTCTATATGTCAGCTTTCTTTATATGTTTATTACAGGATTTAATCTTAAATATTTCTCTTTGATGTGTAACCCAATACTGTAGTCAGTATGTAGCTTCCAACTTCTCCTCACAGATTATATCAATATAATCTCCAGCTGACTTTCAGAAATGTAACTTCAGCCCTGTAACTTGACACAAAACTTTAATATCTTAGTTGAAACAAAGTAATGTTTCTTTATGAATTTTTGTGGACATAAAGTGTATTTGTTGCACAGTACTTTATTTCAGTTGGATATTATTACCTCTGTCTTTTACTCTTGAGAATACATAAAACTGATATTACATAATTTTCAGAACAGAACTTTTATCAACTTGGTTAGGCAACTTTCTTCTCTTTAAAATGTAATTTCTTCTCATTCTTTCCGCCTGCATAACTTATATCTTATAGTCACTTTTTTCCATTAATAGACCAATTGTAAACTTAGTCTCAAACGACCCTCTGTCTCTCAGTTCCACGTGACTGAGGACTTAGACTCAAATTAGTCTCTTATTACTTCAGTATCCCAACTGAAGACTCAAACTTAAATTAGGAGCCTCTTCACTCTAGCTCTCCTGGCTGGAGACTGAATCATTTTTAAATGTTCCCTCTGTTCTTCTCAGCTATCTCTGCCCCTTTTTCTCGCTAGCCACTCTAAAATGGATACATTTCTACTGCAGAGGCTATGCAGCCATGGTGACGCATCGACCAATTAGATGTAGCCAGCTTCTGTCTGCCCTTGCCATTATATCAACATTAATAAATATAGACAAACCCCCGATTATAATTAGTTTTTCCATTACAACTTTCATCCACCAAATCAGGATTCTGCTTCCCATCACATGAAATTTTCCTTAAGTCCCCAAATTTCTAGCATTTGCAGAAATTGTGACACTAAAATTATAGGCTAGGCCCAGATTACCCATAAGGCCACCCTAGGCCATGGCCTAAGGCGGCACCTTTGGGGGGGCAGCAGGTCCGGACTCCCCCAAAAAGTTTTTTAAAAGTTTTTTTTAAATTCCAAAAAAAAATCCAAAAAAAGGGCGCATGTGCAGAGGGCACGCTTCCCTATGCCTTCCTAGCATTGCCCATTTCCCCTGCTCGATCCATGGTGTGCGCTTCTCAGTGGAGATTGTCCCGCGGCGAGACCCGTCAGCCCCTCAATCTTTTCAACGGTTGCTGGGGCGTCTCTTTCTTAGCGACTGAGCCAGAGAAGGGAGCCCCCCTCCGATTGGCCACCGGCGCTGCCTGTGTGGGGAAGGGCCGGCTCCGATTGGTCAAGCGGTGACGAGTAGGCGGGGCCTGTCATGTGGATGTTGGTATTACCGGCGTCGTGGCATCCGAGGTGCCTCTCTAGCCCAGAGGTGCCATGTCCAACCAGGAAGAGAAGGAAGAGCGGGCCAAGGAGATCCTGAGGGGCTTCAAGCTGTATCCGGGCTCACTTCGGGGAGGGAAAGAAGGAAACCAGGGGGGTGGCGGCCACGGGAAGGCTGTGCGGCGCTACAGGGGAATTACGGGAGTGAGTGAGGATGCCAGGGATGGAGGAGGCCCAGCCGTTGCGGCCACTGCGGGTTTGCTCGGGTAATTACAGTACAGAAGCTTTGCTCGGGAGGGAGGCAGGGAGGCAGGGAACGGAATAGGCAGGGTGCAAGGCTGGAGGCTGCTTCCATAATAATAACAACAACAACAACAATAACAACAACAACAATTTAAGCAAACTATCGTATTACTTTGTATCTAAGGCTTCCCTTTTCTCACGTGAGGTCAAAGGCAGATATCAATATAATAAGAATTAAAAATGGCAGATATAAATATAATAATAATATATATAAGAGGTGGGGCGGGGCAGGGTGGGGCGGGACGGGGGCAGGGCTTTTGGCCTAGGGCGCCAAAATGGCCAGATCTGGGCCTGTTATAGGCACCTACACTTCTTCTATTTGTTGTATATGCATTCTCTTGGTCACCTTGCCTGCCTCCTTTACTTTGGATATCTAAACTATATCTCTAAATGCTCAGCTGAAGTTTTAAGATACTGCAATACTAAGAATTTGGGAGCAAAGGAAAAATTCATTTAGAGTGCAGAAAAAGTCTTATTGAGGGTCAGTGCCCCCATTTTTCTCCCTCCTTCCCATGCTTTTCACTCCTCAGTACATATGAAAGCATTTTCTGTTCCGTTCTACAAACCTGTGTGATCAGTGGGAGAGGAATTTATTGAAATGCCCTGTATGAAGCATTCTTGATGTTTATTAATGGGACTCAGAGCTCCTCATTAGGTAAAAATTAGAGGCGGCAGTTTAATTGCCTCCTAATTACAATGTAATCGTCTACTTGGAATCAAAAGGAATAATTTCCATTGTGTCTCTGGAGATGCAGTATTAAAGAATTAATCTCTTAATTGGTGATTGAGCTTCAGAATTGAAAAGCAGCTTTTAAATTCCACCTGGGCCTTGGGCACAGAGAGACTGGTTTTAGGGAGCAATGTAACAATCCCGTTCGATATTTTGAAAATTAACCTATCCTTCCCTGTGTAGACAGTAGTTCCAGGTGGAATGGCCCTATATCCACAAATAGTAAAAACCATAATGAAATCTTGTCTGCATATATTTATTTATTCAACGGTGGTAAGCAGATAGTCGTGAATGTATCCTGAACACTTTAAGAATTTTTATATTTCCAAACAAAGTCATAAGTTGACATTACTGGAAGCAAGGGAGTCATATTGTTGCTGTCATTTGACAAAGAATTACAAGCATCAAAAATAATTATAACGTGATATCACTCTCCTAAACGTATGCTGACATACTTCCAATCTCCATATCTACATTGGAAAGTAGAATATTAGAAATGGATAGCTCAGAGAACTTTTGGGTTCTGGCCAGTTAAAAGCAGGATATAGTATGTGCTGTTATTACATAGAAAGCTTTTAAAAAACCAATTATCCTGAACCCCCCAAAAATGCAGATTACTTCTAAAATGTTTCATATAAAATGCAATGCAGAAATTCAAAATAAATTATTGCAGTTTTGTTCTATTCAGAAATTTGAAATATTAATATATGTGTCACTATTATCTAAGCTGTTTGCCTATCTGTGTATGTTGTAATCCGCTCTGAGTCCCCTGGAGAGGTAGAGTGGAATATAAATAGAGTGTTGTTGTTGTTTTATTTATTTCCTTCATTTCTACCCCGCCCTTCTCCCACAAGGGGACTCAGTGCAGCTAACACTGACACAAAAACACAGTATGACACAGCAAACAAGATATATATGCTGAATTTCGTATCACAAAATCACAAATCAAACATTATTATTATTATTATTATTAGTAGTAGTTCTGTGTCACTTGACTGGTAAAGGAGCCTGGGAGGAGTGAAGACGGAGTCACTCTTCCCAGACTGCTTTGCCAGCCTTATGGCACAGAGCCAGGAAGAGAAGCTTCTAGCATGTGGCAAGTCCCTTTGTCCTCCTTGTAGCTGGTCAGAGGGGACAGCTGTCCTGCATCCCCGGCTTCCTGAGCCCAGTAAGTGCAAGGTGGCTGTCAAGACATGGCCCACCGAGGAATTAAGAGTGGGTTTCTGCACTTCCCAAATGCAGATGAATGCTCCAAATTCTGATGCAGGATTTAGCTTTCTCCTGTGTTTTTTGAAACCAGGGTGCAGCTGTATTAAGTGGCTGTCCCTGGGTTAAATTAGTTCCGCCTGTGTGTTTTGTAGATGCCCACAGGCAGATCCAACTCCATACTGACAAAAGTCCAGTGTAGATGGGGCCATGGTCAGCCCTGGTTAGTGTGTGGATGGGTGCTGTAGACTCTATTCTAGAGAAAGAGACTGGTAAAAATAACTCTGATTATTTCTTGCCTATGGACCTCTTCATATTGATGACCTCATATTGTTGAGGTCCAGCATTGTGGTTTGCCAGCCTCTGTGGCCAATATGGATGGCAGTGGGGCAGCAGGAGGGCAATCCCATTGTCCTAGCCTCCAGCGGACTCTTTCCCATCCATTGTGGGAAAGTGCTGCCAGTCTGCCGAAGCCCCGTTGTTCCTAACAGAACACGGGGTGGTTCATGTGTTGGTGGCAGCAGCATCCCACCACACTGTTGCCCCAGTTCACTTACGGAGCTTCACTGGAAGTTGCCCTACGTCGTACAATAGATGGTGTGGGGCTCCATGGTTGAACTGGGGCAGTAGTGTTATAGGACACTTCTTTTGCCCTGTGTGATAAGGTCATAAGAAAATTCTCTGCAGTTCATAGGATTGTCATGTGTTAATAAGCAACTGGAAATCACACACTCTCTTTAATGTATATAACGTCATGTTAGAGTTATCCATAACTGAGCATTAATAGAATGATGATCTGGGATATTCACACTTTTTCAAAGTAAATATCCAGTTCTGGTGGTTTGTCAAATCACATTTAAAACCTGGATCTAGAACTACTGGATTTTGTGACATCCAATTCCTAAATGTACTAATTATGGTTTGTTTTGACAGTTTTGCCTACACCACTTCTGGCTCAACTTTCATCAATTAAAAAAAGCTTCTTTTTCTCATATGGTTGCCGCAAACTGCTTGAAAACATGTGGACAACAGAAGTGAATGAATAACATTTCCCAGTGAATATGTGGAAAAATGTCAGTACCATCTTATACTTGGTCCCCTGTTCCCAGGATCAACTGGACCGGTATAAATTCTGTGAGCCTCATCAGGTTACATAACATTGTTGTTGTTGTTGTTGTTGTTGTTGTTGTTGTTGAGGACCTTCAGATCTTTACCAGTTTATAGCTACCCTAAGGCAAATTATACATGTTACAAAATCCAACTTTCATCAGTCAGAGCTTTGAACTTTAATGGATGCTATTTTTTTAAAAAAAAATACAATAATGTCTCTGTTCTTTAAAGTGCTACAAGTAACATTGTTACTTACAGTGATTTACTTCTGGATTTCTTTCTTGGCTCACAAATATTAAATTGTCAGAAGATTCACATTATTTATTTAAGCTTAATGTTAAATCTTCTGCCATTTTATGAATGGTTTTATGTTGATGTCTAGTACAGAAGTGCCCCCCCCCCCCCCAACCAGAAAATTGCTGATATAGGGGGCCAACCAGATCTGTGGGGATTTAATTATGGGACTCATTGTAGATATGAATAAACGTAGATGATCATTCATGTCTCTGCTCATGCCATTTCCATTTGCTAAAATGGTCATGGTAATCTGTTATCGCTGGAAATTGTGGGTCTTGACCCCTTGTTTCCTTAGATCTGCAGGATGTTATTGAACTTGGTTTACTGCACAATATTTGTTGGGCTTTGGGTGGAATCTGAAGTCCATGGTGCACCTTCTGGTTCATGGAGAACTGTAGCAGAGGGACATAATAGTTATTTATTTTATTTCAGTATTTATATACCGCCTATTTATATACTGCCTTTCTCACCCCTGGGGGGGGGGGACTCAAAGCGGACTACTGCTCTCCACGAAGAAAGAGAAGGAAGGACATCCTCTAACACAGTGTTTCCTAACCAGTGTGCCATGGCACACTAAGGTGCCGTGAGCGATCATCAGGTGTGCCGTGGGAAAATACCCTTTCTTCCCCCTCCTGCCGAACACTTTTTCTTCTCCACTCGGGCTCCCTTCTCCTATGTGGGGGAATTAGGTCTCCACACTAGCAGAAATACACACCAGTCCCTTAAAATGCAGGGTAATGAATAATAACGGTCCCCTGTTACCGTGAGCATCCTCCTAACTCATATAACAGCCCCTACGTGGAAGCTCGGGCGTCGCAAAGCTTGTTCTGCATCAAATGACGACTTCCGGATGTGGCTTGTGTTCCCGAAAAATAACTCCCTCGGAGTATGTCGGTGCCATGTCAATGCAATTCTAGGGCGGCGGTGCTGCATGCTAGTTATTATCAGAAATCACCTACCTCTTCATCCTCCTTGTCAAATAAAGACAGATGTTTTTGCTGTCACTTTGCTTGATGATAAAGGTGAGTTGTTTGTTTTTATGGATTGATGAGAAGAAAACAAATCCTGTTGAATACAAAAAAGCAGCATTCACCAATTCAGGTTTTACATACCATGACTCAAATGCGAAGTGCATGAATTTGCCTTATCTGCTAGGGAAGACGGATTAAAAGTGAACTGCCAGGATATCTATGTTGTGTTCATCGAAACAGGTCCAGGTTTCACATTGAGTGTATAAATACATTTAAAAACATATTAACTATATGTATTACTGTGTTAGAGTGTCATTTTGTGTCATTTTGGTGGGTGGTGTGCCCCAGGATTTTGTAAATGTAAAAAATGTGCCGTGGCTCAAAAAAGGTTGAAAAACACTGCTCTGACATCATCCAGAGTCATCCCAGTTTCATCATTGATAGGCTAGGATTGTTTAGAATTAGAGATGTAAATGTGGTAGAAACCTTGAAGGATAAGTTGGTTGGGTGAAAAGGAAAGAAGAAGCCAAAATTACTACCTGATGGTTTCATTTTGTAGCAAAAGATCAGCAATAGGAAACAAATTGCTCAATTGAGGAAAATTCACTGCTATTATAGAATGTCTCTTGGAGGAAACCTCTGTTAGTGGGTTGTGAGGGTATTACAGAAGAAAATTTGGAAAGCACAGTTAGAAAGATTCAACTCAGAAACTGAAAAATATGGAGTATTAACAAGGCAAATAACTTTGCACTCTTTGTGTACTATCGGGAGGTTAAAGTATAGACAAAGAAAAGGATGGTATTTAAATCACTTTCCTGAAATTTCAAGTTTCTGTATATACTCGATCTCTTCATACATTAGTTTGATCAGTGTTCTAGAAACCTATGGGGGGAAACTGAGGTAAAATTCCATAATCACACACAGGATAGAATATTATTTTCCAGTCTCCCATTTGACAATTATTTGAAGCCTGCAAGTATCTTTAACAAAATATTCAACTGGAGGTCACCCACCCTAGTTTGCCTAAATTAATCCAGTTCACTCTTATTTCCCTCAGGTGGCTCAAGTTTTTATTTTTACAGATATATAGTAAGTAAAATGATACTCTTTTTTACTGAGCCAGTTTCGGCATGTTAGCGACGGAAAGCTGTTGTTAATAATACGGAACAGGGAAGACAAGGCAAAACATAGGCCTTATGTCTTACACATTTCTGGGTTTGCTGCACTTGGGTGGAATTGGATACCTTGGGCAGAATTTGTTGTCCGGAGATTTCAAATGTTCATTATGAATGTATGAAGAAAAACATCTAGCTTTTTGAAAGCTGCCAAGAAGAGCTTAGGACACTCGGCTGACAATGTCTAAGTAGGTTTTTGGAATTTGACATTCCATGGATCTTCTCTCTAAGGGAGAAATACAATCTGGAGAAGGCAGATTCCAATATAAGAGTTTCCCTTACCATTTAGAGCAAGGATAGGGAACATTGCATTGGGGTGCGGGCCAACTATTACTACATGTAGGACATTCTCCCCCCCCCCCCAAACCAACTGTTTTGGACTGTCATCCCCAACATTGCCTGAACAGGGTTATTGGGGGAGGGGGGTCAAAAGACTTGGAAGGACTATCAAGAGGTTTTAGGGGCTTCATATAACCCAGGGGTAGGGAACCTATGGCTCGGGAGCCATATGTGGCTCTTTTCATGATTGCATATGGCTCTCCAGAGCAGCTAGGGCCTCGGTTTCCCAGCATGCAGTGGGGAAGAGTGACACAAATGCTCTGCGACTGCTGCTTCCGCACTGCCATCGCTGCCTCTTCCTCATCCTCTGCTGCTCTCGGGGCCCTGCGCCCTCTTCGCCGGGAATGGCGGAGCCCGGCGGCGGCACCTTGTCCTCGTCTTCCTCTTTGTCCTCCACCACGGGCCTCCATTCTCCCTCTTCCTTCTCTTCCTTCCTTTCTCCCCTTCACCCTTTCCTTCTCCTCTCCTTCCTTTTCCTCCCTCTCTCCCCCCTTCCTTCTTTCCTCCATTCTCCCTCTTCCTTCCGTCCTCTTCCTTCCTTCCTTCCTTTCTCCCCTTCACCCTTTCCTTCTCTTCTTCCTTTTCCTTTCCTTCCCTCCCTTCTTTCCTCCATTCTCCCTCTTCCGTCTCTTCCTTCCTTTCTCCCCTTCACCCTTTCCTTCTCCTCTCCTTCCTTTTCCCTCCCTCTCTCCCCTTCCTTCTTTCCTCCATTCTCCCTCTTCCTTCCGTCCTCTTCCTTCCTTCCTTCCTTCCTTTCTCCCCTTCACCCTTTCCTTCTCTTCTTCCTTTTCCCTTCCTCTCTCCCTTCTTTCCTCCATTCTCCCTCTTCCGTCTCTTCCTTCCTTTCTCCCCTTCACCCTTTCCTTCTCCTCTCCTTCCTTTTCCCTCCCTCTCTCCCCTTCCTTCTTTCCTCCATTCTCCCTCTTCCTTCTGTCCTCTTCCTTCCTTCCTTTCTCCCCTTCACCCTTTCCTTCCCTTCTTCCTTTTCCCTTCCTCTCTCCCTTCTTTCCTCCATTCTCCCTCTTCCGTCTCTTCCTTCCTTTCTCCCCTTCACCCTTTCCTTCTCCTCTCCTTCCTTTTCCCTCCCTCTCTCCCCTTCCTTCCTCCATTCTCCCTCCCGCCCCCTTCTTTCCTTCCTTCCTCCCTCTTCTATTCTTTTCCCCCAAGTCTTCCTTTCCTTCTTCTTCCTTTCTTTTCACTTCCCTCTCTCCCCTTCTTTCTTTTCTTTTTTTCTTTTCATTTTACTTTTTCCTCACTCCCTTTCCTTTCCCTCCACCCTTTCCTCTCTTCCCATTTCCTTCTCTCTTTTTTGCCCTCGTTGTCTCTCTCCTGCTTTGCTTTTCTTCCTTTTCCATAGTTCGTTCTTCTTTTCTTTCTTCTTCTCCCTCCTTTATTTCTGCTGTCTGTCTTTCTTTCTTTCCCCCTTCCTTCCGTCTTCTCTTCCTTCCCAGAGTCCTGAGCATGCCTTTTGCAGAGCCAGGTCTGAAGTGTCCCATCATTCTGCCGGGGGAATCCTTTTCTCATAGTATGTACGTATATACTCACATTTAGTTGAATTCAGTCTTAAAATGTATTATATGGCTCTCACTGAAATAAATTTCCAAATATTTTGCTTTCATGGCTCTCTGAGTCAAAAAGGTTCCTGACCCCTGATGTAACCTATAGGCTGCACTTTCCCCACCTCTGATTTAGGGGATCAAATGCTCAAAGTGCTGCTATAGGAACGCATTGGCCACTGTCTTGTAAGTAGTTCAGGTTAATGAAAAATACAGCCAGTCCCCAAGTTACAAACAAGATAGGTTCCGTAGGTTTGTTGTTAATTTGAATTTGTATGTAAATCAGAACAGGTACATTTTAAAAGTGTAATTCCATCCAGATATAGATATAGATAGTTTGTCATGGGGACTGCCTGTACTTTTCATTATCCTGAGATAGATGATAGATAGATAAGATAGATAGATAGATAGATAGATAGATAGATAAGCTTTGGATATCATATGGAAGGATTAACATCTCTGTGGTGTTTGTTTTGCTGTTTGTGGCCCTGATCAGAAAATTTCCCCTCATTCTCTGTCCCTTGGGCTGAGAAAGGCAGTATATAAATATGGTTAATAAATAAATAATTAATAAATTTTGAAGAATTCAGCTTGTTGTGAAAACAAAGATTTGTGATAAACCTTCAGTTAAGACACCTTTCCCCCATAATTCTTTCAGGAGTTAAATTCCCTTCCAAGGGATAGATTTCTCTCACTTCCTGTCATCTCATTCCTGTTCTTAGCTATGAGTTATTTTGTAAGTCAGATGTTTGTAACTTGGGAACTGTGTGTATATTACGAAAGAGATGAGGCCAAGAAATGTTGGTTTCATAAAGGCTCCCAAGTGCATTGAATGTTAAGCTGAGCTTTGAATCAATGTTATTTCGCATTTATTCCTTTAGTACAGTGTTTCCCAACCTTTTTTGAGCCGCGGCACATTTTTTACATTTACAAAATCCTGGGGTACACCACCAACCAAAATGACACAAAATGACACTCTACCACAGTAATACATATAATTAATATGTTTTTAAATGTTGTTATACACTCAGTGAGAAACCTGGGCCTGTTTCGATGAGCATTATATATATATATATATATATATATATATATATATATATATATATTTCTCTCAGATACTTATACATGGCTATCATATCTTCTCTCAGCCTTCTCTTCTTCAGGCTAAACATGCCCAGCTCTTCAAGCAGCTCCTCATAGGGCTTGTTCTCCAAACCTTTGTGAAATTTCACCCTGAGTGAAACTTGCTTCCAGTTAACTATGGATGTCATGAAGCTGTTATAAACAGTTCCTTTGGGGGGGGGGGGGAGGCAACTCTCGAAAAATCCAGTAAAATAGTAAAAAAAAAAATCCAAGCGGAGAGGCTCAATTTGTTTCTTCGAAACCTGTGAATGCTTGTGGAGGGAGGCAGCGAAAGAGGCCACACAGATCTATGAAACATATAGACTCTATATGTTTCATAGATCTGTGTGGCCTCTTATGAACGTATAGACTCTATACGTTTCATAGATCTGTGGTCTCTTTCGCTGCCTCCCTCCTCCGTCCGCAAAAGCAGAGCACCGGCCGGAAGTGATTGAATTGGCGTTTTCGCATTGGCTTGGATTTTTCGTGAGAACACTCAAAGCTTAAAGCTCCACGTTGGTGAATTGGTCAGTGAGCGAACCTGGGAGCATCGGGAGGCTGAAGCAGCCCTGAGCGGGAGCTGGAGCCATGCTGAGTCAAGGCTCCTGAAGGCTTCCTCAAGGCGGGCCTGGCCCTGGCATTCGGCGGAGCCCTTCCTTTGCCTCAGGCAGGATCTTTGGGGAGGGAAAGAGGGAGAAAGAGCTGCTAGGAGGGGGAAAAGTGCCAATTTCCCACGGCACACCTGATGATCGCTTACGGCACACTAGTGTGCCACGGCACACTGGTTGGGAAACACTGCTTTAGTAGATATTATACCCTTTTAGCAAATGAGCAAAATGTAGAAATCGAGTATGCTTTTCATGATGCAGTGCGATAGTTCTGTTTTAATAAAGGCATGTGTCTGAAGAAGTAGCCTGCTGTCAATGAAGGCATGTGCTTAAATTAAATAGATTGGTTTTAAAACTGTAGCGGAGTACATTGCTTGTTTAATACCAAAACAGCCGGCAAAATCATCTCTTTTCTCAGTTTCAGAAAAACACTCCTCCCCACCTTCCTTGTTTTTACTATGTTTTGTAAAGTAATAAAATACTTGGTGGTCTTTAGTGGTGGGGAGGTTGGCCTCATCCTGTGACTCTGACTATTTCTGCATTGTTTATTATAACAACAAGCTGGACACACATAAATCAGACTCTCTCCATGTTGGACTTTATTGCTCCAACAACAGTTAGAATTTGGATAAACATGAGTAATATACAGTTTTGTGGATTCCTCCTTCCTCCCCCATTCATTAGCCTATGTAGATGGTTCTCGGGAGGCATGGCGGAGCTTGCAAAAGTACTGATGAAGGTGTCAAGGCACCATCAAAGTTGAACCGACTAAGGCATTGCCTTCATGGAACTGAGATGATTTAATAGCAATAATGTTTTGTTTTGTTTGACTTCTGGAACATATTGGTAGTGATGGCCCATTACTGTTAGCTAATTTTAAGTTTCTAAATAGACTTATTTATACGGAAGAGGTTAAACTTGTCCATATTTATTTTAGTTCTTTGCCATTTTAAAATATCTACTCTGGGGGGAACGGGGAGTAAAAGCCCTTTTTTGGAACACAAACAACAGAAGAACTACTCTTGCATATGATAGAAAGTGAAATCTAGTCTCTGGTGCAAAACCTGGTGTTGAAAAACAAAGCAAATCTCAAACATCTTGCTTTTTAAAAACTCAATCATGGTGGCACTGATGCCTTCCATGTGGTTCTCCTGTGATTCTGGAGAAGAGCCGGTCTTTCATCTCAGGACAGTGGTTCTCAATCTGTGGGTTCCCAGGTGTTTTGGCGTACAACTCCCAGAAATCCCAGTCAATTTACCAGTTGTTAGGATTTCTGGGAATTGGAGGCCAAAACATCTGGGGACATAGGTTGAGAACCACTGTCTTAGGGCATGTCTACCTTGAACCGGGCCAGAAGTTGTTAGGTGACCTCTGGTCTCTAAATGTAGGGTAAAACAGATTTTAGCAGAAGTTGCCGAATGCTCCAGAGCCATTCCCACTGTTCACATGGAGTACTGGGAATGTGGCGCAGCTGGCTAAGTGTCAGCTGCATAAGATCTCTCTGACCAGTAGGTCATGAGTTCGAAGCCTGCCCGGGTCGAGGTGGGTGCTCGACCTTTAAGTGTAGCCTGCTGTCGACCTTTGCAGCCCGAAAGACAGTTGCATTGGTCAAGTAGGAGATAAAAGTACCACATTAAGTAGGGAGGCAAATTTTGACTGAATTATGAGGCCATTAAAGAACTCCAGGAACGCTGAGGAATGTGGAAGGAACAACAAGGGACGCTGGGAATGCTGAGAGATGAGGAGTGCATCAGCTCCCCCTGGTGGCCAGAGCTTGCCTCTGTTCATCTATATGTGTGTTTGTGAAAAACGGCAGGAATTGTCTGCTAAGTATGTGTACCTGTAATCCGCTCTGAGTCCCCTTCGGAGTGAGAAGAGCGGAATATAAATAAAGCCAATAAAATAAAATGAATAAATAATAGTGTCACATCCCATTTTCCCCCACACCCTTGAAATTTAATTAATAGATGTTATTGTTTCTCTGCTCTTGTAAACTGCAAATGAACAGAGACAGTTATTGCTGTCTTTCTTCTCTCTTTCCTTCTTTGTACCAGATTCATAGTTAGAGATACATTTCTCTCACTTCCTGCAGAGCTTCTTGGGTTGCTCTGGTGGGTGAAGGGATATGGAAATTGCAACTGCTAGTCAGGTCTTACCACCAGTCTGGAAAATCCCATAGTAAACTCTAGCTGTGGGCCTAGTGGACATTTCAGCCCACATGTCAGGTTTTAATTGTGACTAACTTTGCTTTTTATACGCCTTTTGTGCAGGACTCAACCAACCTTAAGCTTTAACTTCAGAAGCTCCATATTTCATGTTAGTGCTGCATTGCTTTTATTTTGCTCCTATTTCTTGTGTATTGTGTCTTCACTTTGTGAATCTGCCTTTCTGTTAAGATCTAAATCCATCTTTCCAAATTATCCCATTTCAGAGTAAATTGTAGTCCTTTGTAGTTATCACCACCACTTTGCTGGAGAAAGCTCAAGAGAATTAAAAGCTGGGAACCTGTTTACACAGTCTTAAACAGAGCAACTGCAGTCTGTACTGAATGGTGATAACCAGGTCTTGTGGCTTCCGTTCAAGCCATTACTCATACTCTTGATGCTTTTCACTATTGCTAATTCGTTCCTAACTTCTTGTAGCTGCAGCTCTGCTGAGCTAAGCATTTTAAATGAATCACTAAATCAGTGATTTGATTCAGATTAAGTATTTAACTTAATCAAATGTCATATCGGATATCAAAACATTCCTAGCATAGCTTTATGTGCTTAATTTATTCATATAGGTGGAGTGCCCATTTTGAGAGGTTCTCTTCCCTCAATAGATTATAATGGAAATGTTGACAGGATGACAGAGAACAGAGAAAACAGGAGAGGCATTGAATTGAGCACCGGATCACCTTCAAAGTGATGGTTATTACCTTCAAGACCTTATATGGGCCAGGGCCGAAGTACGTGAGGGACTGTCTCGCCCCCTACCAACCCCAGAGATCACTTTGTTCAGAGGATCAAGATCTACTGGAAATCCCCAGTTTCAAGACCTTTTGGTTAACAGTGGCCAGGCGTAGGGCCTTTACGGTTGTGGCACCGTCCCTTTGGAACGCTCTTCCGTCAGAAGTTTGTGCCCTGCGTAATTTGCCGTCAGGTGTTCGAATCTTGTTAATCTGCTCTTATTTGGTTTTATCGGTCTTTTAATGCAGTGTTTCGCAACCAGTGTGCAGTGGCTCACTAGTGTGCCGTGAGCGATCAGCAGGTGTGCCGTGGGAAATTGGCACTCTTCCTCCTCCTAGCAGCTCTTTCTCCTTCCTTCCCTCCCCAAAGATCCTCCCCAAGGCAAAGGAAGCTCCACATCGGTGAATTAGGCAGTGAGCGAACCTGGGAGCATTGGGAAGCATTCACAGGTTTCCAAGAAACAAATTGAG
The DNA here is from genome assembly GCA_030556195.1 of Anolis apletophallus. Lineage (NCBI taxonomy): Eukaryota > Metazoa > Chordata > Lepidosauria > Squamata > Anolidae > Anolis > Anolis apletophallus. Next base: position 27,708,406 of record JARBWK010000007.1, read on the forward strand.
CCTCTCCGCTTGGAAATGTTTAATTTTTTTTACTATTTTACTGGATTTTTCAAGAGTTGCCTCCCCTCCCCCAAAAGAACTGTTTATAACAGCTTCATGACATCCATAGTTATCTGGAAGCAAGTTTCACTCAAGGTGAAATTTCACAAGGGTCTGGAGAACAAGCCCTATGAGGAGCAGCTTGAAGAGCTGGGCATGTTTAGCCTGAAGAAGAGAAGGCTTAGAGAATACATGATAGCCATGTATAAGTATGTGAGAGGAAGTCATAGATATGTTGTATTCATCGAAACAGGCCCAGGTTTCACACTGTATAAATACATTTAAAAACATATTAACTATTTGTATTACAGTGTTAGAGTGTCATTTTGTATCACTTTGGTTGGTGGTGTGCCCCAGGATTTTGTAAATGTAAAAAATGTGCCGTGGCTCAAAAAAGGTTGAAAAACACTGTTAATAATGAACAAATGCACTTATTCAACTTCAAGTTCATTTGGAGCTGAATCTGAATATAATCAACCTTCCACATTTACGGGGATTAGGAGTCTCATACTCCTACAAGAGTGAGAAGACCACTAATACTATAAGCCCCCAATCATCGGTCTCCAGGAGATCAAGAGGAGAGGAATGGTAGGAAGTAGTGTCGGGTAAGGAGGCCAATCGAGATTGAGAGAAGGAGGGACAAGGTAGAACTAGTTAGGTGGTAGCTACAAACTCATGAATAATCAAATCCACAAAAGGAAATCCTGGAGGTTCAACAGTGCTTTAATTTTCCAACATTAACAATATCAAAATTATAAATGTGAATTTTGAGCCTGCTTGTTGGATATCTATGCATAACCCACTACTGAAAAATAAGTGCTGTACATATTTAAGCCTTAATGGGAATCCCACTGAGAGTGCTTCTTCACAGGCCATATAATGCAATCCAATGCCACCTCAAGGGAAGAGTGTCCAAAAAAGTGTGCACCAATACACTCCCAATGCGCACCATCACACAGATCAAGCCAGATACAGCACTTTTTAAAGCCCGATCAGAAAGTCTGAAATAAGTCATCTCTCTTTACCTCAGAAAAAGATTATCAAAATAATTACTAAATATAGAAGATAAATCTAGGTAAAAGCAGTGCTCCCAAAAACAGTGAAAAGTCTATATTTCTTTTACTTCTGTGTCTTGGAGGCTTTGGTTGTGATAGTTTATGGGAAAGTAAGCACAGATTGAATTTGCCTGCATCTGTGAGGAAATCTGGTGGTTAGAGAAAAGAACATGCTAATTGCTGGGAATATATAATCTCCTTAATGCTAGTTTGAACCTAACATTTAGTTTTCCAACATTTGTGGGACCCTATTGTGTTAGCTGGGTTTGCTTGTTCTGGTGTGGTGTATGAGTGGGATAATGGTTGGTTTTCATGTGATGGACAAGTTATATTTAAAGAAGAGGTCACACTACAACAGGGATCGGGAACCTTTTTGAGAGCCATGAAAGCAAAATATTTGGAAATTTATTTCAGTGAGAGTCATATAATATATATAATATACAATATTTTTAAGACTGAATTCAACTAAATGTGAGTACATACATACAATGAGAAAAGGATTCCCCTGGCAGAATGACAAGACACTTCAGACCTGGCTCTGCAAAAGGCATGCTCAGGACTCTGGGAAGGAAGAGAAGATGGAAGGAAGGAAGGGGGAAAGAAAGAAAGAAAGAAAGAAAGAAAGGCAGAGGAAATAAAGGAGGGAGGGATTGAGGAAGAAAGAAAAGAAGAACAAACTATAGAAAAGGAAGAAAAGAAAAGCAAAAGAAAGACAAGGAGGGGAAATGAAAGAAGGAAATTGGAAGGGAGGAAAGGGAAGGGTGGGGAAAAGAAAGGAAAGGGAGTGAGGAAAAGTAAAATAATGAAGGGAAAAGAAGAAAAGAAAGAAGGGGGAGAGAGGGAAGTGAAAAGAAAGGAAGGAGAAGGAAAGGAAGACTTGGGAGGAAAGAATAGAAGAGGAAGGAAGGAAGGAAGAGGGAGGGAGAACAGAGGAAAGAAGGAAGGGGAGAGAGGGAGGGAAAGGAAGGAGAGAAGGAAAGAATGGAAGAGGAAGGAAGGAATGAAGAGGGAGGGAGAAAAGAAGGTAGGTAGAGGGAGGAAAAATAATGAAAGAAAAAGAGAGGGGAAAAGAAAGGAAGAGAAAGCAAGAAAGGAAGGGGGAGGAGGGCACCAAGGCGGACCTTGGCGTCGACGTCGGTGAGGCAGTCCCTCCAGAAGGGATGGAAGACGCCGCGGCTCTTGAGCTGCCCGATGATGAAGGCGATGAGCTGGGCGTCCCCCGAGGCCTGTGGCGGAGGACAAAGAGGAAGACGAGGACGAAGTGGTGGCGCCGGGCCCCGAGAGCAGCGGGGGATGAGGAAGAGGCAGCAATGGCGGCACGGATGCGACAGTCGCAGCACATTTGCATTACTCCTCCCCGCTGCATGCTGGGAAACTGAGGACCGGGCTGCTCTGGAGAGCCAGATGCAATCATGAAAAGAGCCACACCTGGCTCCCGAGCCATAGGTTCCCTACCCCTGCACTACAAGTTTCTTTTTCATATGATCCCATGGAGATGGGGAGCTTCATGGACTGGCCTTCCACATTATATGACCTACAATACAGCTGACACAACATCCCTTTTTTTTCATTGTATAAGGATTTACTTTTCCGTAATGACTAGTGGAATTGGATAAGATTCTGCCTTCTGGAATCCATGCACTGCTTCCTATTGAAAAACCCAACAACATGAAACCCTACATTGCCTGCTATTTCTTGCACTGTTCCCATTTTACTTAATATACTGTTGCTGGAAGATTTTACTGTCCAAAGTTCTTAGGGTATTTTAAGATGTAAGACCAGAGGGATTATGCAAAATAATCTGAGAGGATGCAAGCACAAATGGCTTTATTACAAATATCTCTGCTAATGGAAGCATTAGCTCTATTGCAGCACTGCTTTTCTTGATGGTTTTCAGGCAACTAAACCAGGACAGCCTCCTCTGTGTAAGGAAATACGCTGTAAGATTTTAAGTTGAAAATCTGTCTCTCTGTCATTTCTAATTTGTTTTCATAACCTCCTGTGGCATGCTGTCCCATGAGCACAATAGGATGCAGAGCAGATTTGTGGCTGTCAGGAGAGATATAACTATTTGTCAAAATGACACTATTGTCTACAGCCAACATTTCCTGATCAAAATTGAATGCTGCCCCTTTCGTGCTTCAAAATTGTCATTAAAAAACAAAAGAACTGTAGGGCTTATGGAGCCTAAGCCAAGCTTTTGAACTTTAGCTATTGTGGGTTTTGTGGGCATAATGATAAGTGTAATGGCCCTGCATAAAGGATCTTAATTTTGTAAAGTTTTGCTTTGTTAAGATGTGTTTTTGCAGCCTGCTCAGTTTTGCAAAGGTTTGGTTGCATTGATTGGTTCTTTGCACCTGCCAATCATTGTTTGCAGAGCCCAGTTGAGTTTGTTCCTCCCCCTTTCCAAGGGATTTTGGGGATCACCAACCAAAATGACACAAAATGACACTCTAACACAGTAATACATATAGTTAATATGTTTTTAGATGTATTTATACACTCAGTGTGAAACCTGGGCCTGTTTCGATGAACACAACATAGATATCCTGGCAGGAATGGCAGAAAGACACAAACTTCCCACACAGAACTCCCATAACCAAGAGAAAATGCTATAAGAGTTTGGTGGGCATTGACCTTGAGTTTTGGAGTTGTAGTTCACCTATATCCAGAGAGCACTGTGGACTCAAACAATGTTGGATCAGTACCAAACTTGGCATGAATACTCAATATGCCCAAATATGAACTCAGATGGAGTTCAGGGGAAATAGACCTTGACATTTGGGAGTTGTAGTTGCTGGGATTTATAGTTACCCTACAATCAAAGAGCATTCTGAACCCCACCAATGATAGAACTGGGCCAAACCTCCCACACAGAACCCCCAGGAGGCAAGAGGAGGTCTCTACTTGGGGAAAGGGAGGCGGGCCTTCCCAATGCATGGAGAGGGAGAGACCAAGTAGACAATGCGTGGGGAGGGGGGGGGTGCTTGTAATTTTGTGCCTTTATCGAGGTAGGTTTCTTAGGGTTTTTATACTTCAACACACTAGACTCCCCCCCCCTTGTAGGTTCCAATTTCCCACGGCACACCTGATGATTGCTCACGGCACACTAGTGTGCTGCGGCACACTGGTTGGGAAACACTGCTTTACACCTTCTCTCAGGCTTCTCCTATTGACGCAGCCTAGAATGGCATTGGCCTTTTTAGCTGCAGCATCACACTGTTGGCTCATGACCGGTTCGTGGTTGACTAACACTTCTTTCATAGAATCCTAGAATTGGAAGGGACCTCAAGACCATCTAGTCCAAAGTCCTTCATTCTGCCTTCATGCAGGGAAGTCATGCATGCACAATCAAAGCACCCCTGACAGATGGTCACCCAGCTACAATGATGATGATGATGATAAACCCTCTTCTGCCTTCATGCAAGAAAAGCACAGTCAAAGCACCCCTGACAGATGGCCATCCAGTCTCAATAATAATAATAATAAGACCCCTTGGACCATCTAGTCCTATTCTCTCCTGCCTTCATGGGTGGAAAGCACAATCAAAGCACCCTTGACAGATGGCCACCCATCAATAATAAGAATAAGAACAACAGAGTTGGAAGGGACCTCTAAAGGTAATCTAGTCCAACGCTTCATTCTGCCTTCATGCAGGGAAAGCCCAATTAAAGCACTACTGGCAGATGGCCGTCCAGTCTCAATAAGAAGAAGAAGAAGAGTTTTCACTTCCTGGCCCAGGAGGTCAGGAAGGCAGGCAGGTCGCTGTGAGCAGAGGTCCTCCTCCGCTGTGCCTGCTGCATCCTCCATAGCCCAGTGCAGGCCATCATGAGGAAGGAGGCCAAAGGTGACCTTCGGGAGCAGCGTGGCATAGGCCAGATGCTCCATTGAGCCCCAGCTGGGCCCAGGAAGGATAGAAGCAGTGTGAGGAAGGAGGCTGTAGGTGGCCTCGTGGGAAGTGGCGGCCTGTGCCACTCCGCTCCCAGAGGCTGGAGGAGGCTTCGCCAGAGGTTAGAGATGGCCCCGATGTAAGGCTGAACATGGAGGCCCCAGACTCACCTGGGGGCTCAGTGACCAAAGTCAGTGCTCATCCTCTCCTGCCATAGCTAGCAGTCTTGATTAGAATATAAGCCGAGGGAGATGTTTTCAGCCGGAAAAAAGGACAGAAAAACTCGGCTTATATTCAAGTATATATGGTAATTCCAAAAATATATAGATAAATAAAAAAATCAGGAGGGATTTTTAAGTCTCACCAAATTCCGCTTATATTCCTGTGTTACTCAACTTACTTATTTCAATGCATGGCAGAAGAGTATTTTTCCTGTGCTTTTCTCACATATAAAATGATTCATCAGGGAGTGGAGAGGAGAAGGAAGCTTTCTTGAATTCATTTGCACCCATAATGAGAAAAGTAAGATGAGCATCCGTTAACTGTACTTCTCTATGCCTGAAGCCAGATATTTGATGGGTTGCTTTTTGACAATGTGCTCCCTGCCCTCCTCCTAGCCTCTTGATTTAGGGTGATTGCTCGTGATGGCTTTCCAGGGTGCCAAGTTACTTTGGGATGGGCCGGGGAGAGTGTGGAAGTGGATTATCAAATAACAGTCACTTTTGCTTCTCATCTATCTTTAACTGCTCGAAGCATTCCATCTGCCATTCACTGAGGCAATAAAACTCTGTCTTTCTGGCTGCAGATACTGTCTTTTTGTATTCCTGTTTGACAGTGTCCCTGATTTCACTCCAGAGTTCTTCGGGCTCCAAGTCAATTAAGTTTAATAGTGCACATCTGTTTTTATATCATCTATGTAAATTCTATGAGGTTGTATTTTGACATAGTGGTTGATTTAACTTTCCTCTAAATGTGATATTAGATGTTCTGTGCCACAGTCTGCTCCAGAACCTGTTTCTACAGAGCAAATGGAACTTCTCTGTCTTTTGCTTCCAGTTATGTAGATCTATTTGATTTCAGGTGATATCCATGTGTACAGCCAGTTCCTTATCGCTTAGTGAATGTGTTTGCAATGACAAAACTGATGGTCTTACAAAATTCAACTGTCTCCCGTATCTTGATCATTGATCAAATGCTTTCTTGTACAATCTTTGATTCTGCCCTGTTTCCTACCCTTTTCATCCCAATTACCTATTATTAGCAAGAATCGACATTTTGGTTTATAATCAGTTTAATCATGGATTCTGGCATAGACGCCTTAAATTTCTTCTTCCGCCTCTATAGTTGGAGTATAAACTAGCATTGTAATTATTATATTGATGGGTATTCCCTGAAGTCCTATTGATATGATTCAGTCAGTACCATCCTTTCTTTTGGCACATCTCTCCTCACTATTAATGCTAAACCATTTCTCCTTTGATTTTCATTTTCTACATAAAACTCAGTATTAAACTCAGAATTTCCCATTCCCATCATCTTTAGTTCACTCACTGCAAATATTGCTATGTTTATGCATCCCATTTCTTGTTTTATGTTTATTTATTTATTTATTTATTTATTTATTGTTGGGCTTCTTTCTTTAAAACAGCAGAGTAAAACAATTTAAAACACGGCAGAAAAACACACTATAAAACCAACAAATTAAAAGCCTGATGTGAAAAGCCTGATGTTGTCTTTCTTTCTGAGTCATGCTTCTCACATTTCACATTGTGCAGCTTGAGACTTTTCTTTATCCTCTGAGCATGTCCTGCTTTACCTCGATAACTCCTTGAGTAGCATGTGACCTGGGAGTTTCATCCTCTACCACTAGGCCCATAGCCAGGATTTTGATTCGGGGTGTGTGTGAGAGAGAGGGGGGGGATCTACCCTAGCAAACCTTTCGTATCGTTATCCCAGTACCCCCATGCATATGGGATATATTGAGCAGGGTGATCAGATCATGATAACAGTTATTATTATTAACAAAATGTTTATAATACTTTTTGACTTATTTTTTTACTTTACAGCAACAGTCTTCTTTTCTTCTCCCCAACCATTTTGTCAGTTACCTTGTCTGGTTTGATAGTGATGTCCCGATGGATGTAAATCATTACTAGTCCACTAAGTCCCTGGTTGGTCATTAAACTTCTCGATACAGTTTTCACTCTCTTCGTGGTTGAAAACGATCTTTCCACACTGCATGTCGTGACTGATACTTAGAGCCAATGTGTCCAACTTGGCACATAGAGCCAATGTGTCACTGTGTGACTGTCAGTGTGCCCAACAGTGCATACAGGCAGGGATTGGGGAATGATTGCCCTTTTCAAATGGTAGTTGTTGTTTACCTGGATCCAGAAAGCACTGAAGGCAGCCAGCATCATATCTGGACCAAACATGGCCAACTGTGCATACAGGACAGTCAGGGATTGGGAGTGATTGACCTTGGATCTGGGAGTTGCGGTGTGCCCTTATCCAGAGGGCAATGAACCAAGCCAACGCTGGATCTGGACTAAACTTGGTACATAGAGCCAATGTGCCCAACTGTACACAAAGGCAGGGATTGGGAAATGATTGCCCCTTTTCAAATGGGAGTTGATGTTTACCTGGATCCAGAGAGTCCCAGAAGGGCTGTCGGTGCATTCCCCTTCCTCTCCCGGCACTGAAGGCTGAAACCAGGGGCACCGAAAAGGAAAGAAAGTGCGCTGAGGGCCCAGGTGTGGACAAAGATGCCACCGTGCCATGTACCAGTAAGGCCTTATCACGGACCACCCTGAGAATGGGGGGGGGGGGTGTTGAAGCCTCCCAAGCCACCACCACCACCACCACCCCATGCCTGCCTACCACTATCTCTTTTCATTTTGGAGTGTCTCATCACAGGGTTTTCATGGTAGAAGATTTCAAAAAGACTTTATTGTGTCTCTTTTTGCACAGTGCTAACAAATGTTAGCTGTGGTATCACTGTTGTTGTCTTTGGGAGATCCTCCACTAGTGTCACTCTTCCTAATTCGAGCACATCATGGAAAAGGGTAGAAATATGCACCATTTAGGCCGCTATGGGTCCCCCCTCAGGGGTAGAGAAGAGCAGGGTAGAAATGTTGGAAAGAAATAAATAAATGTACACCTCAGTTTTCAAAAACCTGAAGCCAAAAGAAGTATTTGCTGCTGAATGTAATGCGCAGCAGCAAAAACTGCATTCTTTGTAATTTGGCAGAAAAAGGTGCACATTAGAGTTTCTGCCTGCTTTAAATTCCTTCTTTAACAAAAGTGTTAGAGCACCAAAGCTTCCAGCAATGGAAAATAAAACCTTGGAGTGCATTTTTTGCTGTAGAATGAATCCACTTTAATTGCCTTGATTTAATACTATGGAATTATGAGGACTGTAGTTTTGCAAGGTCTTGTGTCTACTTTGTTAAAGAATGCTGATGTCTCACCAAACTACAAATTCTAGAATTGCATGGCATTGACCCATGGCAACTCAGCTAGAGACTCAGTCGCTCAAAAGAGCTCCAAGTGCAGCTTCCAAAGCAGCTTCCCCTTTTGCTTTGGTTCAGTACTAAGATTACCATATTATGCAAATCTAATACACTCCTTCCTTTTTGGCCAAGTAACTTGGTCAAAAAAGGTGAGCATTAGATTCAAGTAAATAGGATAGTAGTGTAAAATCAATTATTGTGTTTTAAATTATTGCAAGATGCTACCTTAAATCCATTTTAGGAAGAAGGCAGTATATTAATTCTATTATTATATTTATATTTATACTAACTTGGGGACTCGGCGGTGCCCGGGACATTTGAGAAGAGTAGCAGGATGTAGAGTGGGTCATGGGGGCTCTGTGTGCCAAGTTTGGTCTTGATCCATCAGTAATGGGAGTTGCAGTGGTATCATGAAATTACTGAAGGTAGTGCAAGTCCCATCATCTGTGGTCCACCCTCCTCCAACCTGCAGCAGAATGTAGAGTGGGTCATGGGGGCTGTGTGTGGTAAGTTTGGTCTGTATTGGTGAATGGATGAGGTTTGCATTGTTTTGAGGAAGTGAGTGAAGCGACTTTAAGTCCCATCATCCGTGGTTCGTCTCATACAGAACTGCACCAGGATGTAGAGTGGGTCATGAGGGCTCTGTGTGCCAGGTTTGGTCTTGATCAGTCATTGGATTAGGTTTGCAGCAGTCTTGGAAAGTGAGGTAAGGTACTGCAAGTCCCATCATCCATGGTCTGGCCCCCTCCAAATGGCAATAGGATGTAGAGTGGGTCACTGGGGCTCTGTGTGCCAAGTGTGGTCTTTATCGGTGTTAGTTGGGGGCCGCAGTGGTCTGTGGGATCAGAGGGGTGTGAAAGTACTACAAATCCCATCGTCCATTGTCAGTCCTCTCCCAGGACGTGACGGTAGTCATGGGGGTAATGTGTGCCAAGTTTGGTCTCGATCAGTAATTGGATAAGGGTCGCAGTGGACTTGGGAAGTGAGTAGAAGTACTTCAAGTCCCATAATCCATGGTCCGCCCTCCTCCAAAGGGCACCAGGACGTAGAGTGGGTAGTGGGGGATGTGTGTGCCAGGTGTGGTCTGTTTTGGTCCTTTTAGGTGGCTGCAGTGGTCTGTGGGAACCAAAGCGTTTGAATGTACTACAAATCCCATAATCCGTGGTCCATGTCCCCCAAACCGCACCAGGACGTAAAGGGGGTCAGAGGGGTTATGTGTGCCAAGTTTGGTGCAGGTCCATCACCCGCAGTGGTCGCTGTGGCCTGTGAAAGTGGCAGCCAATCAGAAAGCTGCCACATATCCCTCCGGACATATACAAACATACATACAAACAAACAAACATTCCGCTTTATTATATATAGAGATGTATTACCCGCCTCTCCTCATCATTGTTAAAACACATAATGAAAACATATAATCATTTACAAACACTCTGCAGAATACACATATTGAAACATATTTTCATCAAATACATATTAAAATACACAAACAAAAGTTAGACATAGAACGGAAGTTTGAAATTCTTCAATAAATAAATCTTCAACTGGTGACAGAATGTAGGTGTGAATGGATCCATTTTGAAATATATTGGGAATTCAGAGCATATGGGCCAGAACTGAAAAGACTTTGTTGCAATCTTGACTATATAAATGTATAAATGCACATTAAGGGCATCACTGAGGGATACAAGGTATATGAAGATACATGGATAGACCTTGAGATAGATAAATCTCATAACAGAAATGCAGGGCCTTGTGGTATGGTTTGTGGTTAAGAAGATAGTAAACGTTAAAAGTATTCTATGGTGCTTGCTTTGAAATATAAATATTGCAGTTAATGTCATAGATTATCTCACAGACTACCTGTTTTTAACTGTTCCCATATGGAGGATGTTGATTATATATTGTTGTTTCTCTACACTGTGATGTGTACTGTTTCGGACAAATAATTCTAGTACATCTGCCTAAACAATGTCTGGAAGGAAGCTGGGGACTTGCTTTTGAAGGTGGCACATGGAACATCCTGAATGCCGTGTTTCGTGCATGATTACGAGGACGGGTCAATAAGTCTTTGACTTTTTGAATGTAACATAGGTTTTTGGATAAAAAATCATTTTATTTTTCAACATAGTCTTCTTTGAGCTTTATACACTTTGTCAAACGTTTCTCCAATTTTTTTATCCCTTCCAAAAAATAAGATTTGTCATGTCTATGTTTATATTGAAAAAATAATAAAAATTTATAAAACAAAACAAAACAAAAAATAAGATTTGTCGAGGTCATCAAAATAGGTATTTGTGAGAATATGTCATTGTTGGAGTCAAATCTCTTTCCGTCGAGCCATTTCTTCAGGTTTGGAAACAAGAAATAGTCACTTGGGGAATAGTCATCTGGAGAATAGGGCTATGAGGGAGCAATTCGTATCCCAATTCATGGATTGTTGCCATGGCAACTGCACATGTGTGCACTCTTGCATTGTCCTGGTGCAAAAGAACTTTTTTCTTGGCCAAATGTGGTCATCCCCCACCCCCAATCCTCATTAAATCGACCCAATAAGTTGGCATAATATTCACCATTGACTGTTTTACCCTTTTGAAGGTAGTCAATGTGGATTATACCGCGTGCATCCCAAACGACAGTTGCCATGACTTTATTGGTTGACAAACCCACCTTGACCTTCTTTGGCGCCGATTCACCCCGAGAAACCCACTGTTTTGACTGCTGTTTGGTCTCTGGTGTGTTGTGGTGGATCCATGTTTTGTCCACGATTACGAAACAGCACAAAACTCATCTATATTGTGGTTGAACAACGCCAAACACTCCTGCGAAATTGTCACACGATTGCTTTTGTGGCCGATTGTGAGCAAACGTGGCACCCATCTTGCGGAAAGCTTTCTCATACCTAAGTGATCATTTAAAATTGAAACCACTGCGCCATGTGAGATGCCTATTGCTTCCACAATCTCTTGCACTTTCAATCTCTGATCAGCCAACAGTATATTGCGAATTTTTTTCAATTGTTTCGGGTATCCAGAACGTTTGGCATCTTCCGTGCTTGTACGGCCACAACAAAATTCAGTAAACCACTTTTTACAATTGAAATTGATGGTGCAGAGTCCCCATAGTATTTATCAAGCTTAACCTTGGTTTGAGTGATGTTTTTTTCCCGCAAAAAATAATGCTTAATGAGCACACAAAATTCACTTTTTTCCATTTTCTCCTCAAATCACACGGTAGTCTGTTATCAATGGCTGTCAAACACAAACTAAATGACGCAGCTTGTTCACATTTTGACAGGAGTCAACTGACAGATGCCTGTTGACAGGAGCAATGTTGCCCTTTCAGTTAAGAGGCGGGAAATTCAAAAAGTCACTGACTTATTGACCCACCCTCGTATATAGACTTCCAAAGAGCTCTACTCTTCATCTTTACAAAATTTACATTGCCCTGCCTCCACTTTAAAGTTCAATTAAGGAAGTCTGCAAAACGTTTGAAACAGAGATCCATGTTAGTCTCTGTGCTGAATATAGGGCTAAATATAGCTAAATAAACCCATGAGTCAAATGGAATGGGGGAGGAAGTGGGGGAGTAATCTGTTTTTTTTATAAAAACATAAGCCTGATGTTCTGTTAAATAATATGGAGTTGTGTTTAATATATCTGAAATGACAGCCTATAGGCAGAATATATAAAATACAGTCTAACAGAGCTGCAGTATTTAAGGATTTGACTATAGCTTTGTTGACCACTAGTAGATCAATGTTGTTATTCTTGTTTTTCAACGTATAGAAGTATATCTAACAGTATGATCATACAAAGTAGCCTTATTTGTTATTATGTTCCTGTAAGTCAAGGTGACATATGGTGATCCTATCATAGAGTTTTCTTGACAAGATTTATTTAGAGCAGTTTTGCTGTGCCGTCGCACCCGGGCTGTAAATACTCAGGGAAGAATAAGGATGTGGTTTCTCTATACCAGGGAATTACTTTTTCCCTTCCTTTAGAGGCTTGGGGCTCCCAAGGACCAAGTTGGACAGCTAGTTAACTCAAACAGGCTTTATTGTTCTTAACATGAATTAACCTCACTCAGGCACTCCGTTTAGTTCCCCAAAAGGATAAAGGAAAGATCTTACTTCACAGTCTCTCTGCAGCTTTAGTCCAGGAAGCTTTAGCCGGATGGCTCTCCAAGTCCTCTCCTTCTCTATGGCTTCGAGGTAAGGACACTCGAAGCCCCAGCCAGAAGGCCTATACTGAAGGCATGAAACCTTCCTCTGGATGCCAACTGACTGGTTTGAAGGCACTTGAGACTCCTCAGAGCTACCCAACCTTCTGGTATGCTGGGCTTTCTGTATGAGTCCCAAGGAAAGTCAGTCTGGTGTTGGAAGATAGCCTGACCAAGGCCTGGCCTGGCAAACTTTCAGACACGTTCTCTCTGGAGAAATCCTGGTGGTTTAATGAATGTAAAAATGGCATTCTTTTCCAGATCCCTGGGAAAAGGGGTGGAACAAACTCAACTGGGATCTGTAAATGATGATTGACAGGTACCAGGGACCAATCAATGCAACCTCACCTTTTACAAACTGTGCAAGCTGCAAAACACATCTTAACAAAGCAAAACTCAAGATCCTTTATGCAGGGGCGCTTGCTGTGCCATCACATTTGCCATTGCTTTCCACTTAGGCTCAGAAAGCATGATTTGCTCAGATGACCCTTTGGGTTTCTATGACATGAGTGATTCAAATCCTGGTCTGGGTCATATCCCTGTTCCATCTAACCCAGGGGTGGGCAATTATTTTTTCCAAGGGGCCACATGAGAACCAAAAAATATTATGGAGGGCCGCACCTAAAGGCGGAACTACATGCTAATCTACATTATTTATTTATTTATTCACTTACTATATTTACTATATATTACACATCATTAATATTAACATATTAATATATCAAGAAATATTCATATATTATTAGTATTAATATATTATATTATAGTATATATATAGACATTATAATATATTGAAATTATAATATAATATAACATTATATTATATTATTAATTATATTGTTATTATAAAATTATTATACAACAATAATAAAAACCACTAAAATAAAATAATGCTTCCTTGTAGTCCCCTTCTCACGAGAGTTTTATGCAGAGGCTTGATGGCCATCAGTCGGGGATGCTTTGATTGTGTATCCCTGGGGGTTGGGCTGGGTAGCCCTGGGGTCCCTTCCCTCTCGATGACTTCCTGTTCCCACCTTTCTAAAAACCTCCTGACAGCGAGCCTTTGAGATCCATGACGGAAAAGGCGAGCGGCAAGCGAGCCTGCCTGCCTGCCTGCCTGCCTGCCTGCCTGCCTGCCTGCCTGCCTGCCTGCCGGGGCCCTTAGGAGGGCCAGATAGAATCGGCCATAGGGCCGTATCCGGGCTCCGGGCCATTGTTTGCCCACCCCTGACCTAACCTGATGGAATGGGGATATGACCCATCACACAGGCTTTCAGACCCATCGTAGGATACTGAGAGCACAGTTCCTGGAAAAAGCCTTTCAGATCCCTTCACATGATGCACAGCTACTTCCAGCAGGGCTCCATCCAGGAACTGCGCTCTCAGCATCTATGATGGAGCAAGGAGGCCTCCTATGTTCTTGTTGCCAGCAACAGGAACAGCATGGGAAAAAGCCAGTCAGCGATGCTTTCCCCTGTGTGATGGAGAAGGCAATGCTATAGGCACTGTGGGGCATGAGGCGACATAATCTCCCACTGTCCCACAGATTTGCTGCGATGCCTGGCGAATCCCCCCACTATTGCCCGTGTTTGGGAACTAGATGTGATGAGATCCATTGTCTACTTTGACATGGCAACACCTCTCTGAGGCCTCATTCAGGTGTTTTTCCCAAGACACCTTAAGTTTTCTAGTTAGGACTGAACCTACGACTTCTTCATCCTAAATAAATGCTCTGACACTGCCCTTTGGGTTTTGCTCCCTTTTCTTTCCAAGGGATGAACTTTTTGAAAACTGTGTTGCTGTTGTTGAAAACTACAGCCACATGTAATCTCTGCTTCCTTTCTTTTTCAGCTAGTAATGCAGAACATATGATATGAAGCGAGCTTGAAACGATTATGTTTTTGGATCACCGTTCCTCAAATCCCTTAGGCAGACAGCGTGGTCAGTAACATTTCTAAACTCTGGACATGAGATAGTCCTCCCCAGATTTTCATTACCCCCTCAAATGGCAGCTGGTGAAGTGGAGCAAGGCCAGGGAAAATAAAGACATGATAATTTCCCAGCATGGTGTATGTTTACTAGACATTACTGGCCAAAAATGGAAGAGAGACAAGACTGTTATTTTTTGGCAGCACTGTAGCAACCACAATATCTTGATTTTGCATTTACTTACCCTCCATATTCATATATAAATCTGGAAGTTTTAGTAAGATGACCCAAAACACCTGGGTCGACTTATCCACGGGTCAATGTCACTACTGATTTTTAACTCTTATAAAAAAAGGTACCATCATCTTCTCTGAGTAAAATGGCGAAAGGTTAGTCAAGTCCAGAGGAACCTTTAAAA